>JALGBA010001519.1:0-102500 GCA_023970755.1 Azemiops feae | reverse complement strand
ACATTCTAATAGGGGATTCCCACATTTACAAACATCATGGGATGCGGTCCCGTCCTTCGGCCTGATCCACGTTCTTGACAAATACTTTAATTCTGGACCACTCCATTGTTCTCCAGCCTTCATATACAGGTCGTCCTCAACAACAGTTCATTTAGTGACGGTTCAAATTTATAACGCCGCTGAACTTATGACCATGTTTCAGAGCTACCACCTTTGCAGCATCCCCGTGGTCGTCTCATCAAAATTCAGATGCTTGGCAACTGGTTCATATTTATGACGGTCGCAGCGTCCCGGGGTCACGCGATCTGCCCTCTGACAAGCAAAGTCAATGGGGGATCCAGATTCACTTTACAACCAGGTTACTAACTTTTATCAACTGCACTGTAACAAGAACAGTCGTAAAACGGGGCAAAACTCACTTAACAAAGGTCTCACTTAACAACGGAAACTGTGGTCGTACGTTGAGGACTGCCTGTATGGATTCAGTATGGATTCTCTGCTTTTTAAAACATGCTCGAACAGGCTCTTGTTCTATAAAAGGCCCAGTCGTGGTTTTTAATGCATGCTGTAGATATTAGATATTTTAGGTCTGTCCCTAGATTGCTTTACAGAGGCGATGACTTACATTTATGGAATGATAGGACAGTTCACAAAGTCCAAGACAGTGCATAGATTTGGCCCTTTTTCTATAATTCTGATATATTTTCCCTAACTTTCCCAAACTTGATCCTCTGTTGCATTTCCATTAATTCTTCCAATGAGTACTTCTAAGTGTTTTTGAACATTGCTGTTTCTGTTTGAAAAGAATTCGCCAGCCTGTCCTCCTAAGTTGCAATCCAGGCCTATCAAAAACTGATGTATCCAATATATCAAAGTGTTTTAAGTGAAACTTAGGTCAATAATGCCCGGCTTTAGAATTCCCTCAATACATATTTGCACAATAGGCCTTAAAATATATTACTTCATCCTGTCATCTTCGGTACATTTCTATCGAGGATGTTTTATGTGGCGGATTTAAAAAAAAAAAAAAAAAAGCAACCTGTCTTATTTTGTATATAAAACTGACAAATTGTATCTAGGAATATTTCCCAGTTGTTTTAAATGAAAGCAGAGAGGGCATGTAAAGTGAAGGGATCTTGACAGCGCAAAGATACATAACGCTGGTCCGCTCGGAAGGAAACTAATCGAAAATGTAATGTAGTTTTTCCTGATTCTTGGGACTACAACCCCCAAAATTCCTAGCACGGGGGCTGAATATTTTGAGAATGCAATTTTTCAGAGTCAGTGAAATCTTCCCGCAGGCAGGTGGACATGCTTCCTCAGGTGGAAATTTAGCCTATTTAGGATTTTAATCTGTCGAATATAAAGGGGCTGTCCTTGTTGCTCTTTAGCCTGCTTACCCAGTTCAGCCTGGGCCTTCCAACTTTCTGTCCAGGGGCCACTTTTTTCTCCCCTTCCCTATTCCCTTGTTATCCCTAATTCCCAGCCCCAAGAAAATTGCAGCTGGGGAAAAAAAAAAAAAAAAAAAAAGACTTTCGCTCTTTACAAAGCGAAACATCGCAGTTTTGCAAAGAAGCCCTAGAAAAGCCGGTCAGCGGCTGGCTGGAATCCAGAGGGCAGAGCGCAGCCTGGAAAAAAAAAGAGAACAGGCTTTCCTTCTCTGCAGACTTGATTGATTGATCGGATCGATTTGATTTGCAGGGTGGAGACAGAAAACCCGGCCTTTCATCTTGACCCCGTGGGTGGTGTTTCTATTATGATACATTGGTTAGGTGTGCTTGATGCAATGGGTGTTTTTAACCCCTCCGTTGTGCAAGCTGCCGGGAGCCTGTGGGAATTGCTGTTGCAAGCCGGAAAATAAATAAATAAACAAACAAAGAGATAAACTCGTCTGGATGGCATCGCCGATAGTCTGGCTATGGGCTAGTTTCAGTATGTCACTGAATACGAGGAGTTGCCTCTAAATAACCCCCCCTTTTTTTTCTGATTTAGGGAAGGGGGGAAAAATTCAGTCATTTTTTTTTTTTTAGTCCTGTTTTTTTTTTTTTAAACAGCCTACTAGGAGTTTGAAATCAGGAATGTGGCGGGAGGGGGGAAGTTAGATGAGAGAAGACAACAGAGGAACTATAAAAAGTTAAAATGGTTGGGAATGAGATTGTTACACCATCTTGGGCAAAAAAAGGAAAAAAAAAACAGCAACTCTTTAGGAAGAAAAGTATGGCAGGCTGGAATCCTACTTTCTAAATTAAGTTATCCATTCTTCTGTCTATTCACTTTTGAGGAAGGGAAGCTATTAGTGTTTTTCCAGATAAAATTCCCAGAAATTTAGTTAGTAGTATCTGATGCCTGCAGATAACTTCTCTCTCTCTCTCTCTCTCTCTCTCTCTCTCTCTCTCTCTCTCTCTCTCTCTCTCTCTCTCTCTCTCTCTCTCTCTCTCTCTCACACACACACACACACACACACACTTGAATAATCCCTACCTCCTTCCCCTCCCTCCTGTCCTTGTCATACGTTGGGTTTAATGAGTAATTTTAAAAAATTGAAAATAAAAGGGGAAAATGAATAGGTGTTGAACTAGGCTGTGATATGTAAATGCCAACTAGTAATTACCTAAAACCACTTTTTTTTTTAATTTCGGTTTCATCTTGCAAAACATTTCATTTTCGCTGAGTGAAAACACTTAATTTGGGGTGAGTTTTCTTTGCACGGGAGGCTGGGTGGCAGAGACCGTGGTGGTTCTCCCTGGCATTAGCTAGAGGGCACACTAGCTCTTCCTCTGGGCTCCACCATATCCTTGGCTGAGTCGTTCCCAAGGTTATTTGCTCCTTAGGTTGGAATTATTAACTGGGAAATTCACCTACATGCTTCTGCATTGCAAAGGAGTGTCCTTCTTCTCCCCCCCCCCCCCCCCGTTTTAACCGTTCCTTTCTTTTCCCTTTCTTTTCCTTCCAAATAGAATAGAATAGAACAGAATAGAATAGAATAGGAAGGGACCTTGGAGGTCTTCTAGTCCAGCCTCCCGCTCAAGCAGGAGAACCTATACCATCTCAGACAAGTGACTATCCAGTCTCTTCTTAAAAACCTCCAGGGATGGAGCACCCACGATTTCTGAGGGCAAGCTGTTCTACTGGTTAATTGTCCATTCTTGGAGAAGTGTTGAACTTGGCCTGTTTCAAAACTATCTCACTTATTCTTAACAGAGGGTCTAGTCCAGGGATCTTCAGACTTGGCCCTTTGATGACTTGTGGACTTCAACTCCCAGAATTGCTGAGGAATTCTGGGAGTTGAAGTCCACAAGTCATCAAAGGGCCAAGTTTGAAGAACCCTGGTCTAGTCCCAAAAACTTGAGCCAAAGCGTTTATCGTAGTCAACAAAATGGAGCCGTTGCTTGGCGGGCTGATGACTGTGCCCTAGTTCAGGAACACTAATGCCTTTTAATAACATTTATTAGTTGGGAAAAAAGGACCCAGGAAAGCAAACGATGTTAACGCCCACCTCATACCCCCATCTCTCCCCCCCCCCTTGAATCTCTCTAAGCATTGTTTGATAGATATATCACTTGGCTTTCACAAAGAGAGTTTTATGGCACTTTGAAGATGACATATTGAAGCCACTCTTTGCTGTGGATTTAAACTACACGATCCATAAAAGTGTAGTTCTATTCCCACTTAGCAGGGAATAAATCTCCCTGAAATGAATGTCACTGGGTAGTTGCCTTGTGCTAAAGCCCAAGGTTTAAGGCGAATCGGTTAGGATCAGCCCTCCGAAGCCTGGGATTGCAACCCACAGAGGCTGGGTTCACCCGGGACACAACAGCCGAAAAAAGGCAGCGTGGGAATCTAATCTGCACGGGAATGTTCTAAGGAACTGGCTATCTCTTTAACTAATGTTGTTTAGCCTGTTTCCTTTCTTGCAATCATCTCCGAATACTAATTCAGCGATTACTAATGAACCTCTCCCTTCTTCAGATCTATTTATAGGTAAATGTGTATTCCCCCCTTTTCGCTGTAATGCCACGGCGTCCTTTATATCCCACTCTTTCCCTGTCCCAAATGATCCCAGTTTCTGCATTCGTTTTGTGTGAAATAGTTTGGTTTAACCTCTTCGTTTATTTGCGTGCGAACCCTTAACTGGCTTGGCAATGGAGAGGGTGGGTATTCTGCGTACCAGATCTGGGTTGTAGAAAGATGGGAGGCGTGTTAGATGGCAGCAAAGAGTCAGAGTAATGTTAGTATTTCAATTGATATCCGGGTCTTTTTTTCCTCCCTAGCCTGTGTATGTAGACTTGCCAGCTTCATTACCTTATCCATGACGTTGAGTTGAGAGGTGGTGGACCTTATTGTCCTATCCTTCTAGGTGAATCAGAGAAGGTCCAAGCAACTGGTCCGATCCTCTTAGAATCAGTTCTGGGGACTGAATGAACTGCTGCTGTTACTAACAGGATAGCTGGGGATTATGGAAGTTGAAAGTCCAAAACACATACGAGGCCCAAGGTCAAGTCACATTTTGGGCAATCAGCATTTGTGATTACAGGTGCAAAGAACACCTTAAAACTTATACCCAGGAGAGTGACTATGAATTAGCCTATTTCGCTCGTTACAATTCACCTTAAGCTACTTCTCTCCCACCAGCCAGCAATGCCTTTGGGTTAAGAAGCTAACTCTCCTTTTTCAGCAGGGGCTGTGACGATGGTCAAGGTGTTCTGTCCATACAGCAGTTAACATGAGCCTTGATCGGTGGATTCTCCAGCTTCCTTGCCCCTTTCACCCTGCCAGGAAAGCCAAGCAGCAAATGGCTTTTCATCCTGGGAGTGGGTTTTGGAGGGTGTGTAGTTGCCATTGATAGAAAGAAGCTGTCCGTTGCCTTGTCCTGCTGTTTGACCCCTTCTACTCGGCATCCCCACCAAGATCCCGGTGGGAGCCCAGCTTCATTTCCCTCCTCGTCACTTGGACTAGAAAAAGAATCTGTCAGAACTCTGGTTAATTTCATCTGGTGAAAAAGGAAAAAAAAAAGGTCCATTTTTAGTGGACCAGAGGCACCTTCCTCTCCTTCAAAAATAGTTGGTGGGTCACCTCCATCTCTGCAAAAGGATGGCCTTTGGGACAGGGATGGGGGGATCCTCCTCCTAACAAAAACTTTCTATCAAGAGTCAGGAGACTTCCCCAGGAGTGGAGGGTCCTTTCTCACTGAGGTCTTAAATGGCTATTTGTTATTTTTTGTTATTAAAAAAAAAAGCGGTAAAATCAGGCCCAGCCACATGATGTCTTGACTCGCGGCCAGAATCCCAGGCTCCATCGCGGTCGTTCACCCTGGCTTCCTTCCGGAGAAGTTTAATTTTTATGTTTTTAATACTCTGAATCCATCCAGTCATCTTCTAAGCCTCCTTTCCCCCAGTTGAAGAAAAAAAAGAACAAGTAGTCTGACTTCTGTATTGCAAAAGAGAACACCTGGATGCTTTGTGGCGTGGAAACCACTAGACTTAACATCTCAGGCAGCGTTTTTAATCACACCTGCACTGTTTTTCTTTCTTTTTTTTTTTTACAGCAACTTCCAACCCATTTAAAAAAAAAACTTTTTATATTCGGAGCTGGTGGGGCTTAGGATGCAATAATTCTCGTTTTCCCTGCTCTAGTCTTAAGTTGCAAATAAACATCAGGGGGAAAAAAAAAATTACCTACCTCCTCAAATGTTGAATCAAAAGAGATCCCCTGGTTGACGGATCTGAAAGTTGGCAGTGTACATACGTAGCTGGCTGCCAATCCTGCCAACCCAGGATTTTTATTCTGAGAAAGCCGTATCTGGAATCTTAGAGGCACGATGCCTCTTTAGCAAGATATATTGTTTCATAATTAGCCTCTTGCATTTTTCCACGACTGCTGGCATCAGCGTTCCTCAATGTGTTACCCTGATTAACAGCTGCTTTGCAACTATTTCCTTGTGCCACTGATGACCATATATGTCAAACTAGTCTTGACAAGAGTAGGGATTTCCCCCCCCCTTTTTTTTTTTTTTTTTTTCTTGCCTGGCTTAAAACACTGCATTTTCTCACCTCATCCCTCCCAAAAAAACAACAACAACAGGTGAGTACTTCCTCTCTCTTCATCACAAGGCCAAGAACATTACAAAGTGGGTTTTGCTTCTCCTGACTAAATCCCAGCAGATCTGTCAATTCATCCATCCAGTCCATGTCAATCTACAATTTAAGAGCAAAAAACAAAAAAAGCCACCTAAAAATAGGAATTGGTATTTTAGAGCTGCCTTAAGAGTCGCTTTGGACAGGGAGATGGGCGACGTATAAATTCAATCCATAAAGCAAGAATGAAAAAAGCTCATTTCTGAACGTACCGGATCTCACAGTAGCTGTTTTTATGTGTAACTCTCTTGACGGTGCCACAATATTTAGCGAAATGCAAGAATTGATAAGGTGGGAAATTCCAAGTTAAATAGACTACAGGCTACAGCACTAGTCAGTTTCTCTCACTCCAGCTATCTATAAGCAGCTGGATTAGATCCACAGATAACAAAAGATGGGAGGTAATGGCTACAGTCTCGGATTAAGAACGGACACTTAATTTTCCAGGAATATCCTTAAATGATTTGGGTGGGGGCTATTCGATCTCACAATGGACTCTGCTTTACAGGGCTCTTGAGAGCAAAAACCAAAGTTTGTGACTACGGTTTTATTCATGTGAAGCTTTCAATCTAGAAGCTTCTTTCCCGCAGCAGCCCAAGACTGAATACTTGTAATCTTTTATCTCTGTGTTTGGGAAGTTTAAGACAGTTTAATATATTCAGCCTGTGTGGCTATTTTGCGTTTCAGCGTATCGCACAAACTAAGCGAAAAGGTTAATTCCTGAGTTGAAGACAATGGAGGGTATATATTGGTTTGATCTCGGAAGCAGAGTCCGATAATGTTTGAGTACTGATTTTTCCAGAGAACGGATAGCCGGTAACGATTTTAAGATAACCGTGGCAAAAAATCCCTCAGACCCACTATATTTTCATGGCCCCTAGGAATTTGAGGATATATAGATAATGGGTGTGTTTGTGTGTTGCAGATACAGCAGCCAAGGCTCTCTCTCTCTCTCTGTAGAAGTTGCGTGTCTGATAGCGGGAGCAGGAGAATCTCTCTTCGTTCTTAGCTATAATTTTGTAATGTCATTTTCAATCAATAGGCCTTTAGCAAAAAGATGATGGAGGAGGCCTTTTAAATAATTTAGCTCTTGTTAATGGAGCGATTTCATTTTTTGATAGAACGGCTTTATTGGGAGAAGTAGATCTTTTGCGCTGTGCTTTCTCCCCCTGCGCTGTAACCGCTCTGCCATTTTTCTCCCCCCGTCCTGCGTGTGGAATCAAAGCTGAGCTCTTGGCCTGCCTATCAGAAAGAACATGGCGAATTTGGGGGAGAAAGCTTCTGTTCCTTCAATTTTAGATCAGCAAAGGCCATTGAGACATCAGTGGTTCTGTGCAAACACAGTTTAGGCTGTGTGTGAGTTAGGTGGCAGCTGGCTTGTCTCCCCGATCAAACTTTTACAGACTTTTAAGGCGTTTAAAGAGGGATTAGAAAGGTCTACTCCGAGGATTGGAGGCAGGGAGTACGCCCTTACAGAATAGGACTTTAATCCATTGGTTCCCACTCTTATAATACAAGAAAGAGGGTTTAACGAAGGAAGGAAGGTTAGGACCGCTTCCAACTGGACAACGGCTTTCTCATCCCCACACACTCCCCCAGTGGCCCATAAAAGTTGGGAACCTCTCTGCCCGGCATTATTAGATGATCTCTAATGGTTGACGGTCCATAAATGTTGTGCCTCTCAAGCCAAAGGAGTGTTAAACTTCAGTTAATGAAGCCGTACAAAACGGGGAGATTTGTTTTTGAAAGTTTGTCTCCTGCCAAGTCTGAGCCAGCATTTTGGTCTCGGCCTTCTCTCTTCGGCGGCAAAAGAACAAGGCCCATCAAAAAATTCCAGGAGGAGCTGGTGATTAATACGGAAGCAAAGTCGCTTTTGATAACGCTGGCACATCTCCGTATCTGCTTATTCGGACATCTCTCTGCTTCAGCACTTTCCCCCCCCCCCCCTGCAGGTTATTAATTTGTACTGTTTATCCTTCTGCCTTTTGGTGCGGCAATAGCCGTGGCCGCTTAAATGTGCAATTTCCCCATGGCTGGCACTTCCAGCGAGGCAGATCAACGAGGGGGCATAAACAAGATCAAAGCTGTCGTCGTGGGGAGGTGGGCTGTTGTATTCATATTATTTTATGATTTGAAATGATGGAACGCTAAACTTTAAAGAGCCGGGGCTTCTGTCTTCCCGCCTCCTCCCGTCTTCTTTTTTCTTCAGTTCCAAGTAGGCTGGGACTCGGTCGAGTTTCCCGTTAAAATAAAAATAAAAATAATTAAAAAAAAAGATGAATTTCATCTCCCTCTCAAATTCATTTATCATGCTTTTTTAAAAGGTGTTCCTCTGCTTTACCTGATGTCTAAATTAGATTGGCTCTTATAATGCTGTTCTTTGCTATATTCCCCCCCATGCTTTTCTTAAATGAATTAGTAATGACAGCGTACTCCATCATACCCTCTCTGCAGCCACTTTAAGGCAGAAGCCGGCTGATCTAAACCTTTTAACCTATTAAAGATGATTTCCCCCAATTGAATCAGACGCACCGCAGGTGTAATAGCTAATCATTTAAACTACACCTGCTATTATGTTTTTTTTTTAAGCCATTATGCATGTTGGATAGATGATAATTCATGTTTATTGCATTGTCCAATGGATCAGTTTTGCCTGCACAAGACTGATTAATGTATTTAAAGAAATAAGAGATGCCATTTAAGATGGGGGTGGGGGGGGTGGGGGGGGCTGTACACGCATACACAACATTGATGGAATGCACAAGGAGTGCATCAAAAGAGCCATTAAAAGCCATCAAAACTTTGCTCTTTGACCTAAGATACATCACTGGAAAACCAGGTGAAGGCCAACTTTCCTTTGAGTTAGGGCAATGCATCTGGGTTGAGTTTTCTCCCCCCACCTCAAAGTCTTCCAAACCATCTTTCTTAGAAGGGCCCAGAATTGGAAGTCAGTCAAGGCCCATCCGCAGTCAGCTTGGTGATCAGAAGCAACCCTGGTCTCACCCGATCCACACTTGGCTTCTGGGAAGAGATGATATATAAGGGCTTGAAAGCTGCCATTTGCTAAAACATAACTTTCCGTGCTGCTTTTGGGCTAAAAAAAAAAAAACAACAACACATACCAATTAACAAAGCGACTTTAGGCCGTTTTTATCCCGAGTGATTTGGGATAATAGGTGTTTAATTCAGTGTGCCGGAAGGAAACCAGATTGAGGGAAGTGGCTTCTGTAGAGATCAGTAAAAGGGTTTAGGCCAGCTTGCTCCTGAAAGCTGGTTGTTTTTTCCCCTGTTCTACAGCAATTCCCCAGGTTGATATTTCTGCAGAAGGGGAAAAACAGATCATAAACTCCTGTGAAATGTTAGATCACAGTGTAGACGATAGAAACCTTAAAAGGTTGAAATAAAGATCAAATGTTGTCTTCCCGTTTGGCTACCTTACTTTCCTTTTCCTCGTTTTAAGAAATACATTTTAACCACAGACATCTTAGCGTTTTAGAATTGTTAAATATCCCTTTCTAGATTGTTACATCTTTAGTGGCCAACGATTGATGTCTTATTCTTTGCACAGTACCTACCACACACGATACGTTTTGCTGCTTCGCCTCCCTTCTTCATTACCTCTTTCCGTGATTGTTTTTATATTCATGTTTTCCAAGCTTCAAAAAGGTTGCACCTTTTGATTTATCTCGAAATGAACATCTCTGCTATGCAGCATATAAAAAGGAATCCTTTTTGAACTCCCTGATACACAGATCTGCCTCAAAGTTAAATTACTGATGTACTTAATTTACCGGTAACCGGGTATTTGTAGTAAAATGTTGATAGCTTGGTTGTGTTGGAATCTGAATTATGATGAACCCTATTTTCAATTTCCCTTTTTTCTTTTCTCAAATCTTTTGCCCTGCCCTGCAGATTGCCACAGCGGTGAAGTTTTTAGAAAACCCTCGGGTTCGCCAAAGCCCACTTGCAAATAGAAGAACATTTCTGAAGAAAAAAGGTATTACAGTATACAATCTGAAAAGTTAATTCTCAACCTGGGTCCTTCCTTCCTTCCTTCCTTCCTTCCTTCCTTCCTTCCTTCCTTCCTTCCTTCCTTCCTTCCTTCCTTCCTTCCTTCCCTCCCTCCCTCCCTCCCTCCCTCCTTCCTTCCTTCCTTCCTGCCTTCTTTCCTTCCTTCCTTTCTTCCTTCCTGCCTTCTTTCCTTCCTTCCTTCCTTCCTTCCTTCCCTCCCTCCCTCCCTCCCTCCCTCCCTCCCTCCCTTCCTTCCTTCCTTCCCTCCCTCCCTCCCTCCCTCCCTCCCCCCTCCCTCCTCCTTCCTTCCTCCTTCCTTCTTCCTTCCCTCCCTCCCTCCCTCCCTCCCTTCCTTCCTTCCTGCCTTCCTTTCCTTCCTTCCTTCCTTCCTTCCTTCCTTCCTTCCCTCCCTCCTTCCTTCCTTCCTTCCTTCCTTCCTTCCTTCCTCTTCAGCTTTTTTTCTCTTGTGAATTTCACATTGGCTCTCTCCCCCCCCTCCCCCTTTCTGCTGTCCTCTTGAACTCTGAAATATTTTAAAGCCTAGGGACTTTTACAGATCCTAGGCAAGCAGGGCGAAAGCCAGTGAAACGAGACACATTAAAATTGCTTGTATTGCAAACTTCTGAGCTGCCAGCTTCTTAGAAGATGGAAGCGCTTCTTTTGGTAGCTTCTGAGTCATTCATGGTATTCTCACTGTAGGCTGACCAGATGAAACGGTCAGGAGCTTCAGAAGAGAGTTTGCTAAAAGGCAGGCTGGGAGGAAGACGGCAGCAGGCCGGGGGTTAAATGTGGGGTCACTCTCCTTTCACCGTCAGAAAGGGCAAGCGATTGACGGCTGAGCTCTTTTAGAAGCAAAAGAAGATCTACATCTCCATAAAACTCAGCATCCTTTCCAGCAACTGGGATAGTTTGCTCAGTTCGTGGCTTGGCAACATTTTTGTTGCACCTGTTAAATCGATTGCCTCTTCTTCTTCTTTTTTTTTTTAAGTGACACTCCAAAGCTTTAAGGATCCATCTAAAGTTTTAAAATCGTTAGCTTAAGAGTTTTGTTTAGATTTGAAAGAGTAGATCTTCACTGACCTAATAAACCCTGAATCTTACCTCTACTGTTGCAAAAAGCAGCTTCTGTACGGACTGCTACCGCTGAATATTTCTGTTTTTTCTTTAAACCCCCTCAGTGTAGAACGTTTGAGCACATTTGAAAGAAAACTCCCATGCCAGGCTGAGCTCTTTTGATACTAGTTTCCTTTGTGAAAGGACGTATATAATAATAATAATAAAGTTGGAAGGGACCTTGGAGGTCATCGAGTCCAACCCCCTGCTCAGGCAGGAAACCCTATACCATTTCGGACAAATGGCTGTCCAGTCTGTTCTTAAAAACTTCCAGTGTTGGAGCATTCACCGCTTCTGGAGGCAGGTTGTTCCACTGGTTAATTGTTCTAACTGTCAGGAAGTTTCTCCTCAGTTCCAGGTTGCTTCTCTCCTTGACTAGTTTCCATCCATTACTTCTTGTCCTGCCCTCAGGCGCCTTGGAGGATAGCTTGACTCCCTCTTCTTTGTGGCAACCCCTGAGATATTGGAATACTGCTATCCTGTCACCCCTAGTCCTTCTTTTCATTATACTAGACATACGCAATTCCAGCAAACGTTCCTGATATGCTTTAGCCTCCAGTCCCCTAATCATCTTTGTTGCCCTTCTCTGCACTCTTTCTAGAGTCTCAACATCTTTTTTACATCGTGGTGACCAAAACTGGATGCAGTATTCCAAGTGTGGCCTTACCAAGGCATTGTAAAGTGGTATTAATACTTCACGTGATCTTGATTCTATCCCTCTGTTAATGCAACCCAGCACTGTGTTGGCTTTATATTCACACTTACCTACACCTGTATAGTTGTGATCAATCACAAATATTGGCATGGATGCCCTGAGGTCATGTGAACCCCCAGCCAATATCTGAGAAAGTACCACCCAGAGTTAAACTCACTTTTGAGATGGTTGAAGACCAGAACATCTCCCTAATCCAGGGGTCTTCAAACTTGGCCCTTTTATGACTTGTGGACTTCAACTCCCAGAATTCCTTAGCCAGCATGCACGCTGGCTGAGGAATTCTGGGAGTTGAAGTCCACAAGTCATAAAAGGGCCAAGTTTGAAGACCCCTGCCCTAATCCTTTCTTCGGGCTACAGATACCCAGTTCTTTCAAATGTTCTTCAGAAAAAAAATAGGGTTTCTAGTTCCCTCACTGTCCAGATTGCTCCCATTCTGAAAATCTGCCAGTTTCATTTACATTCTTGTTAGAATGTGACAACCGGCACGGCGGTCTGACCAGCACATACTCAAGCGTTGCGTAGTGGAGGCACCACACCTCTCTCGACATCGCCCAACTTCGCATTGTGTTCTCGCAAAGGTTGTGCTTGTGGAGCAACAGCCTTGGTGGAACTCAACCATGGGGCAGTTTTTTTGAACTCGCGTTCCTCCCATCTTACTGGATTTGCAATAAGGCCCAAATCTCCAAACACCATGCTGGCTCTGGATCCTGGGTGTTGTAAACATCGCTAGCAGGAATTGCTGGATAAACAAAGGCAAGATAAATTTGAGAAATGATGAACTAATAGTTTAAATGATAGCAATTGGTAGGTAGAGGGCAAACTTTGGATTTGTGTGTGTGTGTGTGTGTGCGCGCGCACACACACCGGTTGGTTTGTAGCCAGGTTATTGTGTTTAACACTTTGTGTGTGAAATTACAAAAATTAGGTCTTTGAAACTCTTCACTTTTCAGATCTGCTTTCTTGACAAACAGGGTTCTCTCTCTCTCTCTCTCTGCTCTTTTCTCTTTTCTCTTTCTTTTTCTCTCTCTCTCTCTCTTCTCTTCTCTTCTCTTTTCTCTTTCTTTCTCTCTTTCTCTCTTTTCTCTTTTCTCTTTCTCTCTTTCTCTTTCTCTCTCTCTCTCTTTCTCTCTTTTCTCTTTTCTCTTTCTCTCTTTTCCCCCCTTTGAAATATGTGGATCTACGGGGAGTAATTAATCATAAACGCTTTGGGATTTCTGCTCTATGGTCGAAGCAATGGAGCAGAGGAAAGCTGAAGCTAAAAGCTGTACTGATTGTCCACGGAAACCTGATACAAAATCCATACTTACCAAGAGATCCTTTGACACCCCCTTTCTCTTCCCCCCCCCTTCACCCAAAGCTGTCATATTACGCCCTATTATAACTATCTTTACATCTCGCCAAAATGACCAATTATTCCTTACGTTTCATTTCTCCCTTCCCCTCAGTCTTTCTCTTTGAAGGTGGATGGGGCTAAGATTTCATACGTAAAAGGTATTTAAGAGCAATTTAGAGACAAACGTCTCCAAGGTTTTTTTTTTTTTTTTTTAAGGAAAAAAATCCGAGCTCCATGTAATCTGTTTATAAAGCGGTATTAGTACCGCTTTCTAAAGCCTTAGTAAGGCCGCACCTGGAACGCTGCATCCAGTTTTGGTCACCACATTACAAAAAAAAGATGTTGAGACTTTGGAAAAAGTGCAGAGAAGAGCAACTAAGATGATTTAAGGGCCTGGAGATAAAAACATATGGTTGCAGGAATTGGGTATGGCCAGTCTGGAGAAAAGAAGGACTTAGGGAGTGACATGATAGCAGTATTTGAGGGGCTGCCACAAAGAAGAGCGGGTCAGCCTAGGCAGGACAAGAAGCAACGGATGGCAACTAATCAAGGAGAGAAGCAACCTCAAATTAAGAAGAAATTTCCTGACAGTTAGAACAATTAAACCAGTGGAATAGCTTCCCATCAGAAGTTGTGGATGTTCCATCACTGGAGTTTTTAAAGAAGAGACTGGACAGTCACTTGTCTGGAATGGGCTAGGGCAGGGGTGTCAAACTCGCAACGTCACGTGAAGTGTTGTGACGTATCGCGACTTTTTTTCCCCCATTGCCGGCAATGGGGTGGGCGCGGTTTCGCCATGACGCCTCTGGCCCGCGGGCTGGCAGTTTGACAGGGTTTCCTGCCTGAGCAGGGGGTTAGACTAGAAGACCTCCAAGGTCCCACCCAGCTCTAGTCTGACTCCGATTGATTGTTTAATTTTAATACATCTCTGACTGGGAGAAGTGGACTTAGCGGGGGGAGAGACCAGACACCCAATTAAAGTTTCTAATGAATTACTGGGCTAATGACGGCCAAAGAAGGAAAAGGAGAAGAAAGCTACCGTAATCCTGTTTGATGCGTGGCCCGCCATGCCTCTCCCCCCCCTTGTTTTAGCTGCCCTTTGGGCTAATCGTTCACCAGAGGTCATCCTTCTCTTTAAAGAGTGGAGGACATGAGCATCAACGTGCAAGTGAAAGCAGAACTTTTACAATCCCTTTTACCCCATGCAGAAATCCCTTTGCAGTGTAAAGGTGGTTGGCAGGGAGTTGCTTTAATTAAAATAGGTGGGGAGGGAGTCCACCTAGTACCTACGGCATGTTTATGTGGTCTATATATCCTACATAAACTCCCCCCCCCTTTTTTTTTTCTGGCTTTCCTAAACACAGCCCCAAAGCTTCTTAGAGACCCCAACAGAAGCACCCTTCCTAGGAGCTAAGGATCAGCTGTGACTTTTCAGTGTCGATTCCTTTTTTTAACAAGGAAGCTGGTTTTTGCACGGATAATTCCTTTCCGCGTCTTGGGGCCTTGCGTCGCTGCTGCGTAATTAAATCCCGTGTCCATTCCTTGCTGTCCGACCGCACGACGCGCTCTTTCCGGTGGGCTTCCTTCTAGTAAACCCCCGTTTGGGAAAGGATGTACCTGGGGCTTGCCCTCTGCCTCTTGAGCTGGGACGTGATTGGCCCGTTCAACCGACTCCCCACCCAGGTGTATTTCCCAATTCTGCCTTCGACGCTGGGTGTTGGTGCCCGCCCAAACGGCTTTCAGCATCTCAACTTTTTGCCAAGACGAGCGATCCTCGTGGTCTTCCTGAGAGGCAAAGTCTCGATGCACTGGTTTTCCTCAAGGGGAGTAATTGGTGGGACCTTCTTTAAATTTTGGACAGATGGGCACTGTAGTACCTGCAGTTTTTATACACCACGTGAGCACCCAATTGACTTGTCTTGCTTTCCAGCCCAGAAATGGTTGCTTGTCCCTAGGATGATGGTAGCTTTGTCTGAACACTTTTGGGAAAATGACCCGTGGTTCCCGCTAGAACAGGGGTGGGGAACCTTGGCTCTTTTATGACTCGTGGACTTCAACTCCCAGAATTCCTGAGCCGGCGTGGCTCAGCTTGGAAACCTCTCCCTGTCCCCCCCAGTGTGGCTGGCTCAGGAATTCTGGGAGTTGAAGTCCACGAGTCATAAAAGAGCCACGGTTGCCCACCCCTGCTCTAGAACAAGGCTGGGCAACTGTGGTGCCTTTACCACCTGTGGACTTCAACGCCCAGAATTCCTGAGCCGGCACAGACTCGGGAATTCTGGGAGTTGAAGTCCACAAGTCGCAAAGGGGCCACAAAGATTGCTCACCCTTGCTCTAACCAGTCCAACAGCTGTTGCCCAGAATCCAGGCGGCTGAATGAGCCAGGATAGCACTTTGCCCGCTGACTACATCTGCCCGTTTGGCATTTCTCCAGGTGGGTGTTCCTTGGGAATAAATCACCAGCAGGGACGCCCTCAGTGGCTCTACCCCCTTCCCCCCATTTCGTGCCTTTTGTCAGCTCCTCCCTCCCCAGACAAACACCCCCCCCCCTGGAGTCTCTCCTCCATCTAGGATTTAAAGCCCAAATGGAAAGGAAATCTGATGTGGATCCTCAAGAGGCCGGGAAGACTTAAGAGTCAGGCTGGTAATAGCCGGAGCAAACGGCTCCCGATGGATCAGCCAGCTCTTATTTGGGGAGATGTGTAGGAAGGAGGCTTCATTCTGGCTTCATTAATCTGGTTCATTACCTAATTCGCTAAAAGAGACAGAGGAGGCGGGCGGAAGCGCTCCCCATGGTTCAGTTGCCCCCCCCCCCCGGGCCTTGGGGACTTTGGTCAGGCCATTAAGTCATTGGAAGTGATGACAACCCCAGCCCTGGCTTCCTGGTAGACCCAAAGGAGAGCGGGCCGTCGGCACAGTTCAGCTGCAGATTCAGGAATGGCTTCTCTTCCAGCATTACCTGGCATCTAATACATTTCACCTCCTTTTTGATTATTTGGAGCTGTTCATGTTCGGAGTGAGGGTCTCCTCAGCTTGGTTTCTTCCCCGCCCTCTCCCCATGCCAATTTCCTCGGGGGGAAAACCCGCTTAAAAAAAAAAGAGCTTTCCCTGTTTAGTATTTCCCTCTCGTGATGGAGACCAGCGGGAAGATGGGGTGGAGATGTCCTGAGGACGCGGGCTTGGAAGGAAGCCATGCTTGGCACCGTGCCGTATTGCGTTAAAAATTCAGGTCTTCCATTGAAGCTGCCCTTCGGTTCCGTCGAATCCGAAGTATTCTTAAAAAGCTTTTTTTTATTATTATTATTATTTTTTTTTTAAGAGGTGCCACCGGTTCAAAGCCCCAAAATCTGGAAACCTCTTTGAGGTCTGCCCAGCAAAAAAACCACAGCCTGATGTCCCCTCCTCTCTGCTTAGGCCAGGCTCTGCAAGGCTGCCACGTTTTTTTTTAAAATAAATAAGTAGGCTATTTTGTGGGCAAGAAATGTTAGGCCAGACTCTTCGGGGCTGTAACCTTTTTAAAATCCTCTTTTATGGCCAAGGGCCTGTTCTCTTCTCCTCACTGTGTGTACCAGGAGAGCAGATTAGAATCCCCCTTTTGATTCTCGATTCCTATTCGAAGGGAATCATCGCAGAAGCCGAGCCGGGGGCGAAGAAATAGCCGTCTAAAAAGAGTTTCTGCAGACCCCGTGCATTTTTAAATCTATTGGGGTCTGGCTGACGGCTGCGGTGGTAATGACAAACCCAGCGCCCGACTTGCCTCTTTAAATATTGCGAGCGCCGTCCTGTCGTCGTGGCTTGGCGCTTCCTCTGGTGTTCTGCCTCGTTCGGGGATCCTCCAGACCGTTCGCCCCGATAATAGATTTCCAAAGGGGGAGGTAGGCTAATCTGGGCCCAGAGGAAAGCGGATTCCAATTTTAACTCCCACCCCTCATTACTTCCCTCCATCCTTTTTCTTTTTTCTTTTTTCATAACTTAACTCCATTCCACCGGGCGGGTTTATATGTCCTTGAATGGAAGCTTGTTACTGTGAAAGCTTTTTTAGCATTGATTTCATAACCGCCTTAATTTAATAGCTCCATCACGACAAGAGGAGCCCGGCAAGTGAGGACTCCTGCTTTCCAGGTCACTGACCTTTTAATTACAGAGCTTGTTCCGATGGCCAGGTTATCGACTGGACAGCTGCAAGATTGCACCCCTTCGGTTGGAAATGGAAACCAGGGCTCCTGCCCGGCGTCCTGCCGCTGGTCAGGGTGAAGGACAAGTGGAGAGGAGGAGGAGGAGGAAATGGGAGCCTGGGGGGAGAGCTGGCCTCTTGCATTTCCAAAATTAATTTCCACCTTCAGCTTTGTAATTAATTTTTCGGGAGCGTCACAGAGAGGTTTTTCTTTCATTCCCCCCCCCTCCAATATGCAAAGGAAAGGCCATTCATTCTCTACAAGGAAGGCCCTCCTTCGTTCACAAAAACGAGGCAAATCACCGCAAGCTTCTTGATGCTTGTTACAGCTTCTTTTTCAGTCCGTCCTTCTTCTCCCTGGTCCCCTGGGAGTGGATGCAGAGAGCTCTGCTGGATGAGATCAAAGGCTCTCGAGCATCTCTTCCTTTCTGCAGCAGCCCAGAATTCAGGAAGGATCTTCCAAGCTGCTCCTGGTCAGGGGTGATCCAGTGCTTCTGGAATATGGAGGGTCCTGTGGAAATATTGTGAGTTTGAAGCACGAGAGCCAGGGAATTTCCTGTCCTCCAAAAGTGTTTCTTTTAGCTAAATGTCTATGCAGATTCTCGGTTGTCTAGTCTAATGAAGAGAAGGACGAGGGGTGACAGGATAGCAGGGTTCCAGTGTCTCAGGGGCTGCCCCAAAGAAGAGGGAGTCAAGCTATTCTCCAAAGCCCCTGAGGGCAGGACAAGAAGCAACGGATGGAAGCTAATCAAGGAGAGAAGCAACCTGGAACTAAGGAGAAACTTCCTGACAGTGAGAACAATTAACCAGTGGAACAACCTGCCTCCAGAAGCGGTGAATGCTCCAACACTGGAGGTTTTTAAGAAGAGACTGGACAGCCATTTGTCTGAAATGGTATAGGGTTTCCTGCCTGAGCAGGGGGTTGGACTAGATGACCTCCAAGGTCCCTTCCAACTTTCTTCTTCTTCTTCTTCTTCTTCTTCTTCTTCTTCTTCTTCTTCTTCTTCTTCTTCTTCTTCTTCTCTTCTTCTTTCTTCTTCTTCTTCTTTCTTCTTCTTCTTCTCTTCTTTCTTTTCTTCTCTTCTTCTTCTTCTTCTTCTTCTTCTTCTCTTCCCCTCCTCTCCTCCTCTCCTCCTCCTCATCTCTCCTTATTCTTTCTCCTCTTTATCTTCTTCTTTCTTCTTCTTCTTCTTCTTCTTCTTCTTCTTCTTCTTCTTCTTCTTCTTCTTCTTCTTCTTCTT
Source organism: Azemiops feae (assembly GCA_023970755.1). NCBI lineage: Eukaryota > Metazoa > Chordata > Lepidosauria > Squamata > Viperidae > Azemiops > Azemiops feae. Next base: position 83,782 of record JALGBA010001519.1, on the reverse strand, counting down.
CTTCTTCTTCTTCTTCTTCTTCTTCTTCTTCCTCTTCCTCTTCCTCTTCCTCTTCCTCTTCCTTATCATCATCATCATCATCCAGGACATAGTTATCTCAAAAAAGTGCTCTTTTTTTCGTTGTTTTTTTTAAAGGCGACTAGACTGTTTTTTTCTTTGAGGAGGAAGAAAAAGAAAATGTTTCATTTCTCACCCCAATTTTTTTTTTTTAGCCTTTTTTAGTCTTTCAGCCTTTTTAGTCTTTCAGCGCGTCTTAAAGTCTTCAGAGTTTTTGCCACGAAAAGACACATTTCTTGCCTTGTGGCTGTCCAGGTTCAGCTGCATCGTCTTTCTTGTTCAGCTGCTGTGTACTCGGCGGATTGTACTTTTTTTTTTTTTAAAATTAAGAATCTCCGTAACTTTCAGGAGGTGCATTTATTAAGACCGGGAAGCAGCCAGGATTCTTCTACCTCATGCCTGGAAAGAAGAAAACAGGAGGAGAAGGCAGAAATGGACAGGCGTAGAAACAAAAATTCAACAAGTTCTGCGACTCCCTTGGGTTTGGGGAGAGAAACAGCTTATTTTTTTTTAAATTACTTATGTACTGAAATAATATAATGGCCCACCAGCTGGGCCAGCGTTCTGGGAGGGGCCGTTGAGATTTCGCATCAACTGCCCAGAAATAAGGAAATGGCAGGTGGTGTTAGGCTTCTTCTTATTCTTCTTCTGCCATATCCGTTATCGGACGCTGGCGATCCTGTTTTTATCAGCAGCCGCACGAAAAAGTGCTGCTGAGTTTTGTCCAAACCAGTCCCTTAGATTTTGAAGCCATGATGTTCTTCTTCTGCCTGGACCTCGTTTGCCTTCCATCTTTCCCTGGAGGATTAAATGGAGTATGCCGTATTTTTCTGGGTGTCGCATCACATGTCCGAAATATTCTAACTTTTGTTTTTTTTAATTGTTTTGATGATTTCCCTTGGCTTCCCCAGGCGGCTTAAAACCTCCTCATTTCTGATCTTGTCCACCCAGCTTATACGTAACAGCCGCCTTTAAATCCACATTTCAAATGCTTCTAGGCAGGCAAAAAGAAAAGAGCATCGTGGCCAAGTCCTAATGGACTGGCAGTGAGGGGAGGGCTGTTTCCCATCTAGAAAGACAGCAGAAATAAAGACTCCTCCATGCGCTGGATTTCTGTGCGCGGTGTGACTTGGTCGGAAAAACAGAATCGCCGCTCCAGCGGTGAGGGGCTTTGCCAAAGTTCCTGTTAACACAGCAAGCAGAGAACAGGAAACATTCATAGTTACTCACCAACACGCCCTTTCCTAAATGAACACCCTTGAGTGCAAATGCTGTGTCTTCCAAAGGGGGAAAAAATACCCATAGCCAGGTCTGGCAGAAAGCAAGCTCCGCGGGACGGGAGTGAAACAGGGATGGAGGCAAGGCCGGTCGGCTGGCAGGCATCCCACTGGGAAGGCAGGAGAGTCATCGTCAGCTTCGGAGGTGCCCTAGAGAGGAGGATTTCAGTAGCTAAGCCAGCAAAGGGGGAACTTGTGGCTCCCATTACGGAAGGATTTGATTAACCACGGTATGTTGGCCAAGCCACACAGTTGGCTGGGCTCGCATAAGACGCTAAACCGGAAAGCCGTAGACGGCAGGCTTTGGGGCCGTGGAACGTGCTAAGCCAAACCACTTAAACCACATGACGGCTCTCAGCTCATCGTGTCGAGTCCAGTTTAAATATGTGTGGGGCAGAGAGAAAACGGGGGAACAAGGAGGCATTTGTGAGCGCTACCCTGCTCATTTTAAAACCCTGGCGGAAGTCTTTTTTTTTTTTTTTGCAAAACAGCGGGACTTTAAATACGAATGAAAAACCTGCGCCTCTTCTTTTAAGCCACCTTTTCCAGGTGAAGGGCTCTCTGCTAACTTCCAGTCCTCTTTTAAGAGTCAAAGTGCTGCGTTAATTCCTGTCTTGAGTGTGGGGGGGGTCCCCAAAGAAAGGACATTCTAAGGCAGAGGTCTCCAACCTTTTGGGCACCGGGGACCGGTTCCGTGGAGAAAGGTTTTTCCGCCTGGTTTTGTGTGCTGCCTGCATCTCACAGATGGGGCTTTGCTTGTGTGTGCGGACCGGTTGCTGGCGGTACCGGTCCACGGACCGGGGGTTGGAGACCCCTGTTCTATGGAACAGCCCCCTGCTCTGCTAACAGTGTTATGAAGACTCTGAGGTGGGCTTGTCGAATCCTCTCAATGCATCCAGCTGGTCCATAGTTGAAGGTGCGAGTCCTATTAAGTGCAATGGACCCCCTCCCCTGTTTCCCTGCTTTTATCTTTGTGGTTCAGTTTGCTATAAGGCTCTTCTACACTTCTGGACCCCTCCTTAATTGCCAAGCCACACAAGCCATTACTCGATCTCTTAAGCATCCTTCGACAGACCACCACCAGGGACGGAATTGTTCTCCCCCGCCCCCAATTCTCTTTCTCCTACCCTCAGCACCTTTCCCCCAGCGCCGACTCGTCCTCGCCTAACAGACACAAGTTGCTTCCACACATCAAAGCTTAACATGACACGACTACTCTGATTTCGGAGGATCAATTTAATCTCTCGCCTTGCTTCTGCCTCCGCGAAGGCATTCTCTCGGCTGCGGTGTTGGGAACCTAAGGCTTGGCTTGGCGTCATTAACCACCCTCGCCTTGGCCGGCTCGCTCTTCTGGCTGTTTTGTGGTTTCCGTGGCTGTGTGTCAAGAGGCAAAATTGTACTGTCATTGACAGGAGAGAGAGAGAGGAGAGAGAGAGAGAGAGAGAGAGTGGGTGGCAGGGAATAAGGAATTAAAACAGGAAGATTTGGGGGTGTTTTCTTTAAAAAATATATATTGATCAAACACTGCTGAGAACTGGTCTTTTCTTTCATTTCAATCCTTGTTTGGCAGAAGCGTTGTTTGGTGTGAATGGGCTGACGGACTCCCTCCCCAGATTTAGCTGTCTGGCTCTTAAAAGATCCTTAGCAGGTTTTTTTTTTTTTTCCCCCTCCTGTTTTTAAAGCCAGGCAGAGAGATACTGTGTTAGGGGTGGGTGTAGCCATCCCTGACACCAAGCTACACCACAATTCTGTATTTTGGCTGTGGTCTAATTTCACATACTAACATAAAAGGTGATTGTCTCTAGAAGCCGATTGGCGTCCTTTGAAGAACTTCACTGGACACGGAGAAAAAAGAAGGGCGCAACGAAGTCAAGACTTTCACAAGGTGTATGGAGCAAGTAGCCTCTTACAAAGAGAGGGAAAACAGAGATAACACATATCTCTGTTTCTCCCCCCCCCCCCCGATTTGTAAGAGATTTCTTGCTCCCTACACCTTATTGAAAGTCTTGACTTCGTTGCAGTGTGCAAAATACACATCGTGCAAATCATCTAAAAAAAAAAGTAAGGGCCATGCTCTGTTCTCCCCCCAGGGCCGCTGGGGGGGGGGGGGCGATTGCATTACCATTTTCTAGAACTTTTTTTTTTTTTTTTTGCTGCTGCAAATACATGGGTTATATTAAAAAAAAAAACTGCTCTCCTATCAGATTCTTTTTCCTGATGTGCGTGGCTGACCTTACGCATTAGCATTGGCTGATTGAATTTCTTTTAAGTACGTGCGCGACTTTCTTGCGCCTGGCCCGGCTGCTGGATTCCCACCTGACTGGCAATATTCAGTGTCCGGGTGGAAATGCTCCCCTTTTTATGGTGATGACATTAAATTAAATTTGTCTCCTGTCGACGGCTGACCTCCCTCACCTTAAAGGTCGCGTTTTTGCAAGGGAAGACGCGCGAGGCGCCAGTTGGGGATCGTGTTTGCTACCCAGAGACTTCCGTGTGCGAGGACCGCTGAGCAAATAAAAAAAACTTAAAATCTCTTTCTTCTCTCTCTCCCCCCTCCTCCCCCCCCCAGTTACCAGTCATGTCAAGTCTGTAACGAGCGATTCCTCTCTGGCTAAACACAGATGGAGCATTAAGGTGTTAGCAACGCTGCTTAAATTCTTACCGTTCCCTCTCGCATCCTCCATCCCAAAAATGGTTGAGATTTCGACTCCCAGAATTCGTAAGTCAGCACAAACCTGGGGATTCTGCCGCCAGGACCAAGAATGGAGGGATATTCTCGAAAAGAGGGCCACATACCGGCCGTCCTCAACAACCCATCGTTTAGCGACCGTTAAAAGTTAACAACGGCCTTGGAACAGTGACTTAACGACCGTTTCCCCTATTTATATCCCCGTGGGTCACGTGATCAAAATTTGACCGGCTCCTATTTACGACAGTCACAGTGTCCCAGGGTCACGTGACCCCCTTTTGCGACCTTCTGAAAGTCAGCGTGGAAAATTGTGGGCTCAACTGCGCTGGTTAGTTGAGGACGATCTATATATCTGCATCTTAGTTCCTTTCCAGCCCAGCCGAGGACGGGACCGTTGACATGAAAACAACATTTTGAACGCTTTCAAAACCCCACCTTTATCCTTGACTTTCTGGAAATCCAACAGCTGAGACCCTGTGCTGGTGCTGAATTTATGACGGCGGGACCCACCTTTTGCTATCCAATTGCTATTAAGCCTGCCTTTCCCTACCACCGGGGTGAATAACTGCTATTAAAGGAAGCTCCGAGCATCGGGGGGGGGGGGGGCTCAAAATGGGACGAGACATAGAAGGTGACAAATGAAGGTGGGGCTTTGGGGGGGGGGGCTAAATCAACTTCAACCTTAGCTAACAGAAACCCTTCCAAAATCCATACGGCCATATGTCGTTGGAAATTGGGCCATTTATTCTCAGAGGCAGGTCAGCCAGGCTGGGGAAAGAGGGCTCAGGGTTGTTTGGGCTTTTCCTTCAGATAGAGAGTCCCGTTCATGCTTGTGATGTGTGCAGTTGTGGGCAACGGACAGATGTTTAATCGGGGACTCTGTTCCTGATACTGACCAGCCAGCTCTTCTGGGAGGGCACGAGAGGTGACCCAATGCAGGTAACCCTTCACTTAACGACCCCCAATCAGCCAGAAATCTTTTGTTGCTGATTAAGTGAGTTTTGCCCCATTTTACAACCTCCCTTGTTGTTAAGTGAAACGTTGCCATCATTAAGTCAGTAACCCGGTTGTTAAGTGAGTCTGCCTTCCCCGTTGCCTTTGCTTGTCAGAAGGTCGCAAAAGAGGGCCACGGCAACCGTCATAAGTATGAACCAGGTGCCAAGCATCGAAATTCTGGTCGTGGGACTATCACAGGGGTAGGCAACCTTGGCTCTTTTATGACTCGTGGACTTGCAATTCCCAGAATTCCTGAGCCAGCTATGTCCACGAGTCATAAAAGGGCCAAGGTTGCCTACCCCTGGACTATCACGTGACTATGGGGATGCTGTAGTGGTCCTAAGTGTGAAAAACGGTCATAAGCCCCTTTTTTTCCAGCGCTGTTGTAAATTTGAACGGTCCCTAAATGAACTGTTGGAACTTGAGGACTGCCTGTGTCTCATTTTTAAGGGCGCACTGCTTCTACGTAGGGAGAGTCCGTGTCCACTGATCCACCTGTGTGAGGGAGCTACTCTTAAGTTGTTGGTGTGTGTTTGTGAGAGACAGACAGACAGACAGACAGACTGCCACAGACAGACATAAAAAGAAATGGGATTTGGGGGTGTCTTAACTACAGCCGTGTAGCCCTGTGCAAAGAGTGAACTTTATGCCTTTTCTACAAGTGTGCAGCCTTTGCTCTCTGCATTTGTGAAGTGGGTTTAATCTCCCTGGATAAAAAGGGCAGGGACTCGTCAGCTCTTCTGGCATTTTAGTCTCATTTCCCCACAACTTTTATCCTGGGTCATCCATTTGCCATTTCAAAAGTCCCCCTTTTTTTTTCTTCCTCTTTCTCTCCTTTGCGGTTCCCGCTTTGCACTCCCGAACCACGGAAACTTAGTAATACAAAATGAGGGTTGTTGTTTTTTTTTAATTAAAAAAAAAAAAAACCAAACTAACAGGCTAATAATCTGAGTTTGTGGTTTCGACTTTAAAAAAAAAAGAAGAAGAAAAAGAAAAAGAAAGAAGAGAGAAGCTATGTTTATGAGAACCAAAAAATAGCAGCTTCCATTACGGTAATTAAACGGCGGCATTTAACCTATCAACGCTGTTGCGCCGAGGCGAAGAGATGAGCTGCGTTTTCAGATGATCTGCTGCAATCCCCAAGGGGGAAGAAGAGCAGTTAAATAATTTGTTTGCGAGGTGCGGATTCTGTGTCGGCTAAAACGAGCGCCTGGGTGGAAGCACCGGGGAGGGGCTGGGGGGTGGGAGAGGGCAGTGAGAATGTGTTTATTTGGAATACCCTGGAGTTTAGCCTTTTTAACCAGCCTCTGTGCCCTGCTGTCAATAAATCCACAGCCCGTGGGTTCCCGTTGTGAGTCAAGAACTCACCTGAGCTTCTTGCATCAGAAAAGCAGACCTGCCTCTCAAGAAATGAGTAAAACAAACCACCCAAAGGCTTTAAAGGAGAGACCTGGACAGACATTTGCCTGAAACGGTACAGGGTCTCCTGCTTGAGCAGGGGGTTGGACTAGAAGACCTCCAGGGTCCCTTCCAGCTCTATTCTGATCGATAGAAAAGTGCAGATGGCCATCAGTTTCCACCCACTACCTTTTTAAAGCTCAGGGCTCTTCGGATTCCAGAAACCTGTTGGCACAGAGAGTCCTCAAGTTACAGCAGTTCATTTAGTGACCATTCAAAGTTAACAGCGGCATTGGAAATAAGCTACAGGACCGTTTTTCACACTTACGACCTTGGCAGTCTCCCCACGGTCACGTGATGAAAATTCAGATACTCGGCCACTGACTCATATTTATGACCGTGTCCCAAGGTCACAGGATCCCCCTTTTGCGGCCTTCTGACCAGCCAAATCAATGGGGAAGTCAGATTCACTTAACAGCCGTGTTCCTAACTTATCAGCGGCAGCGATTCACTTAGCAACTGTGGCAAGAAAAGTCATAAAATGGGGCAAAACTCACTGAACCAGTGTCTCACTTAACAACAGACGTTTTGGGCTCAATTGTGGTCGTACGTTGAGGACTACCTGTAGAATATTGCTATACGAAAAAGCAGTAGATGTCTACTTTCAGAGGATTTTTAAGGCAAACACAGAGAGAGAGAGAAGAGAAAGGAAGGAAGAAAGAAAGAAAGAAAGAAAAAGAAAGAAACATTTTTGTCTTGTAAAACTGTTTGGTCTGGTCATGGAGGTGTTTAAAAATGGCAGGGTTGGTCCGGCTAAAACAACATATAGAGCTGTCTTTCTCCCACTTGAGACATCCTGACAAAAAATTACAAGATACAGAATGACAAAGTTGGAAGGGACCCTGGAGGTCTTCTAGTCCAACCCCTTGCTCAAGGAGAAGAGCCCTACACCAAGCCAGACAAATGGCTTCATCCTGACCCAGCTGAGTTTCTGCACTCCACCAGTGTCGTGTTTTAAGATTCCTCTAGAGAATCACACAAATTGGCCTAGTCCTGGCCCTCATATTTTGCTCCCTTTGGCCTTATAGAAAGGACAGGGTGTGCCCATCCCAGGTTTGTGTTTGTCCCTCTCCTTTTCCCCCCCTGCCCCCTGTTCTTTGCAGCTAGAGGGGTTGCAAGAAACGGCAAATTTGTATTCCTAAAATCTTATTGTCACAAACTAAAAAGCTCCCAAGACTGTGCGAATTTGACCCAAGCCTATAGATTTGATGCACCATATTCCCAAAAAATGGTTTGAACTTCCGTGTCTGAAACTTCCCATCTATTGGAGGTGGAAAGGTGGGGGTGGGTGGGTGGGTTTCAAGGCATGCCCAATCCAAAAACATTGTGTTGTTTGCCAATCATAAGCACTTCCTTTCTGTGGCCAGGAACAAGTCTTGGAAATTGGAATTGCACTGCCTTGGATAGCCATCAAGCCTGACCTTGGAGGAGGAGGAGAAGGCAGCAAATTTCCAAGGCAATCCCCACCTACCCTGAAGAGATCTTAACATTTAACTTTTTTCTTTCTTTCCTGAAATTGAGCCTAAATCTTCTCATTTCTTGCCCTTTCCCACCCAGTCGTCCAGGCTGCCCAGTCGTCTTTTCGCAGCCTCTTTCAAAGAGTTGAAAGCTGCTCCAGACTTTGGCCCGAATAGACAAACTCAGCCCTGTCAAATCATCCAGGAACCGAGTTGAGCCAACTCCTTTTGAAGTGGGCACGGCATCCCCGATAACCAGTCGACAGCTTTGCTTCTTCTGGGCTGCTAAAAAGACTCGTCAATCATCTTTCCAGCGTCATGATTCAAAAAGCCCCTTCCCCCAGACTGCGGCTTCTTAACCCTTGCCAAGTCCCCGCTCCCCCCCCTTTTGTTTTGCCCTTTGGGATGGGCAACGGAGAGAACAATACTATTAACCAACCCCCCAAAGAACGGCGGCTGTTGTGCCAGTGCTCAGCCCTGGAGAATTAAGACTGGCAGCGCCCGCACTCGGCACGGCTCCTGCGGGGCTAAATGATGAAACTTCTGCTCAGGCTTTCCCTCTCAAACGCGGTGTTTGCTTCTCTTTTTAGCTTCCCACCCCCTCGTGGCTCAGGAGGTAGGACGGCGACGATGGGCTGGGAAGGCGAGTTCGGATTCTGCTCCGTGCACCTGCCGTGCAGATGGGCCTGTATCCGCTCTTTGCTCAAACAGCCTTTTCCTTCGAAAGGAACGTTGGCGCTTCGCCCTCGGTCCCAATCGTTGTCCTCCTCGCTCCCACAAAACACAGGAGGGGATTATTTAATAAGAATAATAAGAATAATACATTGATCTTCTCGCGACAGTTACGTTTGCCACCGAACAGGCTACTCTTTCACCACCCAGTTGCCAGGGGCATTTTTTTTTCCTCCTTCCTGGACCTTAATATTTTCACCCAGAAGTGCTTGATCTCTGGAAAAAAAAAAGGGGTTCTTAGACCAGAACTTTTGCATCCTTCGGCTCTTCCAGAGACACCCCGGATCTGACGGGGCTCAATTCTTCCGCCCTCCCACAGATGGGTCAAGAAACACACACCCAGCACCCCGAGGACTCTCTCTTTACCTGCAGCTGATGTAGTTTTGTTTTTTGTTGGGTTTTTTTTTTGTCAAAATCTGAGCTCTCCAACAAGCACAAGCGCAAACTCCTTTGTCTTTTGAAGCACCAATGAAATATATTTTGCACCGGCTTGTAATGTTGTGATTTATGCCGTGTTACGGTTTGTGATATCCCAATGTCCTTTTTGCCTTTGTGTTGAGTTTTTTTTTTTTCTTCTCCCTGCCTGCCTCCCTCCCTCTCTCTCTCCCCCCCCCCCCGCTACATTTAATGTAATAGAGGTGAGGGCGCTCTTAGGATGCAGCTAGAGGTGGACATTATACAAGAAGTGCCATCTGCACTCCTGTTTGGATAACGGCCTTCTCTGAAAATGCTTTTTTTTGGGGGGGGGAAGGGTCCTTGCAGCTGTCTTGAGTTCGTTTGTTTGAAACGTCTGTTTCCTTGCGGACGTTTCGTGACCCATACTAGGTAACATCATCAGTGCTAGCAGCGTTGCCTGGTTTGGGTCACGAAACGCCTGCAGGAAAGCAGCCAACCTCAAGAAAGCATCAGGGGCCCCCCCCCCCCTCATTTCAGCCATTCCCTTTTATTCCCTTTTATTAACGTGGCGTTTTGTTTTTCTTTTTTTTAAAAAATTACCCTCTTGGTTTTTCTTCTTTACCGTGGCTCCGCTTTCTCAAAATGGCTCTGTATCTGGAAAATTAAAATAACGGTTTGTGTTTTACACACACACACACACACAAACACACACACACGCTGCCTTCCTTCCCAAAATGCAAGGTTTCATTTCTGCCCCTGGATTCATTGCTGGGTGCAACTCTGCTAATCGCGCCAGATGCTTTCTCATTGGCTACCTTCACCCCAAAGGCTGTGGGATTATTTTGGGGAAGGGGCTTACATCCCAAGACCTGGTTAGTAATAGTCCCTGTGTTTTGTGCCTTAAGGTCAGGTGTGGTTCTGCCAAACCACGACGTGGATCAACTCCGGAAAGAACGCAGCCGTTCTATTCGATTTAGCCAAAACGTGGGCCCAAACGTGGCACACAAGGCACTTTTATTTAGGCGAACGATTCAGAAGACCCCTGCCGTGGTCTTGAGGGTATGCTCAATGTGGGGACAACTCCGAAGTTCTTTGCAGTTTTCCCCTCCAGCTATAAATCCAACAAAGGACACTGCAATTCCTTTGCTACCAAGGCTGAGCTGCTAGCACCCACGTTTTCACTCCCCCAGCCGCTGAGTTTTAAATGCTGATTCTTGGAGAACTCTTAATTAAGACTTTGTTTTGTAGCTTTGCTTGGTGGGGGCAATCTGTGCAGAGCCAGGGAGGATCCTCTTTTGGGGAAGGGGCATAAAATATCTTAAGTCAGTCCCCCGGATTAATTGGGCGACTATCAGAAACTGGTGAGGAAACACCACAAGAGTAGTTACAACCTGCGCAAGGAATACGTTTACTTAAAAACTGGGCACCTTTCGATCGGATAAAACTTGGTTCTTTTTTTAAAAAAAAAGAAAAGAAAATATGATATTTTTAGCTTTAATTAAACATTGGCAGCGAACAATTACATTCCGGGGGGAGAGCAAAAAAAAAAAAAAAAAAGGTTGATTGGAGAGGGGTGGGTAGGCAAAGCAAAGGAGGGGAGGGGGCACCCAACCCATAAACAAGGTGATATATAATATTTTTTTTTTCACTCTCCTTTTAAATAAATACCGATCAGCTTTATGTTCAGAGACAATAGGAGCCGTTGGCTTAAATTTGCAGTTTACTGTATTTATGGCCGTAATATCAAGGTGCTGGCGTCGTAATTTCATGCCCCAATGAGAAGCGCAAGGTCGAAGCAAATGCTTCCATCGGCATCCTGCTAACACACTAACTCATAAACAAGATCCGCTTGGATCAGGTGGCACGGAATAATACAGGCTAATGAAATACAGCACAGCTTTCCATTACTGTTAGTTTTTACAGTGTCGTCATTACGTGTAATTTATGTTTAAAAAATTCAATTTTATACAAGGCTCTGGGAAATAGGGGTCTCCGGGTCACCCAGCGACTTTTAATAGTGGCGAGGTTGGGGTCGCGGGAGAAGGTGGCACGGGCGCGCGGGGCTGGGGCGGAGGCGGAGAAAGAGTTGCTTCCGTCGTCCGTCCCGGCTCCCAGCCTGAAAATGCTAATTTATTTTATTTCTTGGGAGCATCCTGTTCATAAGAACAACAGCTACCCCTTCTCCCCCCCCCCAAGTCAAGGCCCTTCCATTCCACCCCTTTCCCCAAATTCCAGCTTCTTTCTTTTCCTTTTAGCCTGCTTGTCTGGGTCTTTTTTGGGGGGGGTGGTGTCGGGTCCCTGGTTTTATTTGCCTTTTTCTGAAAGCCAGCCTGCCTCTTTTCTAGGACAAGAGGAAGGGCTGGGTCTTTGAAAGTCAGAGGTCCTTGTTTTCCTCCAGGTATCAGTCATTCGCTTCTCCGTGGTCCTTTGATTATAGACTTTCAAAACTCGGCCAGCAAGACAGAAGAATTCCTGCCAGGATTTCTGATGCCAAACCCGGGCAGAATCTTTTAGCTGTTTCCCCCTTCCCCTTCTTGGCTGCATTAGCCCCATCATTTTTAATTGGATTGTGCACGTTCCTCTGTTTGCTGGCTGGCTGGCTGGCTTATTTATTTATTTTTAACCCAGGAAACAGGGTGGAATGCAATATTGTTCCATCTGAGTCCCCTAGTCATGGGGTGGGTTGATTTTGTTTGTCCAACTGAGCAGACTTTTGAACCTGAGTGGTTCCCGGTCGCCCTACATCAGTAGGAGATCTTAAAAAAAAAACAAGATTTAGTCTCTTCTCCCCCCCCTCCCCCCCTTTTTTTTTTTTTTAAATGCAGGGCATTGGGTACTGTTGTGATTTAATAATGCGGTAGACAAATTGGGCAGAATCCCAAATGGTAGAATTGCCCTATTAACGATCAGTTTGCATGGAAACTTCTACAATCCACCTTTTAAGGTCGTCTTCTCCAAATTGGCAGCGACCGGCAGAGATCCTGTTCTTCTCATCAAGACCAGGTCTGGTTGGTACCTGGAGAGGAGACCACCAGGAAACCCCAAACTGTAGACTAGACTGGGAAATCAAACAGAAAAGAGCGGAGAGGGACTTCCACACCTTTGCCCATCCATGTAGCCGCCAGGACTTGACCTTGACTGGAGGGTCATCTCCTTTTAACCTATACAAATCTACACAAAAAGCTAACACAAAAACCAAGGGCTTCAGGGAACAGGACCCAAAAGAATTATGCAAATCAAGAATCGATCCAAAGCTCCTGCAAACATTAGTCCATTAGAGGTGCGCAGCTGACTTCCCCAAGATTATGAGCACCCCCAAAGCCTTGGCTGTGCCCCTTTGTCAAATCACTGCTTTTAACATGACAGAGAAAGGGGACTATGCCGGAAAGTAACCGTTTTAACCATGTTTTAATGCCGGTGTCAAGGAAATGAAATCCAGTTCAGTTTAAATCTTGGCACGGCTCATGACATCGTTGTTTGGAACACAAGTCGCCCATTCATTGGTCAAGTGCATGGCTTTTACACACACACACACACTCACACATACACACAAAACACACAGAAACACCCCAAAATTTCATGCATCCTAAATACATTCAGTTGAATGCCTTTCTTCCTCAGGGCATTCCCACTTTGATAGGGGAAGATCAAGACGGCAGCAAATGCAGCCCCTTCTTCCAGAGACAGTCATCCCTAGTGGGAGGAGGGGGGGGAATCCTGGTCTGCTTATCAGGCCCTCTGATAAGGTCTTCAGTGCCGTTTTCCCGCTCTGAGCCATCTTTATTAATTGGCCTTGAAAGAGTTGCGGTAAAGGCCCCACGATGTGTGTGTGTTTGTTTTAATGGTTTTAAAATAAACAAACAAAAAAATAAGGCAGGGAATTGAACTTTTTAAGAAAACAAACCGAGTTAGTTGCTTGCTAAGAACCCGGAGGTGGGGTGGAGATTCCAGGATGCCCCTTGGGCAGGCCCGAAAGTACACAACAGCAGCCGAATCGGTGCCAAACAGGAATTGGTGAGACGTTTGCTGTTGGCTCTCGGAAAAGGGCTTGAGTGGGAGAGATGGTGAGTGACAGACCGTTGTTTTTTTTCAAACGTACACATTCCCACTCCAGTGAGATTCATCTGCAAAGAGGCAGACAGGCACCAGCCAGGCAGGCATTAAAGCCAGGAAAAAGAAATTTGAATTGTTTGTCTGAACGGCCCAGAAGCCAGAGGATTTTTTTTTTTTTTTGCAAAAAGGACCAGACTCCATCAAGCACCCGAAAAATACTTCAGACAGCAAGCTCCTGCCTGCTTGATGCAAATGCCGCACCTCTGCGGTGGGAAAATATATATATATATTTTAAGGTGTTGGGAGAGCTTCGTCCAGAGCTGGCATCTTGCGAGAAGAAAAGATAGATGGATGGATGGAGAGATTGAGGAAGAGGGGGGTGGGTGTCGAAGAGGGAGGGGAGGATCACGTCCTGTTTTCCTTGCATCTTTCTCCCCGACTCAGTCCTGGCGGTTATATTATTCCTTGCAGATAGCAATCAACTGGAAGGAAGTGTGTGTCTAATTTGCATGAGATTATTTAAAACAAAAAAAAAAAAGCTGCATTAGTCAAGGGTGATGGTAAACAAGGCAGAGAGAGAAGCCTTCTTGTAATAGAGCTTTTTTCAAGGCCAAATTGGCAGCTTTTCTGTATTGTTCCTTTTAACCTTTGGAAGGGGGGGGGATTGAGGTCTTCTGCAGGAGATCACGGGGACGGGCTTCACGGGGAGAGGATGAGGCAAGGGACAGAAGGGAGAAAGTCAAAGCCCATGGGGAATTGGGAGTTTTCTCAACAGGTATCAAAAAAAGTGAGTTCTCAGGCGGGACTTTGGCCAAAATTTGACTCCTCTGTCCTTTTGTGTCTGATCTCTCATCTTTGCTAATCATAGATTAGGACAGGGGTCTTTAAACTTGGCCCTTTTATGACTTGTGGACTTCAACTCCCAGAATTCCTCAGCCAGGCATGCATGCCTGGCTGAGGAATTCTGGGAGTTGAAGTCCATAAGTCATAAAAGGGCCAAGTTTGAAGACCCCAGGATTAGGATTTTGTAGCCTACTCTACTGTGTGAATCAATTTCAGATTAGGATCCCCCCCTTTCCCCCCCCCTCTCTTTTCTTACAAAATGTCTCTGCCCCTTACATGACTTGTTTCCAGTGAGGGTAACTTAGATACCTCAGGCAAGTTTGGGAAAAAAAACCTGACTTTTCCAGTATCTGGTGTCCACCGGTGCATTGCCCATAAATCTACACCTTCCTTATCTCAAAAAAAAACCCCTCAAAAGATCCCCTCTATTTTAATCCCTAATAAAAGCTACACTGCTCTGGGTAATCCCATTGTTGCCGGTTAATACGACTAGATTAATGCACAGAAATAACAAAAATTATCTCTTGATCCCCTCTGAACAGGATGTGAATTGAGCCTAGGAGGGGGGTTATGGCTAACAATGACTGTTATTTCCTCAGATTTCCAATTTGGGAAACCTCAGGAACAAAGGATCTGTCTGTGTGGCTTGTTGAGCAATCTTTAATGATAATATTTATCTCAAATGCTTTCTCCGGATGGGAAGTGGGCTTTTGGTTGGGAACTTTCCATTATTCCATCCTTAGGATGGCCTTTGTAACGAGGGAATTGCAAATAAATAAAACCGAAGTGGCTTCTTAATCATAATGGGCAGATACCTCAGCCCAATAAACAGCCTTCCCTATCTCAGCATCTCTTCTCCAGACAGGTTGGGACTACAAATACCATAGTGTCTGGCCAGTCAGCTCCAGAAAAGGGTTACATTCAACTACTTAACCCTTACCTCCAGTTGCCAAAGTTGCTTTAAGTGCAAGGAAAATGATGACCTTGTAGGCTGGAATCTGTGGGAAGTCTGACGTGTAGAGTCTATTTTATTTCCCCGCAATGTCTCATTAAAGCAGCTGTATCTGGAAGATAAAATGGCTGCTTTAATGAGCCATGGAAGATTTGTATCAGTAATCCCATAACTTCTGAAGTACTTCCTCCAAATCACATCTGAAGCATCGCATCCCGGGAAGGATGCTGAATCTGGAAAGGGCTGAATGCATTTGGAAATCTGGGTTAGCTTTTAAGGGGTAAGCTTGCGTGTACCTACAGTAATCCTGTTTACTTCGTGCTTAATTTTCACGAGGAATCCGTTTGGGCTTTTTTCAAGTTCTCCCGCAACTTCATGAAGCTAAGAAGGCAATTAATTCCCTGTGCAAGACCAGGAATTGCTGGAACTGGTTTGTTCATCTTGGCTAACTTGGTTAATTCGCTCTTATGGCCAACCCTCTTAGTTTTAAATTGCCGAGTCTCGAACCTAACCTGGGATCCATTTTTTTGTTCCCACAGTTCTCCTTGTATTTTATTTTGGCAGTCTTTCTTTCATTGCGACATCTCCCTGTAACCGAAGGTGAGGGATCTTTGGGCTCAAGGCAAATAAACCACATTTAGCTTTTCATTGGTAATGCGTGTCTTCTCCTTCTTTTTAAAAAAAACTCAGCCCAGCTGCAGGACTTCCTTTACATGTGCTGGTCAGCAGCTGTTTTCCTTACTTTCTCTCCCCGCTGTCTTTCTTGTTGGCCAAATTTTCCCCAGATGTTCTGGCTGTAGCAGATGGGGAGGTCGCCGACGTTTCCCCAATCCGTCTTGTCAAGATGACTTCGCCAAGCGCTGGATGGAATCCTTGTGACCCAAGCGACAGCCTTCCCAAACCGTGGCACGTCAATCTTAATTTCTGAAACTTTTGAGCCCGTTTCCCTCTGATCTGTTCCAGTTTTGTTCTTCCGTCTTCTGTGGTCCCACTCGCTTCTAATCATAGCCAGACCGGTTTCCCCCATTTGCCTTTTTATTTCGGCGTTTGTCATAAAATAAAGCAAATTATTCCCATCTCCAGAAACAATCTAGACTAATTAGTCGTCTAACCCAATAATTAGCTTTTTGATTCCCTGTCTGTTTTCCTACATTATTGTTAGTTTTCTCCCCACTCTTTTAAGTTGTGGTTGGGTTTGTTTGTTTGTTTTTTTCTTCACACCATTACAGATTAAAATGAGCCACATTTGCAGTTGATGGTGCATATTTGTCCCCCATTTGTTTATATTTTTTATTCTCCGAGAGGAAGAATGGGGGAAACTGCAGTAGAAAAACTACTTCAAAAGCAGCCATAAACGCAAAGATAAATTAAGGAAATTGAATGAGCCACACTTGGAATGTGGCAATGAAGACTAATACGCCGTCGCTTAAGGTTAAATTGCAGCAGTGTGAAAAATTATGTGTTTGCCCGCCCTGTCCCCGCGAATCCAAAATTCAGGGGTAGCACTCGTTTGCTGAAATAGTTTTCTAAGGTTTCCAGGAATCTTTTCTAGGGAGTTAGCAAACTGGAGCATTTTCATGGTGAAGGTGACTCAAATGGTGAAGAGAGCAGAACTGATCTCTGATAAGGGATGCTTTTTAAAAAAAATCGGGTATGTTTAGCTCGGAGGAGAGAAAACAGAGGGGACGGGCCAGACTGCAGATACATAAAAGGTAGTCCAGCTATAAATAAATTAGGCCAAATTTTGGCTCATGGCCCTCTAAAAAGGAGCAGGTGAATTCATTTGACTGCATTTGTCTCTGCATGGAGCTGTATTTCAATACAGTTGCTTCCCAGTCAGCAGTTTAACAATTTCCCTTTTCTGTCCCATTAACGGTTCAGTCAAACGTTTTGGGAGCCTCTGGCAACCGTTCTTCCAGATCTCACGGGGAGGGAGTCACCTGTCCTTCTGGAACCTCTGATCCAATCTAGAGTCGGTCACTGTTTAGTCTTCCGGGCTTTGTACAACTAAATCTGTGGTCCCGGTGACCATCTCAGATTGGATCCTGCAACATTATCCTGGGATGCATATATTCGCCTTTATTCATGAGTAGAAACAGGAAATTTCAGGAAGGGTCCTTTCGGATGTCATTGGAGGGTGAGCGTTTTTATTTATATATGAGGATGATAGGTAGGTAGGTAGGTAGGTAGGTAGATAGATAGATAGATAGATAGATAGATAGATAGATAGATAGATAGATAGATAGATAGATAGATAGATAGATAGATAGATAGATAGATGGATGATAGGTAGGCAGATGATAGAGAGATAGATGATAGGTAGGTAGGGAGATAGGGAGATAGAGAGATGATAGGGAGATAGATGATAGGTAGGTAGGTAGGTAGGTAGGGAGATAGATGATAGAGAGATAGATGATAGGTAGGTAGGGAGATAGGGAGATAGAAAGATGATAGGGAGATAGATAGATAGGTAGGTAGGTAGGTAGGTAGATAGATAGATAGATAGATAGATAGATAGATAGATAGATAGATAGATAGATAGATAGATAGATAGATAGATAGATAGATAGATGATAGGTAGGTAGGGAGATAGATGATAGGTAGGTAGGTAGGTAGGTAGGGAGATAGGGAGATAGATGATAGAGATAGATAGGTAAGTAGGTAGGTAGGTAGGTAGGTAGGTAGGGAGATAGATGATAGATAGAGAGAGAGAGAGATGATATGATATGATATGATATGATAAGTGGACAATACAATATAGGAGTTAAAATATTAACTTAAGATAAAACCAGAATAAAACCACCATGATATGGAGCCATGGAACTGCAGTGGGATAGACGTTATAATTCGATATCTAACGAAGCTAACCCTCTTAACTGCTTCTGGTGTGGCTGCGACGGGTTCTTCCCAGGTGCCTTGAAACTTCCTGAGAAGACATTCTTGAACTAAAGGATGAGGATGATGGATGTCTCCCCTACCCCCCCCCCCCCCAGGAAAAAAAATGTGATTGAGGTGCCAAGTCTCTGTAGAGGCAGCTTAATTTCAGTCCTTGTGAGTTGTCTATATTAGGAAAGAACTTCCGGGAAGCAGAGAACTTTTCTACAAACCCTTTCCTTTCCTTTCCTTTCCAGGTCTCACCGATGAAGAAATAGATCTGGCCTTCCAGCAATCGGGCACCCCGAAGGAGGAAACCCAGTTGCACAATCTCCCCCCACAGTTGGTGCCAAGTCCGTCCACACAGCTCGCATCATACAGTAAGTCGCATGCCGGAAGCCACAAAGCTGTTTTAATTCTGGGTATCCTTTAGCCGTCTTATTTTCTTCTGAAGGGCTAAGCAGAGCCTTTTAGCCTTCTGACGAGTCCAAATCTTCTTCCTCATTTCCCTTTCTCAAAAGTTAGGGTTCCTTCTTGATTTCCCGTTCCAGGGGGATGCTAGGAAGAGGCGAGAAATCTCCCACCGCTCATTAGTCCCCAATAAAGGCGTTGCGAAATGAACTATAACTTTGTCCCCTTGCCGAAGCTTGGCTGTTGTCCCTGCTCGGGGAGCTAGAAAGGAAATTAATTAATTGTGTGCAGCAACTCAGACGTGCAAGTAAAGTTACTCCCTTTTGGATCTGGAAAGTAATTCAAGCCGTCTTCTGCAGCAGGGTGATCCTGAAGCGAAGAAAGAACGGGGGAGCATAGTAATAATGATGATGATAATAATAATAATAATAATAATAATAATAATAATAATAATAATAATAATAATAATAATAATAATAATAATAATAATAATAATAGTTGGAAGGAACCTTGGAGGTCATCTAGTCCAACCCCCTGCTCAGGCAGGAAACCCTATACTATTTCAGACAAATGGCTGTCCAGTCTCTTCTTAAAAACTTCCAGTATCACCACTTCTGGAGGCAGGCTGTTCCACTGGTTAATTGTTCTAACTAGTTTACCTCACAACGTTGTTGTAGAGTCACGGCATCCCCAGTTACAAATACAAACACACCGACTGCCTCCAGGTAGAAAGACAGGATGTCAGAGAAAGCGGCTCGCTTAAAATCGCAGGCAGTCCTCGACTTACGACCACAATTGACCTCCCAAAATTTCCGTTGTTAAGTGAGGCATTTGTTCATGCCCCATTTTACGACCGACCTTGCCACAGTCGTTAAGCCAATCACGGCGGTTGATAAGTTAGTAACCAGGTCATTGAGGGAATCTTGCTTCCCCCCCCCCCCCGCCGACTTTGCTCGTCGGAAGGTCGCAAAAGGGGATCACGTGACCCCCTGGGACACACGCAACCGTCATAAATATGAACCAGCGGCCGAGTGTCTGAATTTTGATCATGGGGGGGGGGAGGCTTCCAAAATTGTAACTCTGAAAAACGTTCCTAAGTCACTTTTTTCAGTGCCGTTGTAACTTTGAACGGTCAATAAACGGACGGTGGTAAATCAAGGACTACCTGCACAACGCAAGAGATTTTTACACACTGGAATATCTTGTGATTTCTGAAAAACGATCACCATTTCTTCCAGAGGAAAGCCGCACCTTTGAACGGGACAAGGAATTGTCTCTTTTCAAAGCATTTTCAAGAAACGCTCCCACAGTCTATGACAGGGGTAGGCCACCTTGGCTCTTTTATGACTTGTGGACTTCAACTCCCAGAATTCCTGAGCCAGCATGGCTGAGCTTGGAAACCTCTCCCTTTCCCCTCAGCATGGCTGGCTGAGGAATTCTGGGAGTTGAAGTCCACGAGTCATAAAAGAGCCAAGGTTACCTACCTCTGGCCTAGGCCTAGGCCGCTTTATGACTCGTGGACTTCAACTCCCAGAATTCCTGAGCCAGCATGGCTCAGCTTGGAAACCTCTCCCTTTCCCCTCAGCATGGCTGGCTGAGGAATTCTGGGAGTTGAAGTCCACGAGTCATAAAAGAGCCAAGGTTGCCTACCCCGGGTCTATGACGTCTCAGATCTCCCCTGCTTTGCAGAACCAGGAGGATGTTGGGTTGTGGTGTAAACCTGGCAGCTACAAGTGGCTTGTGCTTCTTCCTATAACCTCATCCCTCTTTGGGGCCAGAGTAAATCAGTGACAGCGTGAAAGTGAATTCTCCTTCTTCACATCTGCCCTTTTTTTTTTTTTTTGCCAAGAGGTGTCAAAACTCTTTCTTAAAAAACACACACACACACACACACACACAAAAAAAACCCACCTCCAACTCCTTGATTTTGATTAATATAGAGAAACAAGACTTGGGCTGACTGATAATAAAACTGATAAATGACAGGCGAATTACTTGTAGCGGTAATTTATTACCTAAAATATCTTTTTATTTGACACGCGATTAGTTGGAGGGAGCATCACTCAATCTGAGTAGTTTAAACAGGCTCCTAAAGTGACCCCCTTTACTTGGAGGAGGGCGAAGGAGGAGGAGGAGGAGGCAGGGAAAAAAAAAATCTGTTATTGGCATGTGTGAAATACTGTCACCCCCAGCGTAAGGATGGCTTTAAGTATTTAAATGATGGATGGGATTTATATGGTCTTTCACACACACACCCCTCCCCTAACCCGCTTCATTACATAGAAATTCTGGGGAGTTCCTTAGCCAAAGGTATGTGTGGGGAAAGCGTTCTCAAGATGACCTGAATTTTTACGACTTTCCTGGTGGGTGTTTCCCCGAAAGGAAACAAACCCACCTTCCTAAATCTCAAAATAGTCCCGTGGTCCTATAAGCAGGCATCCAGCCGGCGACATTTGTCCCTTGAAGGATGCCCACTGTGCGTGTGCAGTCAGGCAAAATTAATTCTTTTTGGAATTAAAGTTTAGCTCACCCGGGCACCTCCAACGGTATCGTTGATAAATGGACTTAGAAGATGTCCACACCGCAGTATTTTTTTTTTTTTCAACGTTGGCAGCTGGGAGATGGCGACGCTGGCTGGGGCATTCTGGGAGTTGAAGTCCACCCCTCTTCAAGCTGCCAGCTATGGAGAAAAAAAAAAAACCCGCTTGTCTGCAATTAAGTAAGCTTTTTGGGACTCGGAAAACCTGGTGTCGCTGAGTCCCACGTGCTTTTGTGGGCACAGAAATCGGCCTCCCCTCACACATTTTACCCCTCGGACTGGCAGCCCTGAGAAGTCTGCCGAAGTGGCTTGTAGGGCAGCCCCCAGCACCGGATCCAGGGCTACCCACTTGATTCTCCCTCCCACCCACCCACCCACCCACCCACCGTTGCAGCCAGGAAAGCAAATGGCAAACTCTCCCCCTCCGCTTCCAATTAGTTCTTCCCTTTCTCCTCGGCCTCTTTTTTTTTATTATTTTTTTGCCACCCGACGAAATTGTTTCACGCCTCCCGAAAAATGCGCAAAATGGCATTTCGGCACCTTCTCTTTATAGACTCTCTGAACTTTTCTGAAAGATCATCCCGGTCCCTTTTCATTAATAATGAAAACCAAGGGGCAATAAAATGTTCTTTAGCAGGAGCATGATGGGAGCGGGGGGGGGGGGGGGGAGAGAGAGGGAAGGGGTGAGAGGCCAGCGCGGGTGGGGCTGGGTGGGAGACCCACCAGGGGTCTTTGGGGGGTGCTTCTGGAGGTCAAAGCAGTGGAGAACAGGGGGGAAGAGCAGCCTTGCTGGAGTTCAAACCCCCAAATTATTGGCCGTAGAAAGATTGTCAAACTTCTGCGACAGTCAGGAGTAACTCCTTCCTTTGAGTTCGCGTGACCCCGATTGAGGTAGATGTTAGCAAGGGACGGGAATGCAGGTAGTCCTCGGCTTACGACCATAATTGAGACAAAACTTCCGTTTGCTAAGCGAGGAAGCATCTAAATTTTGGTCACCACGCAACGGCCGTAAGTGTCTTAAATCACACTCTTCGGGGCTGTTGTAACTTTGAACGGTCCCTAAACCAACGCTTGTGAGTTGAGGACTAGCTCCCTGAAGATGACCTTAGCTATTTCTCTCCCTTCTTAGAGGAAGGATTTAAACACTTAAGAAGCTGGGGGAAAGAGTTCGTCTCTGCCCCTTTCTGGATGCCTGTGGCTTTGCCCTCCGATTTATTTATTTGCTTGCCTGCTGCCCTCCTCAGGACCCCCAAGCTCCAGATGGAGAGACTATGGCGCCCTGGCAATTATTATGACTGGCATCGCAATCGGTTTCCACCAGCTTTACAAGGTAAGTGATTCTGATTTACTCAGGGCGGCGCAAAGCCACCCTTCTTCACCCCAGCTTCTCAACTTGGGTTTTATTTCCTTTCACCATCCTGCCTAGCAGGCCTCAAATGGCAGGCCTCTCAGCAAGACACCTTCACGGGCATTTCCCCCCTGCTCCCCTGTAAAGACTGAAATCTTTCATTATTGTCTGGGCATCCCCACATCTAACTCACCTGGTTCCTTCCTCTTCCTGTCGATCATACCGGCATTCTTCCCCGACGTGCCTCTGTAATTTATCAGCTGAAGATAGAAGCAGCTATTCTACAAGTCGGCCTTTTCTCAAATCCTTTTTTTTTTTTTGGCAACTACTACCTTTAGTTTTGGAGACCTGGGTACCTGTTTGCATGTAGCTCGCTCTTGGGAACAGGGGCCACTGAATAAACGCGCTGCTGTGTGGTTGTGGTGGTTGTGAGAAGTAAAGCTTGTGTCTCTGGGTGTTCAAAGGAGCCCCTTCCCTCCCTCCCCCCCCCATTTTCATTCATGAAGTGTTAAGGGCGATGCAAATTCCTACACATAAGCAGAAACCAAATAGCTGTATTATTAAAAGTGCAGAACGTAATTTCCTAGCCCTAGGCACTTCCATTGGTGTGCATATTTTTTTTAACGTAGCAAACTCCCTTGAAGAATTACCTTTGAAATACTCTTTTCTGCATCTGTGCTTTTTAATGTAAGGATAGCTTTAGAGCAGGGGTCTTCAAACTTGGCCCTTTTATGACTTGTGGACTTCAACTCCCAGAATTCTGGGAGTTGAAGTCCACAAGTCATAAAAGGGCCAAGTTTGAAGACCCCTGCTCTAGATGAAGAGCTAAACTGCTCCCTTTCTAAACTAAACTATCCAAGCATTATTGGTGTGGGGAGTGAATACTTGCACAGCTGCGCTGAAATTCTAACAGAGACCCCAACCAAGAATGTTATCTTTCTCTGGCTGCCTTTAAAATTGCCTCCGAGTTTATTTCAGAGCTACTAACCCTAGATTTGACAGGGTTGAGAAACTTATCTGCTGCAGCAATCTTGGCTAGTTGCGCTTTGCACAAGAGGAGAAACGAAAGCAGGGAAAAAGATCCGGGGGCCCTTATTCAATCCGGATTTAATTGTCTGTCCTCAAAACAGCGTCTCCATATCAATATCATACAAGACCTCAATTAAGGAACTTTGCCACGGCTTTTATGCCTGGGTGCTTGGACTCGCCCAATAAAACAGGAATGGAAAAAAAAAATAGTACGGAATGCGTTACCCTGAGTTCGAATCCATGACCGAGGTGTCACCAGTCAGTTTCCTTAATTGCGGCTTCGGTCACATCAGCCTTTTATCCCTTTGAGGTTGGTAAAATGAGGACCCAGATTGTTGGGGGCCAATGGGCTGAGTCTATAAACCGCTTAGAGAGGGCTGCAAAGCACTGAGAAGCGGTATATAAGTCTAAGCGCTGTTGCTATATATGGGAAGGCTGCAGTCCCATCACTGCCTCTCCCTTCTGCCTTCTCCTCCCACCAATTTGGGAATCTGGGTAGCCTGTTCTGAAGTTTGAACCAAGTCCTTTTTGTCTCTTTTCCCCCCCTTTTCTGTAGAAATACCTGCTTCCCCTGATCGTGGGAGGCAAGGAAGACAGGAAGCAGTTGCAGAGGATCGAGTCAAACATGTCCGAAATGAGTGGCAGCGTGACGCAGACAGGTAAGAGATTAATGATCCCACCAGTTCCTGCCCCTCACAGCCCCTCCCCCGGCGCCTGCCCCCCTCCTTGCCTGCCTTCTTTCCCCCCCCCCCCCACCACCAGCAGCCTCACTTTATGTGGCGACTTCATTTATCTGCTCTGAGAAATCTGTTCACATTTGCAAATGAAGCCGCCGTCATTTCGGTTTAATTTGAAATTGCTTGTTTACTGTCGGCGCGGCCTCAATTAATTATGTTTTTACCGAAAGGCTCCCAACCTCAGAATATTAATAAGGGGAATAAAATGACAGCCTTTCGAAGGGGCTGTAAAGTTCATTTTTAATTTCTGCTTCTTGGGAGTATTTTCTTTGGGGTCGGGTGTTTTGGTTTCACGCACACGCAGACACACACAGACAGACACACACACACGCTCATATAGATATATAGATATAATGAAAATGGCACCTGTTTCTCTTCTTCTCAAGTCACCGTTTTCCTTCCAAGACTTCAAGGCAGGTCAGGAATGTCTGTAATTATGGAAGCGTCTCCTGACCCCTTCATCTTTCTCCGTTATTGGGTCTGTAGGGCAGTGTTTATTATCCGAGCCCCGTTAGATGGCCCAGATTAGCTGTTAGCTGTCATACTTGTGGAATGTGTTCTTTACAAGCCTCATTATTGGATGGGACTCCTGAAATTAGAACTTCGAACCCCAAAACCCCCACCCCACCCCTCTTACCAATAAAGCTATTTTTCTTCAATACATGTGAGTTTTCATTTTCAACGTTGGAGAGTCCTTACTTAGTCTAGCCTTGCTGAATTGGACACCCCCCCCCCCCGGATGTGTTGCATTGTAGCACACAGCATTTGAGCACCCTCCCGCCGCATGGAGAAGAGGGTTTCTCAAGTTTGGCAGCTTGGAGACTTCAACTCCCAGAATTCCCCAACCAGCCTGAGTTTGATCTGGAAAGTCACCTGAGTCGGGGTGGGGTGGGGGGGAAGCATCTGAGAGACTTAATGAGTTTAGCTTGGAGAAGAGAGGCAAGAGTTGAACAGGTGATAGTTTGTGCATTCCATCGCTGAGGGAGGGAGGGAGGGAAGGAAGGAGAGATGAGAGGAAAGAAGGAAAGGAAGGAAGAGAAGGAGAGAGGAAGAGAAGAAGGAAGGAAAGGAAGGAAGAAAGGAGGGAGGGAAGGAAGGAAGGAAGGAAGGAAGGAAGGAAGGAAGGAAGGAAGGAAGGAAGGAAGGAAGGAAACTAGAGAGCCATGTCTGGGCCAAGATCAGTGAAGGGAAGGAGGGAGGGAGGGAGGGAAGAGGAAGGAAGGAAAAGAGAGCCATGTCTGGGCCAAGATCAGTGAGGGAGGGAGGGAAGGAAGCAAGCAAGCTAGCTAGCTAGAGAGCCATGTCTGGGCCAAGATCAGTGAGGGAGGGAGGAGGGAGGGAAGGAAGGAAGGAAGGAAGGAAGGAAGGAAGGAAGGAAGAAAGAAAGAGAGCCATGTCTGGGCCAAGATCAGTGAGGAAGGGAGGGAGGGAGGGAGGGAAGGAAGGAAGAGAGCCATGTCTGGGCCAAGATCAGTGAGGAAGGGAGGGAAGGAAGGAAGGAAGGAAGAGAAAGAAAGAAAGGAAGACCCACTAGTCTTTCTGGGGAAGGGATGAGGAAGACAGATCCTGCTGTGTGCTCAGGGGATCTCCACTGTCCAGTGAGGCCAGAGGTCCCTGCTGCATTTGGGGCCCGGCGTCCTCCCTTGGCCAGCCAGCGAAGCGATTTCCCGGCCTACCCTGCAGGCAGATAAATGACCCTGACGCTGCACCCATTCAGAGAAAGCGTGCAAATCATAGGCGGTCATAATTAGAAGGGAGAGGTTTCAGACGGCTTCCCTGTGAGCTACAGACATCTATACAAAGGGGAGACAAAGTAGGAACGGTGGAGATTAGATACAGCGCAGGTAGATTACAGCAGAGCTCCCGATAAATTACAAGCAGTTAGAGGAAGCGGAAGCCGGGAGATAAATCAGACGTGCGAGAAATGGGGGGATCTGCCGCTCTGTGTTCGAGGAATCTCTCCCTCTTTCTTCTCTCCCCCCCCCCTTGTATGCCCGTCCTAATTTAATCATCCTTCTCCTCTTTCCTTGCAGTGACGCAGCTTCAGACCACTTTGGCCTCCGTTCAAGAGCTGCTAATTCAACAGCAGCAGAAAATCCAGGAGCTAACCCAGGAACTGGCTAACTCCAAGGTAATCTCCCTTTCCGACTGACCTGCAATCTTTCCAGCAATTTACACCCCCATCCCAAATCCCAATTAAGACGGCCGGGAAAGTTCCAGGAAGAGCAAGGCGGCCCTGTACCGTAAAAGCCGAACGAAACCTCCACGCCCAGTGGCAGTCTAGCTCTCACTGCCAGCGCCGACCGAAAAAGTCTCAAGGGAATCTGGGTTTAGCGGAGAAACAGCCAAAAGAAATTTACTAAGTGGTCCCCTTAACCTCCACCTGACAGTTTTTTCTGACCGTTAGAACAATTAACCGGTGGAACAACCCGCCTCCAGAAGCGGTGAATTGCTCCAACACTGGAAGTTGTTAAAGAAGAGACTGGACAGCCACTTGTCCGAAATGGTATAGGGTTTCCTGCCTGAGGCAGAGGGTTGGATTAGATGACCTCCAAGGTCCCTTCCAACTTTGTTGTTATTATTATTATCATTTAGAAGCTGGGCCGGATGCGGTAGAGCAGGCAGCGGGGATACCTAGAGCACCCACAAGCCAGGAACCCCCTTTCATGTTTTATTTCATGCCCCCCCCCCCCCTTTAGCTGTCTTGGGTGGCCTGCAGCCAGGCAGGAAGCAGGATTTCGATCTGAAGTGTTACTATTAAGAGCACATGTCACGCTTTAAGGAAAGAGCATGGGGCTTCGAGGATGGGGGAAAGTTCAAAAGTCTTCTCCCCCCCCTACACACAGAGAGACACACACACACTTCTTAATATAGCACCACTCTGCTCTGTGATCAAAAACTTTCTATGTGTGCACAGAGAGAGAGAGAGAGGGAGAGACTTGGCTGAACCCATCCACTCTAGAGTGAAAACAAACAGGAAAAGTAAGAGTTTTCTCAGCTGCAGCGTGGGTTTTCCTACCCACTTTTCAAACGACTGGCGGCATGTTGTAAGAATTAAAACAAAAAAAGGGGGGGGGAGGCTTGAAGCAATTAAAAGCATCGACACCCCGTCTTTAAAAAAAAGGGGGGGGGGAGAAGGAGAAGATTGCAGGCCAAGCTCCAGACGTACATTTTCCACTCGGTGTGCGTCTGTTGGTTTCTGCCTGTGTTTGAAAGAGGCTGCCTTAAAAAGGCCCAGATGTCAGGTTTTCGTTCTCAAACCCTCCAGCATCTGGCGCCAGATGTGCCTTTGCAGGCCAGCCAGTGGGAAGCGCTCTCATTAGTGTACTTCGGTAGTTTTCAAAAGGGCCGTGAGAGCCAAAACGGTGGCTGCCAGGCGGTGAGGGATGGTGGGGGGGAGATCTGGCATTCCCCGGGGACCACATCTGTGCCTGCGTTTGCCAGCTGCGACAACGCCAGCCAGAGCAGGCTCTGGAGCCAGCTGTTTAGCCTTACAGGAAGCATCGGCAAAGTGGAGGAAACCACAGTTCCTCTCATTCTGAGCTGGGCACCGGATGGCATTTTTCAGACAGATGTGCCGGGCATCTCCTGCTGACTCAGGCACCTCCCCCTGTTGAGTCTGGCACCTTAGCCACAACGCCCTCCCCCCCCTTCCAAGGACAAACAAGCAAAAATAAGCTGCTGGATCAGATAGCAGATTGTGCAAAGTGATTGTCAACTCTTCTGGACGTTAGCTTGTGTAGTCCATTGATAGATGGTCTATATAGGAATATGCAGCATTGCCTGCTGGACCAGCTCAAGATTTATTTACGACAGGTAGACCTCCACCGATGAGCACAACTGAGCCCAAAATCTCTGTTGCTAAGCAAGACAATTGTTAAGGGACTTTCTCCCCCCTCCCCCCCATTTTACGACCTTTCTTACCACATTGTTAAGTGAATCGCTGCAGTCGTTACAGTTGGTGACACTGGTTAAGTGACTCCGGCTTCCCCATTGACTTGCTCGTCAGAAGGTTGCAAAAGGGGATCCCGTTGCAACCGTCCTAAGTACATGCCAGTTGCTAAGCCTCTGAATTTCGATCATGTGACCCCTGGGGATGCTACAGCGGTCCTAAGTGGTGCAAAACGCTCCTACGTCACTTTTCTTCAACGCCGTTTGAAACAGCCACTAAACAAGTGGTTGCAAATCGAGGGCAACCTGTAAGTTGGTATGCCTCCTATAGAGACCCGGATGGGGAGAGGCGATCTTCCCATTTAATCTGCCTAGCAACCTGTGATCGGGTCTAAGATCACCTCTGTCGGAGGATTAGAAAGAAAGAGATGCTTCTGTAAGTCCACCAAGGGCCCCCAAAACAGGAGGACCAGGAGGTGGGGTTTAAATTAAACCACCTTGAAGCACATTCATCCAATCCTTGCTTCTAAAGCCGGTGAAGACAAGAGACTTCACTTCATCTAGTGGCAGGAATTTTTTTTTTTTCATATTTATGCTGGCCCACAAAGCATTTACCAACCCCTTTGTCACACCACCCACCTCCTGCGTATCACCTCATTTGGCTTTTGATAAAAAGGGAACTGTTGGTGCTGGTCTGGGGCCTATTGGTGTTAGGCACCTCTAGGGGGGGGAAATTTAGATTTTTTTTAATGAAGTTCCCTGGAAAGATAACCACTGCCGGACACACGATTGAGGTTGTATCGTTTAATTGAGGATTTTTTTCCCTCCTGAGTTTTGACTCCAATCCCTACTTTGCCTCTTAGGCCACCACATCGACCAACTGGATTTTGGAATCTCAGAGTATCAGCGATCTGAAGTCGGAGATCTATTCGCTAAAAGGGCTCCTCCTGAACAGGTAGGGAATAAAAGAAATGTGGACCAGGGAACAGAGCCACACCTTAATCCAGCCAAATAAATAAAAATTCCTCTGGGTCCATCCTTTGAAGACACAATTCACAGACTTGCTTCAGCCGTCTGCACACTTCCCTCCTCTCTGCCCTTCCACACAACCTCTTCACAATAGCTACCGATGTCGCCGTTTCATCCATCATTCGGATTTTTATGCTACCAGTTCAGTGGTTTTCACAAGTTTATAAGAGGCCTCTTAACAGTAATTTATTCATCCGGTTATTTTAGATATACTCCACTTTGAGGCTCCTGAGTGAATCCTCGGGAGACGAAATTAATATGGTCCATCTTTCTGAAATGGAACAATTTTAAAACAAATTAGATGCACATCAGATGTACAGAAGAAAAGAAGTTTCCACGCTGCCTTGTAATAGGAGAACTTAATAAGGTTGTCACCGAGTGAAGGAATGTTCCAGTTTGACGAGCAAGGGCTCCTGCCCAGGGCACAGAATTCACCTGTGGAACTCTGTGCCATAAGATGGGAGGGTAGCCACCTTTCAAAGGAATGTAAGCAACGTGAACGGCCCGTAGGTATCCGTTGCCTCGCAAGGAACAAGGATGCTTGACTAGAAGGCCTATGGAATCAGTGAATGTTACAGCCCTGGATTACTTTAATTAACTGGGGGTTTAGGCTAGAGTAGATGATCCTCAGGGACCCCTCCGCTCACACTTTCCCTCTAATTAAAGTAATTAATGAGATTTGGTCCAATCATGGATTTTTTTCGCTGAAGAGTGAATCCCTGGCCGACGGAGCCGTTGAGCATCAGGACTCCTGTCCAAATATGGAGGTGCTTCAATTTGGCTGGTCTCTTTTTTTTGCATCTTCGAGGTGCTTTTTGCTCCAGAAGGAACACAAGACACACTAAAAAAAAAAACCCTGCAGTGCAGTTTCTTAAAATGTTTAATACATTTTAACAGCCAGGCTGAAAATGAAAGTCGCCTCTCTTGGGGCTGGGGGCACCTTGGGGGGTTCAGAAGGGGGTCCTTTGTTATTTGCCAAATTCTTTTATCGCACGGACTTTCTCGCAGGGGAAGATGGCGCTGATGAGCCGTGGGGGGGGGGAGAGAGAGGGGGCCCCTGAGACAGCCCCCCCTTCCTTCCCACCGCAACCCCCCCGTTTCAATATTCCGTTCCTGCCAGTAGCGTCAAGGCGAGCAAGCACAAGGGCAGCCGTGCTGTATCTGTGTGTCCGCGGGAGGACATCTTGTCATTAAGGAGAAATTCATTTATTGTTAGTAGGACTGGCGATGTGTGCGCTGGTGTGCTAATGCAGCTGGGGAGATAAGTGCTCTTGGAAAATATATTTCTTAAAATAAATAAACAGAGCCAAGCCAGGCCCTCCCTCGCTGCAAAGCAGGCGGCCGTGTCACGGGATCCAAGAAAAAAGTCTCTAAATTGAATTTCTGATAGCGTTTACGATACTGGTGAATAATGGGGGTGGCACTGGCTCCTTCGCGTGCAGAGGAGAGGGGCGCTTTGGAGAGGGGGCTTCTTCCCAAGCGGGGGTCCGGAGTGGGTCAGGGGGTCAGGCATTTGGGGCAGGGGGGCAGGGGGAGGATCCTTACATGGGAAGGTGATATTCCAGGGAAGCCTGGAGCAAGAAAAACAAAAGCCTGTTTGAGGAAGGGAACACTCCAAGGTCAGTTGGAAAAAGGCTGGATGTCCTGACCTGAATTCTGCCCTGTAATGTGAGCCCACCACGGCCTCCAGCAGGGGCCTTTGACCATTGGTCACTGCCAGCTCTCCACGGCCAGCTCGCTGGAAGACAAAAGTTCCACTAATATCAAAGAAATAGTGGAACGGAAGCATTAAAGAAAGGACGCTAAAGGAGGCTCAGCGTGAAATGCAAATGGCAAAACTTAAAAATATTTTTTAATTTATTTTAAATAATTAAATGGAAATCCTTAAATTGCCCCGTGGCGACTTGTCCTATTCTGTCCAGCCGCGTGCTGGTTCGTCCACGGCAAATAAAGTTTGTAAAGCCTGTCCGGTCCAGAGCAGCCCACCGGATGTCCACCACACCCCACGGGGGGGTTAGTGCGGCCTTGGTGGGACGGGAAATCCCTGCTCTAAATAAAGACAGGCAATCCCCGGCTTACCGCCCCGGCCAGCCAGAATTTCTGTTGCTAAGCGAGACGGTTGTTGAGGGGGGGTTTGCCCCCCTTTTGCAACCTCCCTTGTCACCATTTGTTCAGCGAATCGCTGCAGTCGTTAAATCAGGAAGACGGTTGTTAAGTGGATCCGGCTTCCCTATTGACTTGGCTTGTCGGAAGGGGGGTCGCCAAAGGGGAGGTCACGTGAGCCCGTCACAAGTACATGCCAGTTGCCAAGCACCCGAGTTTTGATCACGTGACCGTGGGGGTGCTGAAAAAGCTTTTTTAAGTGTGAAAAATCATCAGATAAGTCACTTTTTTTCCAGTGGCAAAAATGAACGGTTGTAAGCTGGCATCTTAGGTGATCCACCCACTCATTTCCGGGTTCCCAGAAACAGGAAACTGCCTGCTAGCCCTTCAGACGGTCTCTCTGTCCAGCGGTCACTATGGTTTCTGCCCTCCAGCTGAGTCGCCCTTCCTTTCCTCTGCCTTTCCAGCCCAGGAATCTGGAGATGACCCGGCCAGTGTCAAGAGACTTTTAACCGGCAGTCAAGTTTCCAACCTCTCATTTTTCTTTTCAATGCCCATAGATGTCCTTCCCTGGAAACTGTAAAAAAGAAATGTGTGTGTTTGTGTGTGTGTTGCGTGTGGTTCCTGAGATGACTTAACTATTGCAGTTATTGGATTCTTAGCCTGACTAATTGAATCGTGTTTATCCCAGAACATTCTTTCATTCTCCGTCTCCTTTTTCTTCTCCAGGAGACAGTTTCCCCCCTCGCCCTCAGCTCCCAAAATCCTGTCCTGGCAGATCCCGGTCAAGCCCGCTTCCCCCTCCAACCCGGTGACCAATAATAACCACAACACGAGCAGCGACATCTCCCCGGTCAGCAACGAGTCCAACTCCCCTTCGCCCGTCAAGGAAAGCCACAGCCCCGAGGGGACCACGGCGGGCTGCCACCTGGCCAGCCCCGAGGAAGAAGGGGAGGCGGTCATCGACCTGAAGGGGCAGGTGCGGATGGAGGTGCAAGGGGAAGAGGAGAAGCGGGAGGAGCAGGCCCGTATAGAGGAGGAGGAGGAGGAGGAAGAGGAGGAGGAGGACAACCACGTGGACGAAGAGGATGTCCAGACGGAGGATCGGCGAGGAGGCGACGGGCAGATAAACGAACAGGTGGAGAAGCTGCGGAGGCCCGAAGGCGCCAGCAACGAGAATGAAATTGACTAGCTGGGGGCGCTACCGGACCCCCCTCCCCTGCCGCCCATCTCGGTGGTCTTCACCAAGGCTCTGATCGTCCCCTGGCCTCACTTCCGTGCTTCAGCCCGAGTCATCCTTGTGATCTCGCCCGCCAGGCAGGTGACGGGCCCTCCCCTCTCTCCCTGCTGCAGGCCCCCAGACACACACACACACACACCCTCCAGGTCTCCTCTTGCTCTCCCTGTGCAGCCAGACCTCTAACTGTGGACCCTCTCATTCCCCCAAACTAAGAAAACCCCTCCCCCATCCACTCATTCAGCTGCTTAGGAAATACAAAGGTTTCAGTTGGCGGGTGTGGGGGGGACCCCCTCATTTCCACCTGTTCTTCACTTTGGGGGGGGCTACTGGCCTCCCCCACATTCCCTCTTTATTTATTGCGTTCAGCCTGGAGAGCCAAAGGGTGCGGCTTCCGCTCTTCGCTTTGCGGTGTGGGGGGGTCTTTGCTGAGCAGCTGCTGCTGATGCCCGCACGAGAGAGAGAGAGAGAGAGTTGGGGGATTTCAGCCCCGTGGAAACCTCTCCCCCCTCCCCGCTTGCCCTCTTTCTTGCACCCCTCTCTCCCTCTTCCTGCTTTTCTGCCGTCTCAGAGGGTCTGGGGGCTTCCTGCAGCTCTCCAGGGGTGCTGTTCTTGCCTGGGGAGACCCCCGCTTAGCACGGCTCCCCCTTTCCTCTCTGCGGTGCTAGGCGGGGCCTGGGTCCTCCGTGGCTCAATCCCCAAATGGAGCCATATCGGGGCCCTCCATCTTTCCCTCATTGATGGGGCCTGTGTGAGCCCCCTCCTCCTCCTCCTCCCCGCCCTCCCGCCTTCGGCCTGGTTGGGTGGAAAAAAAGAAAGCAGGTTTTAGCAACCCGGTCTTCTGGCATTGTGTTCTCGGGTGTTGCCGCGGTGTCGGTTTCCATTCCCTTCATTAAAAGAGCCTCGAAACCAGTAACCAACGTCACGAGACTCCTCGTCTTTGCTCCTCGCCGAGAGGAAATGGCGGAACGTGCTCCTCTGTGTGATCATGTATAGAATTCCAGTATAAAATATGACTGTATATAATTGTAATAAATATGAGTTACCACTGTTTCACGCTGGGTGGTGGCTTGTCTGTCTCTGGCTTCCTTTCCTTCCTTCCTTCCTTCCTTCCTTCCTTCCTTCCTTCCTTCCTTCCTTCCTTCCTTCCTTCCTTCCTTCCTTCCTTCCTTCCTTCCTTCCTTCCTTCCTTCCTTCCTTCCTTCCATTATTAGCTGTTTTCACTCGAGGAAAGAAGCAAATGGCTCGCAAACCTGGCAGGGGGATTGTGTTGCTGTTGGGTCCGTCAGAAATTAAACCGATCATTTTAGTCTCAACAGCTGGAATTCCACTCACGGAGACTTCTTCTCTTTTATTTCTCTTTTAACTGGGTGGTTTCTTTTCTTCTGGTTCCGGATGATTGTAGAAAGCGAGGCGGCGTAAATCAGGGTGCCCCCGAAGAAGGGTAGCTTGTGAGAACAGATGGCTCTTATTCTCACCTGGGAGAAAGGATTTGTCTTTTTGTGTTAATTTTTTTAAAACATTTCACCGACAAAGTTATAAAGGGAGAGCAGGATAGCTATTTCGAGCTTTTTAGCCCTCATCAGCTAGCCATGCCTTTCTGAGATGGCTAGCCGATGAGAGCTACAAAGCTCGAAATAGCTATTCTAGTCTTCCTTTAATTCTTTGTCGGTAAAATTTAAAAAGAAAATTTTAACACAGAAATAGCTGGTCGCAGAATGCCTGCGAAGGCTCCTAGATGGGCGCTGAAAGGCAAAAATGGGAGCAGTCTGCTCCGTCCCATATTTGGGTAGACCAAATATGGAAAAAACAACAACACTTGATTTGTGTTTTTGCAGTTTGCCTGAACAAGGCATTGTGCTGGGGCTATAAAAAGGGGGCTTTTAAATCAGCCAGGTTGATGTGAGTTGGTCTGCCAGGATGCGACTCCGTTCACGTTTCATACTCGGCCATCCTCGTAAGTTTGTACATTTTAGAATCTTGTTTAGTTGGCAAAACCAAACTAAGTGTGAAGTCATCCCCTGACTATCTCTTGTTGTGGTTTGGCTAGGGCTGTCAACGGTGGCTTTCGAGGCTTCTTAAATCTGACTGTGAAACAGCTTCCCCTGATGGTGCCCTTGCCCTTTTTTTCCTCTCTAAAAAGTAAAACATCCAGTTTACTTCTTGGGGAACCCAAGTATGATTTGATTTAAACTTTATCACGTGTGCAAGGGGAAATGAAGTCCGGTGAGTGGGTGGGTGGGTGTGCCTGCCTGTGCAACTGTGTGCGAGGAAGGCGGCACGGCCACACATCTCCTAAGCCGACCGACAGATTGAGCCAGCACTGTAGAAAGCAAATTTCTGGCTAGGAGATTGTGGGAAGCATATATATATATTTTAAATAAAAACAACAACAGGAGCCAGGCTGTGCTGAGATGGCACAACTTTTAACAGATCCAATAATTACTTAGGGGAAATCCTTTAAAGGCAGAGACCCAAAAGGCCGGCAGAATAATGGCCAATTTATTTGATTTTCTTTGAATTATATTTAGGAACGGAAGGAGTGGCCGCGCGGCAGGTCAAATCCTGGGGCATTGATCTTGCAGCTGTCTGCTTTGACTGGCAGGCGAACTCCAGGGGGACACCCCCCCCACCAAGGTTTTCTCCCCCAAACCAAATCCCTGCAAAGTGCTGGCCTTGACGCGCCGAGCCCGGATCTCCGATCTGTAGCACTCTGCGCGGGGCCCAGAGGCCACACGGCACAAGGCAGAATTAATTTCTGATCGCTGCAGATGGCAAATTCTGGCCTGGGGGAGCCCAAGAAACTCAGCCCGGGGCAGCATAGGTGAGGTGCTCCCCTCCTCCTCCCGCAGAATTCCTCGAGAAGGGGGGTTCCTGGCAGTCCTCCCCCCCCTCCTCCCTGCCAGCTCTGCGTCTGGTACAGGGTGACATATCCCGGCTTGCGGGGCGAGCGCGCACGCGAGAGAGAGAGAGAGAGAGAGAGAGAAGGGACCGTTCCATTACTGTATTTAGACCTGTTATTGAATGTGGTGATTTCTCATTCCTTAAATGGATGAAAAGGCCGGCGTCTCCCCTCCCTCCCTTTCACGTTCACGAGGAACGTTAGATTTTGCTAAAAGAGGGCAAATTTTTAAGAGGGCTCCCACCCACCCACCTCCCCTTTTTTCATCTCCTGCTAGCCAAGAATCCTTGTCGGATGCAAACAACAGGATCAAAGGCGGAGAGGGTACAACGAGCAGGAAAAACACTTGACTTTTCAGCATCTGCCTAATAGAGAAGAAACAGGGTGTGTGTGTGTGTGACAGAAACAGGCCAGCCCTGGTGGAAAAAAATTCGGTGGGCGACTGCAAGGAGCAGGGGGGGACTTTGGAAGACGAGGGCAAACAAGGTTGTGAACTTGGCTTCTGTTTTCTCTTTGATTTTGAAGTGGCTTATTAAAGATCCAATGGAGCTGGGTGGCCTGCATCTCTTCTCCCCCCCCCCCCCCGTGAAGACCAATTTAAAGCACAGGCTGTCCTTTGAATGAATTATTAAAATCGTCGCAAATCTCCAGGCAATTCTATTTTTTTTTTTGCTGGAAATGGAAACCCAGCTTCCTTTTTTGACTTTGGATTTTATTTTTATTTTTTTCCCCT
Organism: Azemiops feae; assembly: GCA_023970755.1. NCBI lineage: Eukaryota > Metazoa > Chordata > Lepidosauria > Squamata > Viperidae > Azemiops > Azemiops feae. The sequence goes on along the minus strand of JALGBA010001519.1, from coordinate 48,039 downwards.
CGTACACAGAATCGGCCTTCGCTCCGGCTGTTTGCATTTTGCGGTCGTCGTCGTCGTCGTAGTAAAAACAAAACAAAAAAACACCAATTGCACGGGTTTTGTTTTCGAGACACAGCACCCAATAATTACGGCAGGACCCTTTAATAAAGCAGAGCCTGGAATGTCGTCCTGGGAAGTGTGAAGCATTTGTGAGGCAGGTCAAACCCTAGATGGGAAGGTGGTCAGCCAGAAAGGCAAAAGCCAAAAAAAAACCAAAAAAAAAACAAAAAAAACAGGCTTTGTTCCCAAACTAGAAACTATTGCATTTGGTGTGTTTGTTTGTAAGTCTTTGCTGATTTATAGGCTGCCCTTTGTTGAGGGGTGCAAAGGCACGTGCCGAGTGCTCGCTTCCCCCATTTTTACCCCTAACAACCACCTTGTAAGGTAGGTTGGGGCTGAAAAAGACGAACCGGCTCATTCGAATCAATTAAACTGAGGTTAATCTGCCCTCAGGACCCATGCTGGTTACTGCTGGGGTCACCTTTCTGCTGTGATTGCCTCCGATACCTGTTTGCACAGAAATTGGCCTTTAAGGCTGCCGCAAGAGGTGTGAAACTATAAACCATGGTTGATAAACCCCCGGATAAACCGTAGATGACCATTTGCTAGCCCCCAATCCCCACACAATTTCTTGGGGAGGTTTTGTGAAACAAAGCCGGATATAACAAAGTGCTTAGTTCTTTCGTGGTGTGTGTGTGTGTGTTTTACCTACTTTACCTACACAGGACTTCAGGACCATCAGCCATGCTTTATGTTGTAATGTTTGCATCCTGACACTTGTCCTGCCGAGCTGCAGGTGTGGCTGTTGCGCTGCCAGGTTTTAAATGTTGTGTGCTGTTTCGGTTTTTAAAAAATGAGCATCGCCGCTGCAGTGTGTGTGTGTGTGTGTATAGGAAGGTAGGAAGGAAGGAAGGAAGGAAGGAAGGAAGGAAGGAAGGAGAAATCTGGTGTCTGCTGCGAATCCTGCCCTTCCGGCACCTTTTATAGCTGCCCAACACAAAGTTCCGTCCAGTCGTGGGCCGAGGGCTGCCTCTGTTGGATTTCAGCCTGTTGCCTGGTGGTTTAATGGCCCTTAAGTAGCCAAAGTAGGGAGGGCCAGGGACGTTCCCTCCTGAATGACATTTCCCCCTCCCTCGAAATCGGAGGAGGAGGAGGAGGAGGCCAGCTTTTTTGTTTCCCCCTTTCCTTAGAAAAATACTATCTGTCACCCAAATAAGGTAAAAATATTTGAAATGGGGCAGAAGCGAGCACCAAGCTCGCTCACTGGAAGAGCTTTTCTAGAAAAGGAGATCCTTTCCCGGCAAGGCTTTATTTTCCTAGTTTTGCAGCTCCACTTCTGGGGACAAGGGGCCCAGAGATTTTGTCGGCATCACAGACACCCACCCTCTGGGTCCCGTCTCTGGGGCTGAGCTGAGGGATTTAAACTCAGAGGGGGGGGGGTCTTGGTGGGGCCCAGGCCTCCTGGCCGGCCTTCTCCCTCCCACCCGGCCCTCCATGCCCGGGTGGCACCCCTTCCCAGGGTGGGGTGATGCCCGAAGAGGCTTCCTGAGGACACTGCCCTGTTTTCTTTCATTTTTCTGCCGTGGGATCTTTGTTCCTGGTGCTCAGGGCTGGCATTTGGGGAGGGGGCAGGCTGAGCCCTGTGTCCTCTCCGAGAGTCCCTGGCTGTTTACTCAAAGCCTCCTGTTTATTTGGTTTGTTTAATCTTTTTTCTTTCCTGCCAAAGAGGAAGAGGAAAAATGGTCATTTCCCCTCTTCCTTGTTGCCTGGCCTTGAAAGCCTGGCTTTCCCCACCCTGGCCCTTCAGATGTGTGTGCCTGTGTGTGTGTGTGTGTGTGTACATACACACACAAACACACGTTGCCAGGAAGGGCTGCAGCTTTGTTTGAGTTTGGGGTAGCCCGTGCAGGGTTTTTTCTCAGCCCAGATTTTCCTAGCGGGGAAAGTCGCAAAGCAAGACCTTCTTGAGCATACACAGAGAGCTCTCCCCACCCAAGTCAGCTTCCGGGTCTTAATGGCATAAAAACTCATGGTGAGAACAGCCAACTTGCTTGATGAAATGGCTCGTTTAATATCGGAAAGGCTGATTCGTTTCTGTAAAATTGGCCTGTCCTGTTTATATATATATATATATATATATTTCCAGATTTTTCATTGTGGGCTGCTTTAGTCATTCCAATCCAATTGGGGAAGTTCTTGCTAATTTCGAGTTGGCTTTTTCCAGTTGCCTCCAGGAAGGAGATTGATTTGTCTTTACTCAGAAAATGTTCAGCCTTCATTGATGGTTTTTTATATATATATATATATATATATATATATATACACATATACACATACACACACACACACACACACACACACACACAACCAGCTTCTCCCGTCTCCCTTCCACCAGTTTAACTTTCTCGCCTTTGAAGAAAGCGGCTCGTTCTGAGTCAATTTTGAGGGCTGTTTTCGGGGGGGGGCATCCCCCTCCAGGATTAATTTTATTGCATTCTGCACAGCGTGCTTATTGTGTGTCCATATGAGACTTCCCTTCTGATACTCAGGGGAAAAAAAAAAAAGAGTCTGATTTGAAGACTAACCGCATTCTGATCCATCCATTCCCCCCCCCCCACCCCCCATGGCATGTGCGAAAGAGGGTGGCCATGCCAGTTTGTCTGATCCCCACAGGTTTCTCCAAGCTTCCCCATGGCAGAGCAGGAACTGCGAGGGAGGACCCTCCGGTGAAGTGGTGCTTTTTGAGTAGTTGGCTACTCACACCCAGGTCGGTAGGTAGGCAGGAGAGAGAGGGATGGATGACTGAAGGGCAGAGTTGAATTCCTAGAAATTTTCTGAGAAAGATTGGGACCTTTTCAACCGCGCCTGCCTTCGGGAAAGGTGGCACGCATGAAACAAGGCAGAAATTAATTTACTTTGGAGGAGTGGCTCTTTGGTGGCAGACCTTGGGCTTCCCCCCCCCCAATCTCCTTTTTTGCTCCCTTGCTGGCCACGTGCAAAGGGGCTCTTTTGGAGGTGCTGCCCAGCACCCCACAGCCTTTCCCAGTTCCCAGGGCAATTACGAAACGCCTTGCCTGGCGTAGGTGTAGGAGCAGCCTGTGCTAAGCATGGTGCCAAGGAGCCCTGCCCTCAACCCCAGCTGGATCGCCCTGCACCTCTTAAGGTGTGGCTGGGAGCTACCTCTGAAGCCTTTGTGCACACACACACACACACACTGCCAAACGCCTTCTTTTTTGGCAAGAAAGCCAAGTGGCAAAGCGTCTGGCTGGGGTAGTTCTCCTTCCAAGCCAATTGAAATGCCAGCAAAGGGCCAGAATTGGGAAGAAGGCGGCGTTAACGGGGTTGCGTGTCGTCGCACAAACAAACGGTGACCCGAGGAGAAATCTTGGGTTTGGGTCGATTTCAACGCCCAGCTCTCCTTTTGTCCCCTTCTCTCTTTTTTTCCCCAACCCACCCAAGCCCCCCAAAAAAGAGAGTAACTGGCAGGTATTGCCGCTGGTTTGGGTCACACACTTGCTCCCCTTTGCAGGTTTACCCAGAAGCTACTCTTGCTGCATGAAAGTAGACTTAATCCCACAGAAAGGTACCGAAGCCGGTGGGAGTAACGGCACAGATCGTCAATTAGGAAGCCTTTTAGCCGGATTAAAAAAAAAAAGGGGCCTTTGATTAATTGAGCAGCAGATTTAAAACGCTTTTAGAAATATTTGCCTTTCTGCAACAATTAGCAACCCTTCCAAGGAACTGTGGCTGGGACAGAAGCAGGTTTTCTGTCGAGTCCCTGCGTTTGTTAGCCCTGCCTGTGTGTTTTATCCAGACTGGGTGAACAAATGTGTGAGCTACTAATAATTGACCGATTGATTGATTAAATTTGTAGGCTGCCCGGTGGCTCTTGATTCCCAGAGGCCTGCCATCAATTCGGAGCTAATCCGAAACCTCGACTGCAAGAGGAAAATGGCGTATAATGAACCATCTGCAAGAAGGAGAAGGGGGCAGCCTTTACTCGCCTTTTCTTGCGGACTCATCTTGTGGGGGGGTTGGTTTTGTTTTTTTGTTTTTTTTGGTCAGGAGCCGGCTTCCTCCAAAGCTAGGTGGGGTGAGGGACGTCAGACGGCCCCTCCAAAGCTGTAATCGTCAGCTAATTAATTGTGTTCTGCCCGCTATGCAAGTTTGCAAATAGCAATTAATCCGATCTCCTGTGGCAAATAACATTTGGGCAGGAAAGTTGTGAGAGGCTTGGCTTTGCCTCTCTCTTTCAAGCTGTGTGTGTGTGTGTCTGTGTGTTTTATTACATTGTAGTCAGCCATTCTGGGTAACTGAAGACAGCTTACCGTTCAAAAACAAGGAAAGCCCATCTGGCAGAGAAGCCACTTTGATATTTTTTTTAGTCTGAGACACCCTTCAAACAGGGTCCAGGCCTCTTGGAGTTTGCTCAGCCTTCTCCTAGGGGGGGTCTGTGTGTTAGGGGGGGGGAGAGGAACTCCAAACTTACATCGGGGAGGCTGGAAGGGTCCCCGAAGATCTTTGGGCAGGAAAGCAAGTTCAGCTTGGTTTGGAAGCTCCAAGCCAGTTGCCTTTTAGCGTCGTGGGATTTCCAAGGCTGGCAAATAATAAAAATAAAAAGTTGGAGGGGACCTTGGAGGTCATCTAGTCTCAACCCCCCGCTCAGGCAGGAAACCCTATACAATTTCAGACAAACGGATGTCCAATCTCTTCTTAAAAACCTCCAGTGTTGGAGCACCCACAACTTTTGTTCCACTGATTAATCGTTCTCACTGTCGGGAAGTTTCTCCTTAGTTCTAGGTTGCTTCTCTCCTTGATGAGTTTCCATCCGTTGCTTCTTGTCCTGCCTTCAGGCGCTTTGGAGAATAGCTTGACTCCCTCTTCTTTGGGGCAGCCCCTGAGATACTGGAAGACTGCTATCATGTCCCCCCTCGTCCTTCTCCTCATTAAACTAGACTTAAGTAATTCTAGACTCAGTCCGAGACTCTGGAAGATCCCGGTCTTTGCTGCTGCTTCGCCTTCCTTGAACCACATTGTGGTCCTGTGTTACGTGGCAGACGTTTGCTTGTTCTGGGGTAGAAATATGTTTAGCTTATGTGCCTTCTTAAATTGAAAAAAGACAGCCGAAGGAAGCCACAAGCACATCTGGGAATACAGGCGGTTTTTTTTTATTATTATTATTATTTCCCCCCCAGGAGGACGGTGTAGGCATGAGGTTTAAAAATGAAATTTATACGCACTTTGCCCTCTTGAGATTCATCTGGCCTTTTCATAAGGCCTTGAAGGTGAAGGTTTAGACCAGGATGGTGTGAATGAAGCTGTCTGTAATGGCTGACAGGTAAACATTGTGGGCTGGCCTTATTTCAGCCTTCCCCCCCCCCTTGTTTTTATCTCCCCACCACCACCATCACCAAGGAAGGAAATAAAAGACTCTTGAGCAGTCTGGGCTGAGGTTTGAGGGGTTCTGTCCGTGGGTAAGCACCCTCCCCTTAGCTCACAAGCAGGCAGCCAGACTACAAAACGTACTTTTTAATTGTGAATTGCCTGCAGGCTGCTGCGTGTGTGTTAATTTGTCCAGCCTGCCTTTTCTCCATCATTTAGCCCCTTTTCTATTGAGGAGAAGGGGGAGCCCTTCAGCAAGTCCCAAGGGGCGCCCTGCAAGCCGTCGGTTCTCCAGGTGCTGCGTCTTGGGGGGGTGTGGGTGTGCACGCACGCCTCTCGTTTCGTTTCTGCTCGGAAAGCACGAATGTAAAAAAATGAAATAAAATTGCGTCTCCTGCAGGCACGGCTCCGGGCCCAAATCTCTGCTCCGAGATTGGATCCTCAGCAGCAGCAGGTCAGATAATGTGGGGTTCCTTTGTGCTCTCTTGAGTTTGGCGGTTTTCTTGCAGACGTTGCTACTGATGATGTTACCTAGTTTGGTAATGAGACGTCTGCCAGAAAACCACCCAGCTCGGAGAACGCCAGGGACCCCACAGTTCAGCCCTGAGCTACAAATATAATATCTGTAGCGTCAGTTAATGAGATTTGGAGAAGTTGTTGGGAATGACAGCCGGGGGGGGGGGAGGCATGATACAAGGGGGAAACACAGCCAGGCAGAATCTCCTCATCTACGAAATGGGCTATCGAGTCCAGGACTCTAGGCTGTAATGTTGGCTAGGCGGTCTCATTCCGTTCCAGCAGAAGACATTCAACCCGATGATGCAGCTTTTAATAAAATTATTTCGACTCCGGTCTCTTGGAGGCCCTTGCAGTGTGTGTTTCTTCCTTAGGGGAAAGTTTTAACTAAGGGAAAAATCTGTAAAGTTTTGTATCTCGGGAGGAAGACTCAGGTTTTTTTTCCCCAGGGGGTTCTAAATACTTTACAAAGCCATAAATTGGTCAGCATCAAATCTAGCCAGCTGCCTTTTGCAAACAAATAGTATGAAAATTGGATGCACTTGGGGTGTCTTCTTTTTTTCGAAGCTGCAGTTTTTGTCCGGTTTGGGGGTGTAGTAATAAAACAGTTCAACAATGTAGAAGATTGGAACCCACAGAGTCAGGTAAGATTGGCTCTAGGTTGACCGCTGGGTCTAAATTTTCAGCAGAGTAATGACCAAGGTTTTTAAAACACGGAATTAGATTCGTGTCCATGATTTGCATGGATATGAGCAATTGTTTCCCCCTCTCCTTCAGAAGAGAATAAAGGTGACCTGGAGAATAAAACTGAAAGTCTTCTCAAACCTAGTCATGTTTGTGCTGAAATGCTGGTTTAAAACCAGCAAAAGCTATTGCAGAAATTATGAATTATTATAGAAGCTGTCTTGTTAAAATAAAGCTTGACTATGATTGAATCACAGCCTTCCACCATACAGATTAATCCATTCGGAAGTAGCATTGAGCCAGCACATTAATCTGCACAAAAGGAACGTGTGTCGAGTTGTGTGGTTTTTTTCTCCCTGCGTATACACCACGGCCCACCCCAGGTGGCTTTTGAGGCCAGGCCAGAGAAGGTAAACACTTGGGGTAGATGTTGGTCCTTCACCCCGCAGGCGTTCTCTGCTTCTCCTAAAGACATCGGGGAGAGGCCAGCTGCTCGGAAAGGCTTCCAGGTTTCTGGAGCAGGCCAGGTAACGCCGAGCCTCCGATGAAGTTGTGTGCAGGTGTGAAAGGCTTCTGATGAATCACACCTTCACACCACAGATCTCCATCAGAGGCTGGGCGAACCTGGCCTGCTCCAAAAAGCCTTTTTTCTTCTGAGCGTTTTCCAAGCGGTCGGCCTCTCTCTGAGGTCTTTAGGAGAATTTACACGGAGTGTACTTCTCAGCTCCACCCTGAAGTAACCGCTGGAGAGAAAAGCACACACACGTGGTGGGGGTTTTTGGTGGGCTGTGGGTGGCGGAAGGGCCAGGGGCTGAAAGGGGACTTGGGGGGCTTCTTCGCTTTGACAGCCTCCTGGGTCCTGCCCCCAACGGCCGCTGGTCATCTGGAGGCCACTGCTTCGCTCCGCCAAGAGGACGGATCTTCCGGTAAGTCTTGATGGAGACAGGTGGGCCTCTCGCCTTGGGACTCCTCGCTTGCTTCCCAGGGCACGGGGTTGTGTAGATGTGCAGCTGGGCCATATGTGTGTGTGGCTCTCAGACGCACTCCTGCCCCTGGGTGGGGAGCGAGGACGCCACCCCAATGAGAGAGGCTGGGTGTGGGGAAATGCCCAGGCAGGCAAGGGGGAGGGTCAAGCGGGGAGCCCGTCCTGGGGGGCCTTGCAGCTGCGTAAAGACGCAAGGCTGGCTCTCCACTTGGCCCCCCCTCCGCCTGCCTGGCCCTTTCCCAACACTGGGGGTGGCTGTGGGGAGACTTGAGATTCCCACACGCGGGAATCCTGGGAAAGGGCCTTTAGGGGTCCTGGGAGTCTGGCCTCCACCCTCCGTGGCATTGCGGGGCACAAAGTGCTTTCCCCCCCCCCAGAATGTCATGGATGGTGAAGGCTGAGCTTCCAGGACCTCTAAGGGGTCTTCCTGGGTGCAGGAATCTGCCTCCCTTCAGCCCCTGCCCTGGTGTTGGGAAAGGCACGGGGAGGGAGGAGGGGCCAAGTGGGGAACCAGTCCTGGGTCTCTCAAACAAGAGACCCAGGACTGACTCCCCACTTGACCCCTCCTCTTTTCCTCCCTGGGCCTTTCCCAACTCTGGGGGTGGCGGGAGACCACCCAGAAACCCTGAAGCAGTCCTGGAAGCTCAGCCTCCATCATCCATGACATTGCAGGACTCAGGAGTGTTTTGTTTTTTTTCAGAAACTTCTACACCCCCCACCCGCAAGGCCATGGCTGGTGGAGGCCGGGCTTCCAGGAACCTCTAAGCGCAAAGGGGTTTCCTTGGGATTCCTGGGTGGTCTCCCTTCAGCCACACGCGCGCGCGCACACACACACACACCCATATTGGGAAGGGCCCAGGAGGGAGGGAGGAGGGGTCAAGTAGGGAGTCAGTCCTGGGTCTCCTGTAGCAGCACAAAAGACTCAGGACTGACTCCCCACTTGACCCCTCCCTCCTTCCCTTCCTTCCTGGGCCCTTCCCAATGGGGGGGGTGGAGTGGCTGAAGGGGGACCACCCAGGGAAACCCCTTTGGGCTTAGAGTTCCTGGAAGCCCCGCCTCCACTAGCCATGGCATTGCTGGGGGAGGGGGGTAGAGTTTTTTTCCCCTGGAAACATCTGCCCCCCCTCAAGGCCACAGCTGGTGGAGGCTGGGCTTGCAGGTCCTCTGACTGCAAAGGGGTTTCCCTGGGACGTCTCCCTTCGACCACCCCCGCACCCATGTTGGGAAAGGCCCAGGGCGGGAGGGAGGGATCAAGTGGGGAGTCAGTCTTGGGTCTCTTGCAAGAGACGCAGGACTGACCCCCCCCCCTTGATCCCTTCTCCCTCCCTGCCTGCCTGGGCCTTTCCCAACATGGGGGGTGGTGAGGTGGGGGGAGACGGCTGAAGGGAGATACCCCCTTTGCAGTCAGAGGACCTGGAAGCCCCGCCTCCACCAGCCATGGCATTGCAGGGGGGGCCAGAGGGGTTCCCCTGCCCCGGGCTATTTTCACCACTCTCCTTAGGGGAAATGAGTGGTGCCCAGGGTGTTCCCGCCTCTTTCCCCCCCCATTACTTACCTTGGGGGAAATAAGTGCCTCCTGGGGTGGGGGGCAATACCCCAAATGCTGGGTGCTTTTTTCCTAATTTTTATTCCTTACCTTGGTGGAAATAAGTGGGGTCTGGGGTATTCCCTCCTCTCTCTCCCTCCCCCCATGTCTACCACATTCCTTAGGGGAAATGAGTGGTGCCCCATTTCCCCATCATGGGGAAAATGCATTATGTGCTGAGTTAGCTCGGCCTGAGCCCCCCCCCTCACCCCCCCCCAAAAAGCCCCACGACCGAGAGAAGAGCAAAACCCGAAACAGGATCCGGAGTCACCGGTTAACAAGACAATCACAAACCACTAGAAAAACCAGGATTGCTGGGCTGTTGTTGTTTTTTTTGTTTCGTTTTGTTTTGTTTTTGCTTTTTCCAGTTTTTATTGAGTGAAAATGTCAAACCTTGCATCAGTCATGCAAAAAAAAAAAAAAATCAAATAAATAAAACACATATATTAAATTTCTAGTAGCACTAAATTCAAGTGGAAAAATATTCAGTTCTTAATAACGTAGGTGCTGAGAAGACCAAATTCAAGTAAAATCAGAGCACGCCGTCCTGCTGTAGGATTATTTTTTTTTTCTCGCTTTCCTCCTCTTTTTTTTTTGTCTCAAAACCTATATATAGCTATATATCTATATATATAGGTATATACATATAGATATATACACACACACATATATATATGTGCATACATATTATTTTATATTTTATATATATATATTTATATATATATATATATACACATACATATTTATAAAACATTAAAAAGCGCACTGGTAGTTCAAGCTTCACTTGTCCCCCTGCCCCCACCCCCACACAGAAAGAAAGAAACAGGGAAAAAAAATTAAAAACAACCGAAGAAAAGTACACATTTTAAAATTCAAAAATGAGCTAGCAATGGCTTATAGTCCTAGTGTGCAATATGGATTTTACAAAGGCTAGAAGTCTCCCTCAAAAATTCCCCTATGTCTGTTATGTATGTGGGTGTGTTTCAGGATGGGGGGGGGGGCACCTACCTAGGAACATGGGTTTCCTTTTCAGAAGGCAGGGATTAATTTATTTATTTTTAAATTTATTTAGCTGGGGGGGGGGGTCTGTTTTCCCGTTCAACCCACAAAGCAGTAGTTAAGGTAGATTGTGCAAGGAGAGATGGGTTTAAAACATCTTCCTGGCTCCATTTCAAAAGGGCTGGGGAGGAAAAACTTAACATACACACAAACACACACACACACCCCAGGACCTAAACTGCACTTTGGAAGTGACTGATGTGCTAAACGGGGAGAAAAACACTGCGCACCCCCCAAATGCCTTTGGGCCCTGCTGGATGCTTTCCCAGGGCTGGAAACATCCATTACGTAACTGAAGTGGGTAAATATTTTCAGCTTAAATATTAGATCAGGCAAGGCTGGGTGACCAAGCGGATTAAGAGAGGAAAAACTTCAGTGCATCGCCAGGTTTTTCTAAACTGCTGGCTTCTCCCGTTCTGTTAAAAAAAATTACAATTCTCCCGGCTCTATCGCAACACTTAAGCCTGCTCATCTTACGTATCCCCCACTAATGCCTGGGCATATTAAGTGCTTTCTCCTGAATCGACTCTCCGCGCTTAGATGCAGCTGATAACGTGTGGATTAAAGCATTTCCAAACAAAACCGTGGAAAAGAAACTTTTTTAAGTGGAGGAAAAGCCCCCAACTCTGGAGAGTGCTGAGCAGACAAGATGCACCGTTAACTCGGGTTTTCACATGTCCAATTGGGGGGGGGGGGTGTTGGCAGGGAAGAAACCAGTTGCCCCAAAGGGCAGATACTACCACTTAAGTGTTTAGGACTCTGCAGCCATCTGCATCCCAAGCAGAAAAGGGGATTCCACACACCTTTGGGTGTGCATGTGATTCAGACTGGCAACTCACCCGTAAACAAACCCCCCTCCTGGAGAAAATACAAGCTTGATTTAAAAAAGGAGTCAGCCGGTGGTCCGAATTGCCCTTTGCATCCCCACGGCTGTGCAAGCCCAACTACCCCTTTCCTTACCTGCATCCTTCCGCGGCTGCTTAAAGGCCAGCGACCAGAAGAGGCCCGGAGATTTTTATTGCCAAAGACGCGAGAGAAACATTACAACAGCTTTGAAAGTCGCAAAGTCTTGTAAACACACACACACACACATACACACACACACGTGTGCTATACTCAAGTCAGGTTTTGTGGGGAGGACCGCCAAGTCCTCTCTCAAGGTACCCGGGGGGGGGGAAGGCAGGGGGGAGAAGCTTAGTCACAGAGGCATCCACCCTTTCCAAAAAACGTGACTGCAAACGAGAGGTTTCCACCTAGCACCTTTTTTTTTGGTGAGCTACCCAAGAAGTTAAAAACAGGAGCAGGGATGCGCTGAGGGTTTCTAGCTGGGCATCTCACAACGGGGGCCCTCACAACTCTTGGTCCTCCCAGCCTTGAGCCTTTTGAGGAGGAAGAGAAGCCACACTACTCCCTGGGATCGGGGTGCCCCCTTCTTCGTTCCACCGAGGATCAGGCCAGAATCAGGAGCCCCGCCAGGCTGCTCCTGCCAGGCCAGGCCAAAGTAGAGGGAGACTTTTGGGGTGCTGACCTTTTGGGGGAAAGTCAGAATGGGGAGGGGTAGCCCCCCCCAAAATGGTTCTTGCCACCCTTTAAAATACAATCGATCGATACTCTGTGCCTTGTCTTAAACCAGCCACACGACAAACCCAATCTGCTATTAATGGGGGGAACAATCTCATCCGACTGCGTAACATTTTTTTTTTTTTTAAATGTCTGCCAAATTGAAATCCCGAAATACGGAGTGATCCGTGTTCTGTCCATGAGGACGGATCAAAAAACAAACAAACATTCCTTTTGCTCCCTTTTGCCTCTTGATAACATGGAGGGTAGATTTGTAGATTTAACCAAAGGCCTGTTTTCTCAAGGCAGCTTCTCACCAGATACTCAAAAGAGTACGAACTGAATGACTCCTTCTCGCTGTTCTAGCTATAACCCTCCAATCCTTTCTCTCTCTCTCTCTCTCTGTCTCTCTCTGTCTCTCTTCTATATATCTAATAGCCACTTTTACGGGGGTGGGGGGGGAATGCAACACAGCTATAGTTTTTTCCGGGACATCTGAAAACGGTTTTTGCCATTCTTTTCCTTCCTGGCTAGCCTTAAATTCAACAAAAGTTCCTGGATTACATTCTCACTCTTTGCACTGCGAAGTGACCGGTGACTGTTTGTGATTTCCATTCCCCCCCCCTTTTTTTTTGTAGCCCAACAAGCACAGACACCAAGACGCAGGAAGGGAACGGCCGTCGCCCATGCGAAACCTCGGCTGTTGGGTATCCGAAGTGGAAGACCTCCAAGGTCCTTTACACTCTCCACCCGAAGCAAAGCCAAGCTGGGGATCTGTTCCCTTCTGGGAGGCTTGAGCAGGTCGCTCGGCTAGGATGTGCCTGGACTTTCCCAGTGTTTTTGGGGGGTGGGGTGGGGGCAGGGAGCTGGAGCACTTGAGCTTCCCAGTCCCCACTCTGGGCTGGGAAGACCAAATGCTGCCCTGGATGGGTCCACCTGCTTTGGGCTGAGGCCTTCAGGGGAAGAAGCCAAAAGGGGCCTGGTTCTCCTCCTCCTCCTCCTCCTTCAGCGCCCCCCACCTCCAGCCAAAGCTCCATCAGCAGGAGACCCCCCCCCAACTCCAGGGAGAGACTCACATTATAAAGAAGTTCCTTCTTCCTTAGTAAAATTAGTAACTATTATTATTAGTATTATTATTATTATTATTATTATTACTACGGATATTTCATTCTCAGCCTGGATCAATTCATCTCATGTTTTCCCCACCTCTGGTTTTTTTTGTTTGTTTTTTTTCCTTTCCTTTTTTTTTAAAAAAAAAACAACTGATAATAAATACCCCTGTTCCAAGCATTCCCAGCTGCCTGAGACTCCCATTTCTCCTGTTCATTTGATGCCGGAGAAAGGGGGAAAGAAAGGAATAGGAATATAAGTGATACCGGAACCCACCCCGCCCGTCCCTTAATCTCCCCTCCCCCCGGTTGGAAAAAGGACTCGGCTTGCAGCTTAGCAGAACCTAATCCAGCTTTGCCGCTATATATATATCTATATCTACATCTATAGATATATAGATATATCTATATTTCGTTATGACTTAACGCGCTCGTCTCTCCTCGTGTCTCCGACAGATGCTAGCTGCCTGGGCCCCACCCCCCCGGTCTCCCTGAGAATGGGAGGAGTGTTAGAGGACAAATGAACACACACCGGAGTCGAAGGGTTAAAAAAAAAAAACCATCCCGCGTGGGCTCGGAAGGGGCAGGCCGCTTCCTGCCACAGGGAGCACATCCATCCAGAAGTGGGAGGGTCAGGTCCATCTGCGTCGCGGGACCGCCATGCTCTGCCTGCTGCCCCCTTGTAAACATGTGCACCCCAAGAGATGGGTCCTCCTGCTGCCCCATCCCACCCCACCCTATATCCCCAGGATGTTGCTGCCGCCGCCGCCGCCGCTTCCTCTCCGGTCCGGTCATGTCTCCGTGTTTTGTGTGGTCCAAGAATCAGTGCTTCCCTCTGCCTCCTCCGCCTCTCGCGGGCACCTCCTGGGACAGAGTCGTTTTTTTTGCTGCTCTTCCGCCCATTCTAGCATTTGTTCTCGCCTCTCCCCCTCACACAGCAGGTCTCCTGTTCATGCAGTTTTTGCTTCCTCGGCTTGCAAAGGCCAAACCCCCACGCCCACCGCTGCCGTGCGGCCGCTCGTTAAGGAGAGGCCTCGGGGGCCGGGGCGGTGGCCGGGTCGCCGGAGGGCATGGAAGCGTCACTGGGATCCGCGGCGGAGGAAACGGCCTCCTCCAGTTCGCTCATGTCTTTCGTGGGCAGGCCTTGCGCGTCAGGGAGCGAGTCTTCCGAATCGGTGTTCAGCTCCTCTTCCTCCTCTTCTTCGTCTTCGTCCTCCTCCTCCTCGTCCTCCTCATCGTCGTCGTCCTCCTCCTCCTCATTCATTTCCTCCTCCTCTTCGTCATCGTCATCGTGGGAAGAATCGTCCTCTACTTCCATGTTGCTGCAGGTGGCCAGGAAGTGCTTGCTGGCGGGAGGGGCCAGGCTCTCCCCCAGGGCAGAAGGCAGGCCGCCCGTGCCCTCGAGGGGCTTCTGGCTGAGGTCCACAGAGTCGTTGAGCCCCACACCCGCCGCGTTCTGTAGGAAGAAGAGGGAGCTCTTGGCGTCTGTGCTCAGGTTGAGGGAGCTGTCCAGGTTGACGGAAGCACTTGGGCCTTCGTACTCCAGGGGGGCGGCAGGGAGGCCCTCGGGCCCCGGAGAGATGGCCGGCAGCTCTCCCCGCTCCTGCTTCTCGTGCTTGCGCTTGTGCGAGTCCATTTGCGACATGCCCACCACGGTGTGCTTGCAACCGGGGTAGGTGCAGTGGAAGTGGGAGCACTTGAGTTTGTACTTGCACTCGGCCACTTCGCAGTCCACGCTGGAGCTGAACTGGCAGAAGCCGGCAGCGCTGATCACGTCCTGCTTGCCGTGGTGCTTGCGGTGGGCCGTCACTTTGGTGCTGTCGGTGCAGCGGAAGCCGCAGCGTAGACAGTGGAAGTGTGTGCTGTTGCCGGAGAACTGGCAGTCGGGGAAGTTGCAGCTGAGGGAGGACTTGAAGCGCTTGAAGTCGTCCAGCACCAGATTGTCCACTCGGTCGTGGTGCTGGGCGTGCTTGTACATGTGGGTGCGACCGCAGAATTTGTACCCGCAGTTCTCCCGGGTGCAGTGGTAGTGCGTGACCTTGAGGGAGAACTGGCAGTTGACGTCTTTGCAATCCTCGTACAGGTCGTACCGCCGGAAGCCCTCCAGCATCATCCCCTCGTCCAGCATCTTGCGGGAAGAAGGGGTCTTGCGGCGCTTGCCGAAGGGGGACATGTCCTCGATGATCCAGAAGCGCTTCTTGGCTCCCGCGGCGGTTGGCATGGTGATTGTGTTCCCTGGGGAATCAAGGCAGAGGTTGCGTTGTGAAGAGGCCAATTCCCCCCCTTTTTCTTCCAGACCCTCCCCCCCCAATTAGGCAAAAGCATTTTGTCTTGGCTAAAATAGCATGAGGGTTTTGTTGTTTTTTAATTGCCAGGTTGTGGTAGAGCACAATCTAGATCCCGTCTCTAAGTGGAGTCACCTTGCGAGACCCAGGAGAGGTGCCCTCCCTACGGCAGGGGTCCCCAACCCCCGGTCCGTGGACTGCATGCCAGCAACCGGTCCGCACAAACAAGCAAAGCCCCATCCGTGGGATGCAGGCAGCACACAAAACCACGCACCCTCCAGTCCGTGGAAAAACCTCTCTCCACGGAACCGGTCCCTGGTGCCCAAAAGGTTGGGGGTCTCTGCCCTACGGAACAGAAGTCCTTCTGAGACCCAGATGGCCCCAACCCCCCCCCACCACCATCTCCCCAGGATTGGGCAAAAGTATTTTCGAGCCCACCTGTATGGTTGAGTGTTGAATGGCCTTCAGGGGAAAAAAATTGTTTTACTACGTTTCACAGTGATTTACATTTTAGGATTTTGTTTGGGAGAAACCATGTTCCTTTGCCGAGGACTGTTCAGACAAGCATGTCCCCACCAGAGAGTGCCTTTTACGTTGCACCCAAGATTACTTTTCTCTTATTGTGGTGACTACACTCCCCGGGCCTTGCTTTAATTTTGATCTGAATTCCTCTTAAAATGAGAGGAACTAAAGAGACTTTTCCCACCACGCTTCAGTCACTACTAAGTCCACGTGTAGGAATCGGTCAGAACGCGTGGCCGTTGATCCTTTAACGCTAGGAGGAGAAAATGTCTGGGGTTTTATGTGAGAAGGGTGACATCAAAAGGCAAACATGCCTTTGCGACCGTTTGAAGGACTGGGTGTCACAGGGGTGAGCCTGGCGATGACAGGAAGCCGGAACTGGTCCAGAAGATAGCTGAAAGGTCTCTGCCAGTCTGGAAATGTGCAGACTGGTCCTTTTGGGGGGCCCGTGTCTATAGCCGATGATGCTGGGGGATGTTGGGGTAGCGCTAAGAGAAAGCGGAGGTCGGATTTACCTGCTGCATCCTGCACTAGTGGGACATCGCTTTTGATTGGACTGGCAAGGATGGGTGAGAGCCCTGTCGAGCTGGCGGTGGGCAAGGCAATGCCCCTGCTGGATCCCAGGGTGGCACTTAGCAGAGAGTATGAGACACAGGATGGAGAGAAGAGGTAGGGCAGGGAGGGGAGGGGAGATCTGAGCAGGGCTTGTGAGAAAGATGGAGGCAGAGGTGGCGGCGGTGCATTCTGGCTAACATCGTCACCCGCAGCAGGAGGAAGAGGAAGAGCAGCCAGGCAGCCTGGAGAAATGTGGAAAGAAAAAAATAGCAGGAAAAGAAAAACAAAAACGACCACCAGAAAAGGAACAGAACCAAAATAAGACCCCCAAGAAGTGTGAGCCGTATGATGGAAAATGGAGGATACATTCACACGTACGACAAAAGAACCAGAGCAGAGGAGGAGAATGGAGAAGGGTGATGAGGAGCAGCAACAGCAGCAGCAGCACAGCAGCAGAGAGAGGGTCTCCATGAGGGCAGCTGGACCACCCACACCGGGGCAGCAGGTCTGCCAGGGAGACGAGGGTGTATGGCTGTGTGAATAGTCGAATGGAAGTCAGGGAAGGACCGGCAGCTTCTCGGGCCTGGCTCGTCCGGGGAGGCCCACGGCATTCCCTGGTGGGGGGAGGGACGTCAACCGACACTCCAGCTGCCTCCCAGAAGGTCAGGCCCTTCAACTGCCGCTCTGGGGCAGGCCTGCCTGTTTCTCAAGTGATTCATTGGAGGTGAATGTTAATCAATGAGGTTGTTGAGATTTTCAGCCAGCGGCATTGA
The DNA here is from genome assembly GCA_023970755.1 of Azemiops feae. Lineage (NCBI taxonomy): Eukaryota > Metazoa > Chordata > Lepidosauria > Squamata > Viperidae > Azemiops > Azemiops feae. The sequence goes on along the minus strand of JALGBA010001519.1, from coordinate 30,985 downwards.
CTTCCTGTCCCCGGCGTCTTCGGGCCCAGCGCTCTCGGCTCGGCTTCTCAGAGCCCTCCGAGGCTCCATTTAACCTGGTGAGGCTCTTCCGCCAATCCCTCGTCCCAAGAGTGTCCAGGGCCCTCCGCGTTTGGAAAAAGAAGACCGCCTAACCCAGAGGGCACAGCCTCTTGCAGAGTCCGGCCCGGCTGGGGAGCTGGGAGGGGGGCAGAAGGGGACACACACTCACCTGCCGAGGTGCTCTCGTTGCCCACCGGGGTGCTGGAGCAGCTGCGGTCCATGTTGGAGGACTCGGAAGAGAGGGCGCCCGGGCTGCATCCCGCGTAATCCAGGTACTCCTCCGTCTCGGGGTCCATCAGGCTGGGGGCTCCCTGAAAGGAGGCAGGAGTCCCTGATGAAGCCGGGCTGGGGGCCAGGCTTCTCACTTGAGGGAGACTGTCCTTCCTAGCAGGGTGGCCCATGACCTGGAGCAAGACAAGGGAGGGGGCAGGGGTGACTTTTGGGGGCCAAACAGAGCTGGGGTGGGGGGGGAGAGAGGATCTGGCTGCTTTCTGCCTCTCTTCCCAAAAGCAAAGGTGGGGCCAAGGTGGCTTGGGGCTCTCCAGGTGGATCCTAATCTCCTGCCCTGCCTGCGGGGGGTGGGGTGGGGGTGGCACAGGAGATGCTGCAAAGCAGCCCTCCATCTACAGGAAAGAAGTCGAGAAGGAGGCGACAATCCACAGCCCCGGATTGTGTTGCGCTCCTGAAACTTGGCGGGGGGGGAGGGCTGGGTTTGCCCCTCTAGAGGCCCGTGAGAAACCGCTGAGGAATTGTGACTTTTAATATCGCACGAGGGAAAAGTCAGTAAGCGCACGGGTGGCAATCCCATTAAGCCGCATTTAATTTCTTTCGCTCTAATTGAATTTTATTTCGTTCAAACCAGACGTATGTTCGGGTCCAGGCCTCGGGAGGTTTGGGGAGGGCGACTTCGTCCTGGTGCCCGCTGCCCTCCCAAAGCGGCCCCAGGCGGTGCTGAGGGATTCCAACGCTTCAGGGGAAGCTTGCTCCTTCTCCTATCCACTCCCTCAAGGTGGGCCAGGATGCGAGAGGGCCACCTGTGGGGAGTCCCTCGGCCCGAGCCTTCCGTGCTTCCCGTGTTCCCAACCGCCGCCGCTGAAAACATGGAAGCCGGGCGGAAGCGACCCTCCAGGACAGTCACCTGAGTGGGGACGCGGTCAAAGTTCTTCCCCAGCATCCTCCTCATGTGCTTCCTGGCGTGGGACGTCATCTGATGCTTGAGCAAGAAGGAGAACTGGCAGCCCTCGCGGATGCAATGGAAGTGGCTGTTGACCTGGTTGTATTTGCAGCCTGGGAGGAAACAGGAAAAGAGTCGCAAATCGCACAAGCCGGCAACCAACGCCGGGGAGTCGGGAGTAGACGTACCCCAGACGCTGCTCTTGATTCAAGGCCGGGAGGAAAGAGATCCGGAGCGGTTCCCCATAGCCGATCTAGAACCCCAGAAGGAAGGGAGGCTCTCCGAGCGTGGAGAGGGCCTTTGCCCCAGAGCGATGGGGGCTGCTGTGTGGGGGGGGAGGCTGGGACCCCCACTTTGGCACTTGGTTTAATTCGGGCATTAAACTCTTCCTCTGCTGAGAATTTGCCTCCCCATCTTTGCAGAGCATCCGAAGGGGGCGGACGGGGATGCCTCCCCTCCCCACGAGTGGAACAAGCGGGGAGGTCCCTGAAAGGGAGATTGCCTGTGGTCCAGCCCTAGATGGGCCCAGGCTGAGCAATGACATCCCCCCCCCCCACGGAAGCTGCCCGTCTCCTTTGCGGAGGAGGATGCGAAGGTCAAGAGGAGACCGAGGGGGGACATTTCCCAGATAACCCAAATGACTTACAGAGAGACCTAAGTCAAAGCCGCCGCACTTAATTTATTAATTGGCAGGTTGAACAAATTAAAACTGATCAGTTTTTAAAGGGCTTAATTGGAAAGCCGTTTTAAATTTATGAAAATTGCCGATGCCAGGGGCCGTCTTAAAAGTGGCATTCCTTGTTTTCCACATGCGGGGGAGAGAGAGAGAGAGAGGGAGGGGGGGCCCTCTTAGATGCCGCCCGCTATAACTTTTATTTAATTATTTCCAAGATTTATTAGTTGCCTTATAGCAAATCCTCTCTCAGCATGACATACAATGAAAACACAAATAAAATCCAAAATCCATATACATCTCGTCAGAAGCAGCATAATAAAGCCATCAATTAAAAAGCAGCGGAGGTTAAAAAACAGGCACCAGCCGTCCAGTCCCCCCCCCCAGCCCGGTTCTCCCCCCCCCCACCCCACAACCTGACAAAGCTCTTAAAGCCACCCCGGAGCTTAGAGCTGCTTTCAAACGTAACCTGCCGGTGGAAAGACGGGCGTAAAAGGCCTCCTCTGTGGTTCCCCACCCCATTGCAGATGGACTTGAGTGTTTTTTTTTGGGGGGGGGGCAGAGGGATAAATTAATGAACGCAGCGGCCACGGGCTCTTTAAGCCACGTTCTGCCCCGGGTCTGCTTACAAGTCAGCCTGCAAAGCGAGCATTGCAACTAGGAGGGCATTGCCACACACACACACACAATGCCCCCCCCCTCCCAGCCCCACCTTCCCCACCCTTCCTGCTCTCTGCTCTGCTGGGGGTGAGACTGACATGACGGACAGCAGGCAGGCAGGCCAAGTCTTGTTCGTTGCCAGGAGAGCCGAGTGTCAGGTGTCATCGGACGGTTTTGGGTGGCCCCGGTGATGTGCCGGATGGCAGCCAAGCGCCAAGCCTCTTGGCATTCCTGAGCCAGGAGCCAGGTGAGGGGGTGGCCCAGGGCCTTGTTGTCGATTGCCCTGGTTACAGCCTGTGCCTTGCTGTCATCCCGGCCTAAATGCTTGATGAAGTACAAAAGGGAGTCTGTGGAGATCCTCAACCACCCAGGTCAGGGTTAGAATAGAATAGAGCTGGAAGGGACCTTGGAGGTCTTCTAGTCCAGCCCCCTGCTCAGGCAGGAGAACCTAGACCATTTCAGATAAGGGGGCTGTCTAGTCTCTTCTTAAAAGCCTTCACAACTTCCGGTGGCAAGCTGTTCCACTGGTTAAGACAATTAGGAAGTTTCTACTCAGTTCCAGCTTGCTTCTCTCCTTGATTAGTTTCCACCCATTGTTTCTTGTCCTGCCCTCTGGTGCTTTGGAGAATAGCTTGACCCCCCCCCCCCTTTCTTGTCCCAAAGGTGCTTTTCCAAAAGTTAACTGGACTTCCTTGGGGTATTTTTTCCCCCCTCCAGAACTGAAGAAACGAGAAGGGAAATGTTTTCAAAGGAAAAAAAAAGGACCAAGAAACTCCAGTTGCTTTTTGGAACTACAAAACGAAGTCGCTTTTTCCCTCTCCCGGCCTTCGAATCTTCAGGGCTGCTTTTGTGCGTCTCCCTCGTCCCATCCACAGCCCGGAGGGGCGTTCAGGAGGGGCGAGGATGCCAGGCACACGAAGGGCACCCATCCTTCCGGTTCCCTCCAGGATCCAGAGGTGGCGGGATAAAGGAGGGTTGCCATTTGGGGGGGGGCTCAGGACTGAAACACCTCCCCCCCCGGCTTTCCGCTGCCGAAGCTGAGCAGCCAAGGGGGGAAGTCCCAGAAGCAGCCATAGCCCGAGGGATGCCGAACTTCGGTGAAATGACCGGGGAAGGCCAAGACAGGCTCCCCTTGGCTGCTCCCACACACCAGCGGAACAGAAGGGTCTCCAGCCTCTGCCCCAGGTGGGCAACCTATCTGGGCACTGCCACTGGCACTCCCTTATTTTAACTGCTGGAGGAACTGGGGGGGGGGGAGAGGCTGGCCCGGCCTTTGTTACTGGCAAACCCAGCTGCCAGCCACACCTGCTGCCTCCGTGCAGTTTGGGCGCTTTGATGTGCCGCTGCTTCACCAGGGAGTTGGCATCAGAAAAGGGCAGGGCCACCCTCGCTGCCAGCAGAACCCACGCCTAAGGCAGGGCTGTCTGGGGAAATGGGACCATATTTCTATCCTGGGATGTCAGGAAAACGGGGCACTGGGTACCAAGGACTAGAAAGGAATGGTGGAGCGGTTTCCAATTGCTTCCTCCCCTCCCCCTCAGGATCTGACAGCCAAGAGGGTCGAAGAAGGGCTGGAGGAGGAAAGACGAACGGGTGGCTCGACCTTGCCCGGCGTGGCAGCCCGGGACTTTAACGTTTGAGCTCCAGCTGCTTATCAGGGAAGGAGCCCCAGATCAAAGTGGAATAAAACAACGTTGAAAAACCTGCTTAACCTCCCCAAAAGCTGGAAGGAAAGCCGAGCGTGGAGGCTCATCATCGGGGGGGGGGGGGGTTCCTGTCCCGGCCGCTTACCCAGCCTGCCGCATTCTTCCCGCTTGGTGAAGTACTTGAAACCGTTGGCGGCCCTTCGCTCGGCCTTCTCGTGCTTCTTCACGTGCCAGGGGAGCTTGGTGGTGATGTTGGTGACGAAGAAGCAGCCGGGGCGGAGGCAGTGGTAATGGCCCCGCATGCGGAACTCGCAGTGCTGCGGGAGGGAGGGAGAGGAGGGAGGGAGGGTCAGGCCTCCCCTCTTGAGAAAAGCCCCCCCATCTCCAGGCAAAGAACACCCCCCCCCGATCTTGCTGAAGTGCTCCAGGAGAACCTCTTCCTGCTATGCCTCGGTTTCCCTGCTACGCCTCTCCTTTCCTCCCAGGCAGATCTTGGGGAAAAGGTGTTTTATGTGGTGCTCTAAACCCCATAATGGGGTTCAATGGAAAACACACTTTTCCTGGGGGGCCCCTTATACACTAAAGAGGGAAGAGGGGCTGCATCCCCACGGGGTCCTGTGATCTGAATTCAGACGCTTGGCAACGGGTTCGTATTTATGACGGTTTTTTATGACCCCCCTCTCCCAAAGGGTTGCCCTTCACCTCCCAGATGGACTTTGGCCTTTGAAAATAGAGGCGCTGCAGTCCCCCCCCAAGTTTGAAGGGCTCCAGCTTTGGAAGGGTGTGTGGTCCTGGAGGTCTCTCTCTCCCTCCCTCTCTCTCTCTCCCCCTCCCTCTCTCTCTCTCTCTCCCTCCCTCTCTCTCTCTCTTGGGACCCTGGGTGATCCTCACCTGGTTTGGGCAGAGACACTGCAAGGAGTAATACGCAAACTGATCACGCACGTTCACCAGGTTGTTGTTGGGGTTGATGTGGTCGAGGCAGTGGGACTCGGCCTTCCCAGAGGTTTTGCACACGTATTTGCAGTTCCCAAAGAGACAGTGGAAGTGGAACTTGTTGGCGTACTTGCAGTCCGTTGCCAGGCAAGGATCACTGGAGGGGAGACCAACAGTGAGTCCTTCTGGCTAAGAGGGATGGTTGCCAGCTTCCCCGTGGGCAGCCCGGTGACCCAAGGCCTGCCTCGGACACGCCACACCCAGATTCCCCCCCCCCCCGGATGCCGCCTCGCCCTTCCAAAAGAGCCACTCACTTCTCTTGGAACTGGAGAAAGCCCGGCTTGACCTGGGGCTTGGCGTTCTCCAGGGAAGTGGTGGCCAAAGGGGAGGTGGCCAGGCCGGCCCCCGAGGCCGGCAGCTGAGACATGGTGGAAGCCAGCTGTTTCCAGGCCAGGAGCGTGGGAGCGGACGGCACGCTAGCCGGACTCGCGGTGGGCCCCTCTGCGGCCGCGGCCAGAAGGGCGGAGGCGGTGGATGGAGAGGAAGGGGTGATGGAGGTCTTGTTCTCCCCGGGAGTTGGGAAGCTGTGCTCCGAGGTTCCCTTCGCGGCGCCCCCCTCGGTTCGGAAGTGGAAACTACAGGGAGGGGTGAGGAGAGAGAGACCCATCAGCCACAGACACACGGACAAGGAGAGCTGCTCATTCAGTCGCCCCGTTTAGGCTTCGCTTAGTGGTCTCCCGCTCGTTTCTGAACGGGGGCTTCGGGTGAATCCCTACCTAAGGCTGATTCTGGGCAGCTTCACAAAATCAAAAACGTCATGATGTAACAGAGTTACATTCATCGGAGGGACCCTCACCTTCCCCTTACAGAGCTGCCCAAAACTCATGTGGCTAGATCTCAGTTTATAAGCATGTCTGAAAGTGGGCATGATCCAAATCTCCAGGGTAGATGCTCTGGACAAAGCTCTGGGTTCCTACCACAACGCTGCTCCCCCTCCTCATTCTTGGGCCTTTTTCTGGCTTGAAAACCCCTAGACTCACACACACGCACACACACACACACACACACACACACACACTCACACACAGTCTTCAAACTTGGCCCTTTTATGACTTGTGGAATTCAACTCCCAGAATTCCTCAGCCAAGCACGCGTGCCTGGCTGAGGAATGCTGGGAGTTGAAGTCCACAAGCCATAAAAGGGCCAGGTTTGAAGACCCCTGAGCTAGAACATAAAGAATTGGAAGGGACACCTTGGAGGTCATCTAGCCCAACACCCTGCTCAAACAGGAGAGTCTACACCAGGGCTCTTCAAACTTGGCCCTTTTATGACTTGTGGACTTCAACTCCCAGCATTCCTCAGCCAGTGTGCACGCTGGCTGAGGAATGCTGGGAGTTGAAGTCCACAAGCCATAAAAGGGCCACGTTTGAAGACCCCTGCTTTAAGCATTAGGCTTACCAAGAAGGAGCTGTGCCAGGGGTCTGTCTGGTCCAGACAGGCCAGCACCAATGCCTCCCACCCTCCCTGGGCAGGATTGGGGCAGGATGACCCGTGTTTGTTTACTGTGGGTGTGTTGGGTTTTTTATTTCTGTACGTGGCCCAGAGTCACCGAGAGTGAGTGGACGGCCAGAGGCATTTTTTTTAAAGAAGCAAACAGATCCCTCTGCCTGTAACCATCTCTGCCATCTCCATTCTTCCTCCTCCGCGCCTGAAGGGATTTAAAAAGCGTACACACACACACACACACACACCACACAGACACACACACAGACATCCCAGCTGTGGGGGAGTGGTGCCTGGGACTTACTTGGCGTGCTTGACGGCTCCATCCACGGTGCTGAAGAGGGCCCCACACTCTTCCACCACGCAGTGGAAATGCATCTTGTGAAGGAAGTCGCACTGAGCATCGCAGAAATCCTTGGTGCCAAATCTGCCAAGAAGGAGGAGGGGGAGCCTGAAACTCTGCAGGGGCCCCCCCAAAGCCTGGGCTGCCCCACAGAGGCGCAGAGACCCCCGGTGATTCAGGCCAGACCTACCCTGGACCCCGCCACTCTCCCCCTCCGGCCTGCAAAGCAGAGGCCGCCCTCCTGGGCCCAGTGTCGTCCCCCCACTGCTCCCCATTTTAAGTGGCTGGTTTCCTTCTGCAAGCGGCAGGAATTGTCATTCCTAGCTGGGCTTTGAATGGGAGACAAGGACACCCCCTCCTTGGGCTGAAGCACAATGGCCCAGCTGATCAGGCAGATACTGGGGGACAAAGAGAAGAGGCCTGCTGGACAAGGAAGACGCCGAGCTACCATTTCCTCGGAGGGTCAATCTTTTAATTAACTGTTTGGCTTTGAATTGGCTGAATTTAAATATATTTACATACTGAAAAACACAGATGAAGGTGTCCTTTTTAAGGAAAGAAAGCAACACCGTCTCTTATATATATATATATATGCAAGCAGCCCAGGTTCGAATCTCAGAAGGGTGTAGCTGGCTGATGAGAGCTAAGGAGCTCGAAAGAGCTATATCAGCTTCCCTTTAACTCTCTGTTAGCAATCTGAATTTAACACACACACACACATATATGAGACGGTGTTGCTTTCTTATATATATGTTTTTTGTCTGATTTGAAAAAAAATCGAGCCTTTTCTTATCATGGGTTTTTTTTTAAAGCAGTGGGGGGGGGGGGTAATTTTGATTTTTATTACTCCAGCCTTCCCTGAGAGTAAGGCAGCTGTAGTGCCCCACATCTCCTTGCTCATTATCTTTAAGGAGACGCCTGTTGTGTAGCAGACAGAGGAGCTGCTAGGAGCAGCTTCCGAAGCGCTCTGGACCTTTCTGGAAAAGCCAAATAATCCCTTTTCAAAAGACCGAAGGAACCACAGGAGGGGAAAAGGGGGAACGTAATTCATTCGGGTTCTCTGGCTGGGCATTTCTTAACTTTGGGTCTTCCCCAAAGTGGTGCGGGTACAAACAGGGCTGGGTGAGGAGTGACTGGAGGGCATGAAAACCGAAGTGAGTATTTAAATAGTTAAGAACTGGGCAAGGCAGGGCGGGAAGGAGCCTTGACTTCTTCGGCAGAGGAAGCTGAAGGCTCGCTGACCTGAATTGAACAAAGGAACCCCCCAAGAAAAGAAGCAGCCAGCAAACTAAGGCAAAGGGGCAATTCCAGGGAACAACAGGAGAGGGACGCTGGTGGACGCTGCTGCTTGAGAGCGGGGACCGAGGCCCTGATTTTGGATGCCAGGCAAACCCCCTCTGGCTCCTTCAGGCAAGCTCTGAATTTTCCAATGCAGGGAACTAGTTGATTTGACTTCCAGTCCTGGGTATGCTAGGCCCATTTTATGTGCGTTGAGTCTGTTTTTTTTTAATTTATTGCAAATGTCTTTACAGAGGCTGAGGCAGGGTTAAATTCCATTCATGGGCAAAATAACTCAAGTCCCGGGACGTAATGATGCCCGAGGTACTGGAAGCTAACCAGGGCCCTGGCACTCTGCCCTGCACGCTGCTTTGGTGCCCAACGCATGAGTTGCCTTGAGCAGCCACCGAGGGCAGGGAAGGCTCCTTGCCACCCAGCCCCGAGGCCTTCCGTGGGGCAGCGCCGGCCTCCAAGAGGTCCAGGGCGCTCTTCCTGCCCTCACCTGCGCAAATACATCTTCCAGGGCTCGGCAAGCTTCTCCTGAACCAGAGCCTTCACCGTCTTGCCCAGATACTGGGTGGCATCTCCCGCAGCTGGCAGCTGCCCACCGTCGCTCTCCCCCTTCAGGCTGAGGAGGGTCCCCAGGTTCGGGTTATTCTGAGACATCTGTGGGCAGAAAAGGGATTCCGGCATTAGGAGAGAAGCCGAGAACTTCCCGAGTGGATCTCTAGGAGGAAAAAAAAAAACACGTGAGAGGCATAGCCGAGGACCCGTGGATTCGGCCGACGCAAGGAATCCCCGTGGGTTTTATTCCGCTAGTCATTGCCGACTCTAGGGGGCGCTGCTCACCTCCGTTTTAAGGCCCTCGAGCCAGCGCTGTCGGAAGACATTTCCGCGATCCTGTGGTCACCGAAGGGATACCTATTTATCTACTCGCGCTTACATGCTTGCGAACTGCTAGGTTGGCAGGAACGGCAGCGAGAACGGGAGCTCACCCGGTTGCGTGGCGCTGAGGTCTCAAACCCGGGCTGCCGGCTTTCCAGCCGACAAGCCCAGAGTCTTATCTGCTCCATCAATTACGCTCTCCCTGAGCAGTTTTAAGCAAGCTGCTGAACACCCATCATCCCCAGCAAGCTTGGCTTTTGGGGTGGTTTGGTCTGAATGAACCCACTTCCTCGTGGGTTGGGCCAATCCTCTCCTCTCTCTCTCCTGAGTCAGAGCAAGCATTTGCTGCTGCCTTGATGGAAAGACGAGGCCCCTTGCTATTGTACGAGGCGTGGTGGGGCAGTGGTTAGAATGCAGCACTGCAGGCTAAACTCTGCCGACTGCCAGCAGTTCGATCCTAACTGGCTCAAGGCCGACTCAGCCTTCCATCCTTCCGAGGTCAGTAAAACGAGGGCCCAGATTGTTGGGGGCAAGTTGCTGACTCTGTAAACCGCTTAAAGAGGGCTGTAAAGCACTGTGAAGCGGTCTATAAGTGCTAAGTGCTATTGCTCTCATGTCCGGGAAGCTGGTTAATGCTAGCCTTAATCAGAAGCCAGTTTGAAGGTGGCAGGGTTTAAGCTACCCAGCTGGCCACAGAGGAAGGCCAAGCCTTGCAAATCCCTCCCAAACGGCGAGGGGGGCGACAGGAGAGTCGAGCGTAAAGAAAGTGCTGGAGAACTGGGGAGAGAGAGCCCCTCAAAACCCTGGCGAGAATGGATGCAGCTCCAAGCAACGCCACACCATCATCCTGGGAAGATCCTCAGCCCTGCCTGGATGGCAGGTTCAGGGCAGCGCCTCCGAAGAAGCCCCAACGTTGGCTTTGAGGATAAGCAGGCTCTGAGTGGTCCTGGCTATGTAAGGTAAGGCTAACGCTCTAGCCAAAATTATATTTAACATTTACAGAAGGAAAAAAAAAACAAAACACATCACCGATGGATGCATAATTTAAATAACGGTCTTCAATAAAAGGGCCGGGTGATTTTAAAAACGAAAGGCTTTCGAAGAGAAGCCTGCTCGCTCCAAAATTTTGGCGGCACTTCTCCTTCTTTTCCATTGTCGGAAAAATAAACAAAAAGGAAAAAAAAAAGCAAGATTCCTCCACCCTTTTGGAAACTTCTAAGGTAAATACACGGCACTAATAAAAGCAAAACAAGAAGTGGCTGGTTCTGAAATTAAAAAACAACAAGTCCTCCTTCTTGGGGTGGGTGGGAGAAAGAGAGAGAGAGAGAGAAAGAGAGAGAGAGAGAGAGAGAGAGAGAGAGAGAGAGAGAGAGAGAGAGAGAGGGAGGGTGGGTGGGTGGGTGGGTGGGTGGGTGTCAGGGGCTGCGATATATTTCTTCAGCCAGTTCATTAAATTAATTCGTAAGCAGTGGCTCTGAAATTATACCCGATGAAAAATGGTCTCAAAATTTAAATGGTACAAACTCATCTTATTAGAGGGAAAACATTAAAAAACAAACGCGTCTCCCTCTCTCTCTCTTGCTTTAATTTCTCTGGGTGGGGGGAATGAAAGCCAGGCTGATGGATGGCTCTTACCTTATTCATAAGCGAGGATAAAAGAGATGAATTTGCCGAGACTGTGTGGCCATTTGATTCATTACTGGAACACACAAACCAACAGGGCTTAGTTAAGATGTGCATAGGGGACCTGCAATTAATTCTCTTTTCAAATTGGCAAAAAAAAAAAAACCCAAACCCTCCCCACCTTCCACCTGATGCATAGGAAGGATGAGGGGAAGGAACCCACCCTTCTCCCCGCCAGGACACCCTCCCTTTGCACCGTCTGCCTCTTCGCCAGGAGGTCTCTGAGGCTTTCGGATCTGGCCTGGATAGCCCACCGGATAGCCAACTTCCCCTTCCAATTTGGTCCCAGATGGGAGCCTTCTCCTCTCCACTCTGTTAGGAGAGGATGCCAGAAGGGCTTCCTGTCGTGGTTACGAAGATGGAAGCACCTGGCTGGGAAGCCTCCCTTATTGCTCTGGCTGGGAGGTTAAACAGGTAAGAAGGCCCAAGACACACACGGGGCCCACCAAAAAGCTTAGCTAGTCCCAGATGGGAGCCTTCTCCTCTCCACTCTGTTAGGAGAGGAGGCCACAAGGGCTTCCTGCCGTGGTTCTGAAGATGGGAGCACCTGGCTGGGAAGTCTCCCTTATTGCTCAGTCACAACGCCCAACTCTGCCTGGGAGGTTAAACAGGTAAGGAGGCCCAAGACACACACGGGGCCCACCAAAAAGCTTAGCCAGTGGGGCCTCCTCCTTGAAGTGGAGAGATGTCCACTCAGGCAGACTTCCAAACACCTCTTTCTTCTACAACTGAAAGGGAAGGCAACCGGTGCCCTCCAGGTGGTCTTGGGGTCCAGGTGGCCTGGGATTGCGGGAGATGTCCCCAATTTGGGTTGTTCTCCTCTGTTTTAGCATAGAATAGAGCTGGAAGGGACCTTGGAGATCTTCTAGTCCAGCCTCCTGCTCAAGCAGGAGAACCTATACCGTCTCAGACAGGTGGATGTCCAGTCTCTTCTTGAAAACCTCCAGTGATGGAGCGCCCACCATTTCTTACCCATGATCTTTCATTCTAAGGTCCAGGCTGTGCTCCTGCAAGGAATCCTGGCTTGCGGGATTCTCAGCCACCTCGGGCTTCATCTGCGTTAGGTTAAACCGCCCAGGAGTCGTGGGCTGCCCGTTTCCTGCATGTGCGGAAGAGGGAGATGGAAAAGTGGGGGGGAGGGAGGGGGAGAGAGAGACCCACAAAGTGTCACTAAACAAAGTCATGGAAACTAACCCACAATAAGAAATAATGCATCCGTTTAAAATCACACACACACAGGGAGAAAACAACCATCTCCCCCCCTCCCCCTCCGCAACACACAGGCCGTTGGAGGAAGAGAGAGGCCGGGGTTAGCTGGTCAGCATTTATTGCTGGGCTGACGTGATGGAGTCTGACGTCCATTCCTGGTGTGGAAATTCTTCGAGTGATAATTATTGCAAAAATTATGTCAAAGTTGTCCAGGCTGTGGGGCTCTTTAAAGGAGAAGGACGGAAGGCGGCGAGGGGGAGATCTGATGCTCTGTGCAAGCTGTCATAACTCATTTGTGGGGCTGCCTCTTAAACGTTTATTAAAGATGCCGTTAATGCTGAGGCAATGTGGCAGCTTTGGGCTGCTAGTCAAGCCCCTTCCCATTCCCCAGTCTCCATGTTGCCTTGGTGACTGGCACCGGTCCCTCTACTGAGCATGCCCAGAAGGAACGTCTGCCATGTCAGCTCGATCGAAAATGACACCCAATCCCATTGGTTCAAACCGCCTGACCCCTCGGCCCCAACACGGGGGCTCGACCAAGCGGCCTCCCACCTTGGCATCGGCCCTGGCCTTCCTCCCTCTTCTCAAACCACCGACTCCCGTTTGGCAAAAGCAAAGTGGTCCCCAAAAGGAGGCTGAGACACCCCCCCAAGCGGAGAGGCGGGGAGAAGGACCCTGCGTGCGGGAAGGATTGAAGCACAACAGGGAAAAGTTGCTGACGGGAACGTGTGTCTGCCGAGTTTCTCGCCACTACGCTGACTAAAATATTAATTTGCCCAGAGGCACTTCATCTGATGGGGAACTTGCTCCACTGAGGGCAAGTGGCTTTTGAAAGAAAGAAAGAAAGAAAGAAAGAAAGAAAGAAAGAAAGAAAGAAAGAAAGAAAGAAAGAAAGAAAGAAAGAAAGAAAGAAAGAAAGAAAGAAAGAAAGAAAGAAAGAAAGAAAGAAAGAAAAAGAAAGAAAGAAAGAAAGAAAGAAAGAAGGAAAGAAGGAGGGAAGGAAGGAAAGAAAGAGAAGAGAAAGAAAGAGAGAGAGAAAGAAGGGAGAAAGAAAGAAGGAAGGAAGGAAGGAAAGAGAGAAAGAAAGAAAGAAAGAAAGAAAGAAAGAAAGAAGAAAGAAAAAGGAAAGAAAGAAAGAAGGAAAGAAGGAAGGAAAGAAAGAAGGAGGGAAGGAAGGAAAAAGAGAGAGAGACAGAAGGAAGGAAGAAAGAAAGAAAGAAAGAAAGAAAAAAGAAAGAGAGAAAGAAAAAGAAAGAAAGAAGGAAGGAAGGAAGGAAGGAAAGAAAGAAGGAAGGAAAGAGAGAGAAAGAAAGAAAGAAAGAAAAAGAAAGAAAAAGAAAGAAAGAAGGAAAGAAAGAGAGAGAAAGAGAGAGGGAGAAAGAAGGAAGGAAGGAAGAAAAAGAAAAAGAAAGAAAGAAGGAAGGAAGGAAAGAGAGAGAGAAAGAAAGAAAGAAAGAAAAAGGAAAGAAAGAAAAAGAAAAAGAAAGAAAGAAGGAAGGAAAGAAAGAAGGAGGGAAGGAAGGAAAGAGAGAGAGAGAGAAAGAAGGAAGGAAGAAAGAAAGAAAGAAAGAAAGAAAAAAGAAAGAGAGACAGAAAAAGAAAGAAAGAAGGAAGGAAGGAAGGAAGGAAAGAAAGAAAGAAAGAAAGAAAGAAAGAAAGAAAGAAAGAAAGAAAGAAAGAAAGAAAGAAAGAAAGAAAGAAAGAAAGAAAGAAAGAAAGAGAAAAAAATCAATGACCGCTCTCCTTGTTAAGGAAGATTCCCCCTCCACACACCCCTGGCCTTTTTAAAAAAATAATGGGGAGAATAAAAGCCTTCCTGGGAAACTGGCTATTTTTCCTCCCGTCCCGTGGGACCTAGTCTAAGCTGGACTTGAAAGGACCGCAAAGATTCCCTATTCCAGCCCAGGGGAAGGGCGACTTGGGAGCTGCCCCAAGGGCTGATCTCCTGATCTCACCCTCCCTCCTTCTCTCCACAGGAGGATGACCTGCTAGGCCTCCCCTTTGGCGTTTCCCCCGTGAACCGCTTCAAGGAGGAGGAGTGACTCCTGCCGAGGGACTCACCTGCCTCCACCGCCACGGAGGGCTTCAGGGCCGCCGCCGCTAGCCGAGCCATCATGGGCGAAATCAACCCTTTGCTGGCCGAGATCTTCTCCATGATGGAGGCAGCTGGAGTTGGCGAAGAGATGGCCGCCACCTCGCCAGAACCTGAGAGGGCCGGGGAAGGGGAGCTGGCCGAAGACGCCGGGTTGGTGCTCGGCGTGCCGGCAGCTAGCAAGCCGGTGGAGCTGGCGGGCAGTTGGGCCGAGACCCGGCTGGGGAGCATGGGGAAGTAGGAGCCTGCCGTTCCCGGAAGCGCTGCGTTGGGCAGGGCCAGGGCCAAAGGGATATTGCTCGGGAGAGCCTGCGAGAGCAGGGCGGGCATCTTGGAGGCCGAGGGCATATTGCTGGCGGGTTTGCTGGCGGCCAGCTCGGCAGCCGAGGAGGGAGTGCCCGAGATGATCAAGGAGACGGAAGACTGCTGACTGGTGGGTGAGGCACTCAGGCTGGAGTTCTTGGAGCTCATGGCGGAAAAGTCGATCAGGTCGTCGTTGCTGGACTCCTCCTGCTCGTTCTCCTTGGCGCCCAGCAGCGAGGCGGGCAAGCCCAGCATGCCCGAGCTGCGGATGTGCCGGCGCTCGTGTTTGCGCTTGTGGGAGGTCATCTGGCTGGTGGAGGTGAAGGTGAAGCCGCAGCCGGGCCGGATGCAGTGGAAGTGGTTGGTGGCCTTGCTGTAGACGCAGCCCTCGTACTTGCATTCCTCGTACTTGTAGAACTTCTTGAAGCCATCCTTGGCGTAGGCGTCGTCCTTGATGTGGTAGCTCTTGTGCTTCTCGATGTCGCACTTGTTCTTGAAGGTGAAGGTGCAACCGGGCCGCCTGCGAGAGAGAAAATGAGGGGATCAAGCCCGGGGCCCAGGAAGGGGCCTTTCGCTTGCCTTGCCCTCCGGGACGGTGAAGTCGGGACGGAAGCGGACGATCCCTCAGAGCCAGAGACCGGGCAGCTAAGCGTGTTCTGCCTTGGTGTCTTGGTTCTGCCTGAGCCTTTCACTAGAGCTGGAGTCCACTACTGCAGGGGTCCCCAATCCCCGGTCCGTGGACCAGTACCGGGCAGCAACCGGTCCACACAAACAAGCAAAGCCCCATCCGCGGGATGCAGGCAGCACACAAAACCACGCACCCTCCGGGCCGCGGAAAAACTTCTCTCCACGGAACCGGTCCCTGGTGCCCAAAAGGTTGGGGGCCTCTGCAGTACTGGGCCGTGAGCTGTTCAGAACCGAGCTGCCCGAAGCAGCGAGCGCATGTACACGCACCCCCACTAGCGCAAGCAGTGGGTGAGCACGTGGCCGTGTGCTCCATTTGCTCAAGCGGCGGGGACGCTGGCTCGCCTCTCGTGCATAGGGAGCTGTGCACGAGCGCGCTTACCGGCCGCGCACGCAGAACCATCCCCCTCTCCGCCCCCCTCCGCCGGTCTGCAAAGGCGGAAAAAATGGGGAACTCTGCACTAGAGGTTGAACTGAGGCCTGACAGCAAAGCGTCGAGTCGGCTACAAGGGGCTCTTCCCCCAAGGCCATCTGGCAATATTTGCTGAAGTAATGGCTTTCATGGGAGAGCAGATCTGGCTTTGTGGCTGGAGTTTACTTCTCTGGTCCCACTTCTAAAACCTGTGGACTCCAACCTCCAGCATTAATATATGGACGCATGTCCGAAACCTTTCAGCAAGCAAGACACATCAGAGCCAGGGATCCCAAAAGGCCCAGCCTGTCGCCCAAGGACACAGCTCATTTGACCACAGGTCTTGGTCAAATCTGGACCTAGATGGATCACCATGAATGATCCATCCAAGAGAAGCCAAGGCTTTGTCAACACCATCAAATATCTCCCTGCATTGGTCCTAAGCGATGCTGGGCAGGGCCCTGGCGTGGAGAAGAACCATAGGGATGCCCACCCATCCAGTGAGAACCTTTTTTTTTCCTTTTGCCCCCATGCCCACCTGCAGTGGAAGTGAGTGGTCTTCTGCCCGTAGAACTGGCAGTCCACCGTGCCGCAGTCTTCGGTGGCCCGGAACCGCTGGAAGCCATCGTTGATCAGCTGCGTGTTCTTTTTGTGGAAGTTTTCATGGGTCATCACATCGGAGGTGCTGGTGTAGACCTTGTTGCAGCCCACCTGCGGAAGGGAGGGGAACCATGACAACTTGTCAGAAAGCTGCAGAGGGTTTAAAAAAAAAAAAAGCCAGGTTTTCTGAGTATGGCAGCATTGCTATAACTTCCGACATTTCCCTTCTTTTTCCAGAGGGAGAAGAAGAAGAAAGAGAGGGAGGAAGAAAAGCAGAAGGGAGGGGACCAAAGGACTGGTGTCAGAATTGGAAGGGACCTTGGAAGTCTCCTAGTCCAACCCCCAGCTCAAGCAGAACACCCTATACCGGGGTCCCCAACCGCCGGTCTGTGGACCGGTACTGGGCTGCGGCATGCCAGCAACCGGTCCGCACAAACAAGCAAAGCCCCATCCGTGGGATGTAGGTAGCACACAAAACCACGCACTCTCCGGTCCGTGGAAAAACCTTTCTCCACGGAACCGGTCCCTGGTGCCCAAAAGGTTGGGGGCCTCTGCCCTACACCATTTCAGACAAGTGGCTGTTCAATCTCTTCTTAAAAACTTCCAGTGTTGGAGCATTCACAACTTCTGGAGGCAGGATGTTCCACTGATTAAATTGTTCTAACGGTCAGGAAGTTTCTCCTTAGTTCCAGGCTGTTTCTCTCCTAGATTTGGGGTCCCTGGCAGAAAGAGACCCCTTTCCCAGCTCTGCTAAAGGCGCAGCCCGTGAGCTATGGGGCTTCAGGAAAAAAAAGCCAAGAGAGAGAGAGAGAGAGAGAGAGAGAGAGAGATGGGAACTCAGCGTGGGAAAGACAATGGGGCATCCCATATCAAGCAGAGAGGTGGGGCTGGTCACTCTTTCGGCCTACAACGCTCTCTGTTATTGGGGAGGGGGGGGCTTGGCTATCGGAAGGACCGGCTTTGCTTCAAGTCCCTCCGTGTGCCGTGGAAGAGAGAAGGAATGCAGAACGCAGAATGTCTCCCCCCACCTCGGCCCAGCGTGGGGCAAACTTGCCATATTGAGTAAAATTCCAGCAGAATCTGTCAACGCCGCCAGGGTGCCCTCTGAGAGCATCGGTTGCCAACGCCTGCACCATCTCAGAAGTGAAGCAAACCAAAACACACACACACACACACACACATATAAGTTCACCTTGGGTTGAGAGAGAAGCAATCTGACAAACACCCAGAAAGTGTGCAGGATGGAGAGGGAGGGAGGGAGGGAGGGGGGGGTGAAGGGGGGAGGGAGGGAGCTATTCCGAAGCTACTTCCAATCTAACAAGGGCCTCTTTTCCCCACTGACACCTTGAAAAAAGACAGACCCAGAGTGGTGTTAAAAGAAGAAATTAAACAAAAAAGAAAAAAAGAAAAGGAACACCTCCCGGTGAACAATTTGCGAGAAGGGCTGATTGTGGTAAAGCAGGAAAAATGTCCCCTTGGTATAAACAACTAACTGCCTTTTGTCCAGGCCAATTATGGACATAAAAGGGGGAAGGGCCTTTGCAGCCAGGCTTGTGGGGGGCAAAGGCTGCTGTTTAAGAGTTTTGCTCTCCTGGGGGGAATTTACAATGTTGTGACACCTTTTTCTTTTCTTTTTTTCTTCCCCTTAACGTGGACATTGGCTTCCGACGAAGGCTTTCCATGTTGGTCCCCTTTTCTAAGAAATTCTTTCCATCCAGAGGTGCCGGTTGCCGGTCCTCACCCTCTCTCTTCAAGGGAAGGGCAGCCTGGTGTCTCCTGGACACCTCAGAATCCACCTCAGAATCCATACAACAACAACTGTTTGTTTAGTGACTGTTCAAAGTCACAAGGGCGCCGAAAAATGTGACTTAGGACCGTGTTTTCAGAGTTGCGACCTTTGCAAGGTCACGTGATCCGAATTCAGATGCTTGGCAACTGATTCCTGCTTACGACCGTCACGTGAGATCCCCTTTTGCAACCTTCTGGCCAGCAGCAAGCCAGGTTCACTTCCCAACCGGGTTACTAACTTGTCAACTGCAGTGACCCACTTAGCAACCGTGGCAAGGAAGGCCGTAAAACGGGGGCAAAACTCGCTGGACGAAGGTCTCGCTTAACAACGGAAATTTTGCGGTTGTTAAGCCGAGGACTCCGGCTGGAGAGGCTGGAGAGGATGCCGGCAGAGGCAAAGACCAAACTAACTTGGATCTCAACAGCTTCATCTCCAAGGAGTCGTGGCAGGGCTACTCCGGCCACATCTGTCCAGCTGCTGACTCGCCGTGAACGAAAAAGCCGCCGGCCCCGGGAGGGATTGGAAAGGATTCAAAGTCTCTGCTCCAGGCTCAGCCCGACCAAACTTCCCATCTCGCACACTTCCTGCCTAGTGGAGAGGCTGGTGTTTCTCCCTCTGATCTTCCGTTTGAAACTCGGCTGCTATTAATATTGGATTGGCTCAGCAGCCAGTCACAAAGGGAGCGAAAGAGCAGCCAGATCTGCACCGCAAGGTCACCGCGCTCAACAGAGCTGAGTAGGAAGCCTCCTGCTGAGGGACACCGGAGGGCCATCCTCCCAGGAGGGGCCTGGGAGGACTCAAAAGGAAAAAACCCACCGGTTATCCCTTCCCCAAAAAAATCCAACTCATCCCGTTCCACGGCCGGCCCTGTTGCAGAAAGGGGATTATTCTCCGCAGGGAAAAGTCATCGCAAGGCTCGTTTTGAGTGTGTGGGCGGGAACTCATTGGCCATCCTGATCCTTGTCTTCCCAGCCTGGCGAAGGTGGGCTGGGGGGGAGGGGGGGTTACCTGCATGCAGTGATAGTGTGTGCTTTTCCCGTTGAGGTGGCAGCCGTGATAGTAGATGCTGCAGTCGTCCAGGGGGCTGAACCGCATGAAGCCGTGCTGGAGGGAGTTATCCCGTTTCTTGTGCATGTTGTAATGCCGGATCACGTCCTGCTTACTGGTGAACCTCTGAGGGCGAGAGGGAGAAGCAGGAGAAGGTGAGGGAAGGACAGTCCCGGGCGCGGAAAGGCGAAGGCATTCCAGCCAGGAGGCTTTCGCGGCAGAGGGGAAACACGGGAAGGGGGAAACACCGAACACGGGGACGCAATTCGGACGTGGGCTGAAAAGAAACCCTTGCCAAAGCAGGGCTGCCTTTGCAGAACATGCTTAGCCTCTGCAGGCATGCGTGCGTGCGTGCGTGCAGCGTGCTAAACCTGGATGGCTTAAATCCAGTCCGGCTTTTTTTGTGGAACGAGGTAGGTGAGAAAAGCTGCTTTCTGGTTACTTTCCTGGACCAACTTAACTTACGGGACACGTGCGTGAATTCGGGAGCCTTGAGTTAATTCTCTTTTGAAAGTAAAGGCAAGGCCTGGTTAAAAGGACGGCCGAGATCACTGAGGCTGCAGAAACAGGTGGCCATTGAGTGTTTGAGTGTGGGCTTCCCCCTCAAGGACATTTGCCCAGATTCTCCCCCACCACCACCACCCCAAATTGACCACGAATCAAACACAAGCAGAGAGACCCCTGGGTGAGTTCAGCTGCTGGGATAGAGGCGGATCTTCTGAGCAGGATTCCCTCCGTATCCAGATGGGGAATTGCACCCCCACCCCCCCTCCTCAAACCTTTCTCTCTTGGAAAGGAGGAATAAATCTCCATCTGGCTCTATTGCTTTGATTAAACTTTGCGATACACGCAGGAGCGGCAAAGAAGCTCCGAGGAGCCATTTCCCTGGGATTTTGTCGCCACACACACCGCTAATATACAGCCGCTTGTTCCGGAGTCTCTAGAGCAGGGGTATTCAACTTTTAAGACTTGGCTTAAAATCAATCAAGCTTGGCTGGCTGGGGAATTCTGGGAGTTGAATTCCACAAGTCTTGAGGTTGCCAAGATTGGATAGCCCTGCTCTAGAGCCAGCCAAAAATCATTGCAAAGCTTTACACTCTCCTGGGGGGGTCAGGCAATCTTTTCTAAAGCAGGGACATTTCTTCACACACACACACACACACCCAGCTCTCTCTTCCTTAAGGGCTCCTTCCTCAAAGACACAGAATAACAGAGTTGGAAGGGACCTTGGAGGTCTTCTAGTCCAACCCCTGCTCAGACAGGAAACCTTATACCATTTCAGGCAAATGGTTGCCCAATCTCTTCTTAAGAACCTCCAGTGATGGAGCACCCACAACTTCAGGAGGCAAAAGCCGTTCTGCTGATTAATTGTCTATTCTATTCTATTCTATTCTATTCTATTCTATTCTATTCTATTCTATTCTATTCTATTCTATTCTATTCTATTCTATTCTATTCTATTCTATTCTATTCTATTCTATTCCATATTTTCTCTCTTCTTCTCTTCTCTTCTCTTCTCTTCTCTTTTCTTCTATTCTATTCTGTTCTATTCTATTCCTATTCTATTCCATTCCATTCCATTCCATTCCATTCCATTCTTCTGACTGTTCAGGAAATTCCTCCTTAGTTCTAGGCTGCTTCTCTCCTTGCTTGGTTTCCATCCGTTGCTTCTTTGTCCTGCCTTCAGGTGCTTTGGAGACCCACCCCCTCCCCACCCGTTGCTGGATTCCCACTGTGCCCACATCCTCACCACCATCCACAGAAACTCACAGCCTACCAAGCTGGGGGAAACAGAGCCAGGTTCCCAGGTGCAATGGGAGTTGTGCCTCCGAACCAGGAGAACGCCAGGGAAGAAACCCAAGGCAGCTATTCCTGGGAATCCCGTCAACCACGCCACCACGGCCCTAATGACTGGTGTGTGTGTGTGGGAGGGCAGGGGCCTGACTACAAAAAAATGGCAGAGTCAAAGCCAACCCTGAGCGCAGGGTGAAGACAAGGCAGCACGTGACCCGGTGGAGCCGGCTTGACGACTGTGTCCTGGCAGCTCTCCCAGCCCTTCCAACTTCGCTCCCTTCCTCCACTTCCTGCTTCTCTCCCACCTTCCTTAATCCCCCGTGGCCGGGGGGGGGGCTACTGAAGGTCACCTGGTGTTCTCTGCTCCGGGGGGGGGGTACTCAAACACCTTTGACCGGAGCGGGATTAACATCACCCCCCTTGGGAGGAGAGGCCAAAATGAAGGAGGAACCCCCGCGCTCCTTCCATCCGTCTCCATTACCCTGCCTTTCTGTATTTAAAGAGGGTCGTTCCTTGGGGGGGGGGGAAAGGCTTACAACGGAGCGTCTGTAGGCGCCGTGTGACAATTACACACCAGAAGTCCCGTAAAGGATATCTGGAGCGGTACCAACAAGCTGCTTTGATGAGAAGCCCTGACCCGGGCAGAATCCGCAAACCAGCTCGGATGGCTTTTTCCTTCCCAGCGAATTAACCTCCCCGTTTTTATGTCCTCCTGCTCTGCACTGCGGCCGAGAACGTCCCTTTTGCCTTCGCCGGCAAAAAAATATGTTGAGATCCAGGAGGGCAGGAGTGCTCTGAAGCCGTTGGCGGGAAGCTAATGTGTCCTGGGGGTTTGAAAGGGCCCAAAGGGTCCAAGTGAAGAAGACTCATCACCTCTGGCTCAAGCCCATCTTTCTGAAGAGTTTTCCCACGTGCAAAAAATCCCCAGGAATAAAAAAAAAACCTCTCTTTGACAATTTCCCCCAGGGAAAGTCTGGAGCAGCGAATGCCAGCCTTGTGCAACAATCCTGCTACGGTGGGCAAACGACTGCGCTGGATGTTAGGGCCACTAGATTAGAGTCAGTAGTCCTGAACTTTTTTCCTTCCCCCACTTTCAGGGCTGGGTTCCCAAGCCTCTGGGCTTTACTGTACATCTTCTACCTGGTAGTTGCATTCTGGATCAAGGCAGTGATAATGCTCCCGGTATTGGTATGCGCAGTGAATGTGTCCACAGTGCTGGCTTCCGGAAAACCTGGAAATAGGAAGAAGAAGAAGAAGAAGAGAGAGAAGGTTATGTGGGTCAGAAATAAAATGAGCAATGGCTTCCCTTTCACACACACAAACACACACCCATCCTCTCTGTTTAGATGTCTGTCAATTTCAAAGCAGGTTTGACCCCTGGACAAAGCTGGCCTCTTGAAAATGACCCGAAATGGCAACCTGCAGGGCTGGCGTTCCTGTGCCAAGAGGTGCAAAGGGCATCTCCGCTTTTCTCTCCCCCTTATGGACCAAAGGTATTAAGTACAGATTAGGCGAAACCTGGATCAAACACAGTAACTGCGAGAGGGACCTTGGGAGTCCTAGTGGACGATCGCTTTAAACGTGAGCCAGCCGTGTGCGACGGCAGCCAAAAATGCTAATACCATCCTGAGTTGTATAAACAGGGGCGTAGAATCAAAATCACGTGGAGTATTAGGACCGCTTTATAAAGCCTTAGGTAAGGTCACACCTGGAACACTGCATCCGGTTTTGGTCACCACAATTACAAAAGAGATGTTGAGACTTTGGTGCAGAAAAGAGCAACTAGGATGATTAAAGGCCTGAAGACTAAAACAGATGAAGAACGGTTGCAGAAATTGGGTATGGCCAGTCTAGAGAAAAGAAGGACTGGTGTGTGTGTGTGTGTGTGTGTGTGTGTGTGTGACATGATAGCAGTGTTGCAATATCTGAGAGGCTGCCACAAAGAAGAGGGGCGTCAACTTATTTTCCAAAGCACCAGAAGGCAAGTCAAGAAGCAACGGATGGAAACTAATCAAGGAGAGAAGCAACCTGGAATTAAGGAGAAACTTCCTAACAGTGAGAACAATTAACCAGTGGAACAGCTTGCCATAAGAAGTTGTGGGTGCTTCATCACTGGAGGTTTTTAAGAAGAGACTGTATATCCACCTGTCTGAAATGGCATAGGGTCTCCTGCTTGAATGGAATAGAACAGAATAGAATAGAGCAGAATAAAAGAGTTGGAAGGGGCCTTGGAGGTCATCTAGTACAACCCCCTGCTCAGGCAGGAAACCCTAGACCATGTCAGACAAATGCCTGCCCAGTTTCTTCTTAAAAACTTCCAGTGTTGGAGCATCCACAACTTCTGGAGGCAGGATGTTCCACTGGTTAATTGTTCTAACTGTCCTGAAATTTATCCTTATTTCTGAGTTTTAAAATATATATATATATATATATAAACAGACCTCTGGAAAACACAGGATCCCCAAAGAGTGCAGGAGGATTCGGAGGTGGGCCTCAGCACCCCGAGGGCCACGCAGGTCCCACGCTTCACACCTTTTACCCTCCCCTCTTCTCCCCCTCCCGTTTGGCAGAGTGGAGACAGCGATGCTCGGCTGTGTCACATCAAGGGCAAAGCTGGCGCGCGGGGGGGGGGGCAGGCCTCCAGTTCTGGGGGGGAGGTTAGGGAATCTCCCCCCCCCCACATACCCATCACCCTTCCCCAGTTAATAGATTCCTAAAGGGCTACCTCTCTCTCTCTCTCCCCTTGGCTTTGCCTGACACTTGAAACAGTTCAAGCGATTAATTTTTAAAGGGCAGCATCTGCTGAGCTTTGGAAAGCAAAGCCTTGCACATGCTTGCTGACGCCATCTGCAGAAGGGGCGCACACCTGCTGGCCCCCCACCCTGCCACCCCCTTCCACCCGTATTTTCATCAATGCTTGCCGCACCCGCAGCATTCAGGACGCTGCTTCCCCTTCAAGACCAGCGGCGGGCGCCATTTTGCAGAAGCGAACATGGGACGATACCAGTGGTGGGATTCAAATATGCAAACAACCGGTTCTCTACATGGATGCCACTTCCGGAAGTCCATTCTGGGCCTGGGCAACAAAAAATTAGCTAGTGGTTCTGCCAAAGTGGTGTGAACTGGCTGAATCCCATCACTGGACGATACCAGGGACCAAGAAGATCTTCTTCCTATACAGCCGGGCTCTCCAAACTTGGCAACTTTAAGACTTAAGGACTTCAACTCCCAGCATTCCTCAGCCAGCCATGAGGTATATACAGGGGCCATTTCCCACACAGGGTTGATACAGAGAACCTACCAAACTGGGATAAATAAGATTAGGGTCCATGGTTTTCTCATTGTCTGTTTCCAGGACTACCGCTTCTTTGATCCTCAAGAGGAGGGGTCTTCAAACGTGGGCCTTTGATGACTTGTGGACTTCAACTCCCAGAATTCCTCAGCCAGCATGCTTGGCTAAGGAATTCTGGGAGTTGAAGTCCACAAGTCATCAAAGGGCCAAGTTTGAAGACCCCTGGTCTGGATCCAAGCCCGCAGCTTCATCAAAATGGCCGACTGACATATTCTGGGACTTGAGGTCCACCAGTCATAAAAGGGCCAAGTTTGAAGACCCCTGGTCTGGATCCAAGCCCGCAGCTTCATCAAAATGGCCGACTGAGGAATTCTGGGAGTTGAAGTCCACCAGTCATAAAAGGGCCAAGTTTGAAGACCCCTGGTCTGGATTCCAGCCCTGCAGTTTCATCAAAATGGCCGACTGAGGAATTCTGGGAGTTGAAGTCCACCAGTCATAAAAGGGCCAAGTTTGAAGACCCCTGCTCAAGAGCAAAATAAGGAACCATCTTTCATACTGAATCCACGTTTTTCAGCATTGGATCCTTCCCTGGTCTTGGGGGGGGGACAAGGAACTGCATCACCCACCAAAGAAGAAAGAAAAACCAAATGTGCCCCATTATCAGAAAGGCCGGTGGGTCCACCAGCTGAGGTCCCTCGAATTAATGGACTGCATCCAGTTTTGGTGGCCACGTTGTAAAAAAGACGTTGAGGCTCTAAAAAGAGTGCAGAGAAGAGCGACAAAGATGATTAGGGGGCCGGAGGCTAAAATATACAAAGAACGGTTGCAGGAATTGGGTATGTCTAGTCTAGTGAAGAGAAGGCTTAGGGGTGACATGATAGCCCTGTTCCAATACTCGGGGGGCTGCCCCAAAGAACAGGGGTGTGTGTGTCAATCTATTCTCCAAAGTATCAGAAGGAAAGACAAGAAGCAACAGATGGAGACTAGTCAAGGAGAGAAGCAACCTGGAGTTAAGGAGAAATTTCCTGACAGTCAGAACAATTAACCTGTGGAACGACTTGCCTCTAGAAATTGTGGGTCCTCCATCACTGGAGGTTTTAAGAAGAGACTGGACAATCATTTGTCTGAAATGGCATAGAGTTTCCTGTCTGAGCAGGGACAGGAAAAGGTCCCTTCCAACTGTTATTCTGTTATTGGTGGTGTTTTGTTTTTTTAAAAAATCAAGTTTCCTACAGACAGAGAGTTAAAGCTATTGTTATATTACACCAGGCATATTTCTCCGATTGCCTCTCATTATCGGAAGCCCCAAAGGCCAGGCTAATCAGCCATAAGCTGGTTTTCAATGCTACCAGCTATAATCAGAGATATTTGATAAGATTTTTTTTTTTTAAAAAAAAGTTTTGAAGTTTTGTTTCTTTGAGCCTTGCTATAAAAACTGCTATTGGCAATACTCAGAGGAGTAGCATGCAAACTGTTAAATAAGTAAATACGTAAGAGGAAGGACAGAATATGCGCCCGATTGTGCAAAGGCCAATGGATTTATTTCTAAACTCTTCCTGTCCTGAGTAGGAAGCAGACATTTAAAATCAAGAATATTGATAGATATTGATGCCACGGCAACCATTTTTTTATTATTATTATTAAAAAACAAACAAACATTATTTATTAATGCAGCCGCACCGTGACTCGTGGGTTTCACCCAGAAAAGCACATTGGCCTCTGGTAACCAAGTGGTGAGCTGCCCTTTTACCCCTTCTTCAGAAGGGGTCACCCACATAATTAATGTTGGTAAAAAAATCTGTGGCCTATTTAATTGGGGCCAGATTTTTAGTAGATCAGAAAGATGCTTAATTGATTCATCTAACCAACGAAGCAACTAAATATTAAAATCGTTCATTATATGCTGTGGGCTTGACGTAACTTGGAGAGAGAAGAAAGAGAGAGAGAGAGAGACCCCTTACTTAAATCCCATTTTCTCACTTAATACAAGAGCAGGATTTAACATCCTGCAAGGGGTTCCCCCTTTTTTTTTTCTTCTAATCTGTTGTATTTTCTCATTTTATGCTTCTACATCTAAACTCTTACTGCCTTCGTGGCCATGATCCTGTCAAGCTCAAGCACACTTCACTGAGAGTAATTCGGCACGCAGCTGCCCGTTCCCTTGGATTTTTCCACTGCAAACCAGCTCTTCAAAGAGAATTTTAGGAATTATGCAAACGGAGTGTGTCTCTTTAGAACGCCATAGAAAAAAACTTCGCCATATTTCCTGCTAATCCCAATGCAGATCTCTGTCTCAAATTACAAGGCAAATATATATTAGGAAGGGACTCGCCTTTTCAGGCACTTGATGGTCATTTTTCTGAGGCCACATCCATGCCTCTGCACAGTCCTTTTAGGAACCTCTTTGCTCTGTAGGTAAACTTAGAAAACCTACATACATGGATCCTTTCCAAGGAGGCATGTAGGGAATCCTGCCGGGAAAGCTAGGAACATCTGATGAGAGAATTCTTTAGGAATTCACAGGGGAAAAAAAAATACTACAGTTCTTCAAATCCAAAATCCAAAAGTAGAACGGAGTTGGGGTGTATTCCTCCATACGCCCCCCCCCCTGCCCATCTCTTTCGTAAAGGCCCTGCGATCATACTGCAGCATCAGATAATCTGATCAGCTCACAATCCAGAGAGAGAACAACAAGGCAACAGTAGAAAACGGAAACTTAAAAGCACAACAAGAGCTGGGGATCACCTCTCCTTGCTTCTGACCGCAATATGCCAGCGTTCAAACGGGTACGACATCTGGAGCACACTCAACAACACACACACACTGCCGTGCAGAACCCCACGTTTTATTTCATTCCCTAGTTTGCCCGATTTGGCAAAGGCTACTGAGGAAAAACCTTCCGGATAAATAAATACTAATAAAAATAATAAATACAGAAAGCCAGCCTGCTTAGCAACTGTTTACACGCTCATTACTCTGTAACGATGATGATGTGCGTGGCTGGGGCTGGGGCGGGGGGGGGGGTTGGGGTGTGTGTGTGTGGGAAACCCAAGCAATATCAAACCACCCCCAATTACAAGTGATGGGTAGGAAGGAGGAAAAGGCATCGTGTAAATAAATATTTAAGCAAGATCCCGGCAGCAGAACCATCTGCTCGGGCACCAATAATAATAAATAATGAGTCCAAGGGAGGGGGGGAAAAAAAAAAGAAGAAATGTAAATACGGAGCCTGTGAGGAAAAAGTTTAAGAGTCTTCCTCTGAACCTCGGGGAGGCTAAGCGAGCAGCTACGTTTGGCCAAGACAATCAATGCAATTTCTTCCGGCAGCTTTCGCCTCTTCACAAAGCGATTAAGCACGTTGTGCTCCGCAGATGTAACGCAATCCCCCTCTCTGCGCGGGACACACAGGGCACACGCGTGTATGAGATGAACTGAAAGGGGCTGGACAGATGCGTTAGGGTCCCGGCTGCCAGCAGACGGGGCAGGCCACGGAAGGTAAGCGGAGGTCGCGGAAGCAACTCTGGGGATCTCCCCGGATGCTCCATAATTGCTCCGGACGGTTCCACACGTGTGTTACGCTTCAGATGGTTTCACACGGTGAGGGGCTAAATCAAAGGGGCCTGGAAGCAGGGAAGGCAGGGCAGGCGGAACAGGGTCTGTGTCACTGGCAAAAGTGATCCTGTCCCGGGCCTGGCCTGGCCTTGGGAGACCTTGGCCCTAGAGACCTTCTCTCTCTCTCTCTCTCCTTTGACTTTCAACCCCGAGGCGGCCTTGCTAATCTCCAGGAATGCAGTTCTCCTGGAAGCCAAGAGAGAGAGAGAAAGGGAAAGAGAGAAGAGAGAGAGAGAGAAAGGGAAAGACAGAGAAGAGAAAGAGAGAGAGAGAAGGAGAGAGAGAGAGAAAAAGAGAGAGAGAGAGAGAGAGAAGGGGAAAGAGAAAGTGAGAGAGAGAGAGAGAAGGGAAAAGACAGAGGAGAGAGAGAGAGAGAAAGGAAAGACAGAGAGAGAGAGAGAAAGGGAAAGAGAGAGAGAGAGAGAGGGGAAAGAGAAAGGGAAAGAGAAAGAGAGAGAAGGGGAAAGAGAGAGAGAGAGAAAGGAAAGAAAAGGAAGAAGGGGGAAAGAGAGAGAGAGAGAGAGAGAGAGAGAGAGAGAGAGAGAGAGAGAGATGCTCTGCAGCTGGCAAAGGACAAACCCTTGTCTTGTGCGAGAGAGGCTTAAAATAATGAGCTTATATGACTGCTAATAAAGCCGGCCCCACTGTCTGATTTAAGGGCCCCAAGGGAAGGACTTGGGCAGGGAAAACAATGAGCAGAAGAAAGTCTTGGTGTGTGTGTGTACACGAACGCGGAGACATGCGTCGGAGTTGCCCTTCACATGCAGCAAGGCAAAAGTTACCAAGGTGGCTTAGAATCAATTCGATCTTCAAAGAGGGAGGCAAGGAGGGAAAAGAGAGAGAGAGAGAGAGAGAGAGAGAGAGAGAGAGAGAGAGAGAGAGAGAGAGAGAGAGGGAAGGAGAAATTAAACACCTGATTACTTTGCCTCGACCACCCTTATTGTGGCTACCTGCTTGGATAATGTCTGGTTAAATGTGCTGTTAAATCATTTACAGCTGGAGACGGATTTTCAGGGAGCTGAAGGGCAATTTGGAAACAGGAGAATGATCTGCCCAGCAAAGCCGGCCTTCCTCAATCCGGGCACCCTCCTCCAGGGGTTAGGCTGCCCCTCTTATTGCCTCCACCTTTCTGGCTGGGGATGATGGGAACTGGCGGGAGGGCAACCCACCTGAAGGGATATGACACGGAGGAGGCTGGTATGTTGTGTGCTGTTATCCCAATTTGTCCCTTGCAAATACATCCCCCCCCCTCTCTCTCTCTCCCTCCTCTCTCTCTCTCTCTCTCTCTCTCTCTCTCTCTGTGTGTGTGTGTGTGTGTGTGAGATTTCATTTTCGGTCGCAAAACACACCATGCCATGTATGGAAAGCAGATGCTTTTTTCCCCCTAAGAACGACGCCATTCTGATTTTGGCTTTAAATTATTGAGATGAAAAGATTACCAAACTGGATTACGACGGGCAGACTTGTGAAACCTCCCAGTCCCAGCCAGATGTTCCTAAACTGATGGCCCAAAATCCCAGTGAATGCTACAGTGTCTGAGTGAATGCAACAGAGGCTCAGGATAACATTCATATTGAGAGCTAGGCATGAAAGGGGCAACTTTTGTGGAGTGACCAGCAGAATTAGAGAAGAAAAATTCTCTTGATTTTCAATAAGGCAGGTTCCTGACTGAAATAAAGGGATGCACCCCGATCTGACTAATTTGGGGGTGGCAAACTCAGGTCGGGCCCTTTGCCTGGTATGAAACTTGGCTGGGAGGAGAGAAACGTGTTGCAACTGACCTACCAGGAGGTGACTTCCATCTAAAATGGAATCTATGAAGATTAATTGCAAAGTTTCTTCTGATTGCAGCTTCTTAGACTATCAGGCAGGGGAAGGGTCTTCCGTGCCACAACTCTTCCTCTAAGCAAATGGAGTTTGAGAAAAGACTGGACAGGCACCTGTCTGAAATGGTCTAGGCCCTCCTGCTTGAGCAGGGGGTTGGACTAGAAGACCTCCAAGGTCCCTTCCAGATCTAAATTGATTGATTGATTGATTGAGATGGTATAGGTCCTCCTGCTTGAGCAGGGGGTTGGACTAGAAGACCTCCAAGGTCCCTTTCAACTCTACTCTGATTGACTGATTGACTGATTGACTGATTGATTGATTGATTGATTGATTGATTGATTGATTGATTGATTGATTGATTGAGACGGTCTAGGCCCTCCTGCTTGAGCAGGGGGTTGGACTAGAAGACCTCCAAGGTCCCTTCCAGCTCTACTCTGATTGATTGATTGATTGAAATGGTCTAGGGTCTCCTGCTTGAGCAGGGGGTTAGACTAGAAGACCTCCAAGGTCCCTTTCAACTCTACTCTGATTGATTGATTGATTGATTGATTGATTGATTGAGACGGTCTAGGGTCTCCTGCTTGAGCAGGGGGTTGGACTAGAAGACCTCCAAGGTCCCTTCCAGCTCTACTCTGATTGATTGATTGATTGATTGATTGATTGATTGAGACAGTCTAGGCCCTCCTGCTTGAGCAGGGGGTTAGACTAGAAGACCTCCAAAGTCCCTTCCAGCTCTACTCTGATTGATTGATTGATTGATTGATTGATTAAGACGGTCTAGGGTCTCCTGCTTGAGCAGGGGGTTAGACTAGAAGACCTCCAAGGTCCCTTCCAGCTCTACTCTGATTGATCGAGAGGGACTGAACAGGAAAGACGGCAGTGACAGCAGTTGGGGAGCCAGTGTGGACGTCAGAGAGAAGGGACCCTGAGCGGCGGCTTACACCGCACCCAAGACGGGCAGTTGCAGCCTTTGCCCGGCTGGGTCCTGCAGGCCCCTCCACCCTCTCCCCACACCCCAAGGCAGAGCAGGGAAGGGGCATCGGCCTACCTGGCAATATATTTCTGGTAAATATTTACATCTTCGGTGACAGCTGGTTTGTCAGTGGTTAATCCATTCCTAATGAGAAGCACACACAGGGCAGAGATGGTTAGCACCAGGCGGTATCAGGAGATGCATCCAACCCCCCCCCAGTTCCCCCCCTCCCAAAAAAAAACCTGCATCCAAGGACAGAAACATGGCTCAGGGGGAAGACCTGCGTTTCCTGGCTTGCTAAGGAACATTTCACCCCAATTCACCAACAAGTCCTGTTTCCCCAAAGGAGAGAAGAGGAGAGGAATGGAGAGGAGAGGAATGGAGAGGAGAGGAGAGGACTGGAGAGGAGAGGAGAGAAGAGGAATGGAGAGGAGAGGAATGGAGAGGAGAGGAGAGGACTGGAGAGGAGAGGAGAGAAGAGGAATGGAGAGGAGAGGAATGGAGAGGAGAGGA
>JALGBA010001518.1:150000-234671 GCA_023970755.1 Azemiops feae | reverse complement strand
ATGGATGGATGGATAGATAGATAGATAGATAGATAGATAGATAGATAGATAGATAGATAGATAGATAGATAGATAGATAGATAGATAGATAGATAGATAGATAGATAGATAGATAGATAACCTTTATTGTCATTTTTTTATTGCTGATTCCTGTCTATTAACCGTCAAATCTCTGCCGCTGCCGTTTCCTGGCAACCGTCGGGCAGCTGTGACAGGAGGCCCTGCCCTTCTTTTTCATATTGGAAAGAATTTGCCTGTTTGCAAATGTTTTGTTTTGGGATTTTATTTTCCTTCTTTGAGGCTGCTGCAGATGAGGGAGAAATTGATAGGGAAGGTCTTGTAAGGAAATGGGATCGGTTGTGAAGGTTGGTAGATTTGTGTTCGCCTTCCCCTCGAGTTTATTTATTTATTTATTTATTTATTCGACAAATTGATAGAGGTAGTCCTCGGCCTTACCACCACTCGTTTAGTGACCGGTGCAAGGTTACAACGGCTCTGAAAACAAGTGACTTAGGAGTGTTTTCACACTTAACCGACCGTTGCAGCCTCCCCGTGGTCACGTGATCAGAATTCAGCCACTGAATACAACTGACTCGTATTTATGACGGTTGCAGCGTCTGGGGAATCACGTGATTTCCCCCTTTGGTGACCTTCTGACCAGCAAAGTCAGTGGGGAAGCCCGATTCACTTAACAGCCGTGTTACTCGCTGCCGTGATTCACTTAACGACTGTGGCGAGAAAGGTCGGAAAACGGGGCAAAAACTCACTTAGCAACAGGAACTTGCTTAGCAACAGGAATTTGGGCCTCCGTTCTAGTCGTTAAGCTGAGGACTGCCTGTATGGCCGCCCAATTCGCACACAGCTGGCTTACAATATTAAAAACCCACAACGTAAAAAATCCACAACGCTAATACACACAGACATCTTCAGGGCATCAGTAACACAATTAGATCAAGCACTTGATGGGCACAGCTACCACTGAGGGTCCCGGGCCCACTGACCAAACCACGTCTTCAGGACCTTTGGCAAAGCAATAAGCTGGGCGCCCGTCGTATCTCAGTGAGGAATGACCCTCCCTAGAGAAGGCCCTTTTTCATGGTCTCCTGCCAGAAATGCATTTATTTACCTACTTCATTGTATTTATTTTATCCTGCCTTTATTATTTTTACAAATAACTCGAGGTGAACGTATCCAACACACCTTCCTTCTCCTATTTCCCCCACAACAACAGCCCTGTGAGGCGGACTGGTCTGAGAGAGAGTGATTGGCCCAAAGTCACCCGGTCAGTTTTCATGCCTAAGGCAGGATTAGAACTCACAGTTCCCTGGTCACTGGTTCAAAGTCACTCACAGCGTTCATGCCTAAGGCAGAACTAGAACTCACAGTTCCATGGACATTGGCCCGAAGTCGCTCAAACAGCTTTCATGCCTAAGGCGGAACTAGAACTCACCGTCTCCTGGTGATGGCCCCAAAGTGATCTATCCATCTTGGATGCCTAAGTAGAACTAGAACTTACAATTCCCTGGTCACTGGTTCAAAGTCACTCAGACAGCGTTCATGCCTAAGGCAGAACTAGAACTCATAGTTCCATGGACATTGGCCCGAAGTCACTCAAACAGCTTTCATGCCTAAGGCGGAACTAGAACTCACCGTCTCCTGGTGATGGCCCCAAAGTGATCTATCCATCTTGGATGCCTAAGTAGAACTAGAACTTACAATTCCCTGGTCATTGGCTCAAAGTCACTCAGACAGCGTTCATGCCTAAGGCAGAACTAGAACTCACAGTTCCCTGGTCATTGGCTCAAAGTCACTCAGACAGCTTTCATGCCTAAGGCGGAACTAGAACTCACAGTTCCATGGACATTGGCCCAAAGTCACTCAAACAACTTTCATACCTAAGGCGGAACTAGAACTCACCGTCTCCTGGTGATGGGCCCAAAGTGATCCGGCCATCTTTGATGCCTAAGTAGAACTAGAACACAATTCCCTGGTCATTGGCTCAAAGTCACTCAGACAGCTTTCATGACTAAGGCGGAACTAGAACTCACCCTCTCCTGGTGATGGGCTCAAAGTCACCTAGCTGACTTTTATGACTAAGGCGGGACTAGAACTCACTGTCTTTTGATGACTGGCCCAAAGTCACCTCGTTGGCTTCTGTGCCTAAAACGGTACTAGAACTCACTGTCTTCTTCTTTGTGGCCAGGTGCCTTAACCACTGGACCCAACAGGCTCTCTGCCCCCCCCCCCAAGAGGTGGGACCTGCAACATACCCTGTTTTCCATATCATGTTTTCCATTCGTTTGTGTAAGCTGGGGCATCTGCCAGGGAGACCGTTTTTTTAAAAAAAAAATCAAGGTAGTGTTTCTGCGTGACCCAAAACCTGGCCATTTCTACCCATTCACATGGAAAAGAAGTTAAGCTTCGTTCTCACAGTTGCCATCTTGATAGTCATTACCACCTCCTGTTCTGCAGTGCTGCAATTAAATTGTTAAAGTAATTGTAAAGACAAAGTGTCCATTGATCAAGATCCAGGTTTCTGACTCCTTGCAGACAAATCAAACGTTCTGGGAGGATTTCCAGGGTGTTGGCTACGTTTCCCCTGGATCCAAGTCTTGTGAATGTTATGTTTCACTGCCAGGGAGACAAAGAATAAGGATATAATTAAGGCCAAAGGATTTGGCATAAGGAAGCCACCGTTTTCTCTTCCACTGTGCCTTGGGAAAGGAGGTGTATCCAATCACTTGCAGAAAACCAAGGTCTAAAACATACGAAGAACGGCTGCGGGACTTGGGTTTGGCTAGTCTAAAGAAAAGAAGAAATAGGGGAGACATGAGAGCAGTATTCCAATATTTGAGGGGCTGCCACATAGAAAAGGGGGTCATCTTATTCACCAGAGCACCAGAGGGCAGGACGAGAAACAATGGTTGGAAACTGATCAAGGAGAGAAGCAACCTGGAATTAAGGAGAAACTTCCTGACAGTGAGGACAATTAACCAGTGGAACAGCTTGCCTTCAGAAATCATGGGCGCTCCATCACTGGAGGTTTTTAAGAAGAGACTAGACATTCACCTCTCTGAGACTGTATAGGTTCTCCTGGTTAAGGGGGTGAGGGCTGGACTAGAAAACCTCCAAGGTCCCTTCCAGCTCCTATTCTATTCTATTCTATTCTATTCTATTCTATTCTATTCTATTCTATTCTATTCTATTCTATTCTATTCTATTCTATTCTATTCTATTCTATTCTATTCTATTCTATTCTATGTGTTAACAACAGAGACTTATTAATTTTATAAATGAGATGCAATTGTATGGGAACGTTCCCAATTAAAAACCTAGGGAAATAGGGTATAGATAGTCCTCGACTTAATGACCTCAATTAAGCCCAAATTTTCTCTTGCTAAGTGAGACATTTGTTAAAGTGAATTTAACCCCCTTTTTCATGACCCATCTTGCCTTAGCTGTTAAGTGAATCATGGCAGTTGTTAAGTCAGTAACACGGTTGTTAAGTGAATCTGGCTTCCCCATTGACCTTGCCTATCATAAGGTCGCAAAAGGGGATGATATGACCCCAGGATACTGCAACCATCATAAATATGAATCAGTTGCCAAGCGTCTGAATTTTGATCACGTGACCAGAGAGATGCTGCAACGGTTGTAACTGAGAAAAACAGTCATAAGTCACTTTTTTTTCAGTTCAGTTGTAACTTCAAACTTACAAACTGTTGTAAGTCGAGGACTATCTATATTTGATCCTGGGCTCAGAGGTAATGATCAGGGCAATTTGTAGTAAATAAAAACCGTGTAGACTTTCTATGAGTAAATTACAATAACACACCGTTGTCAGAGAGCTTTGATGGGTGACATGATAGCAGTCTTCCAATATTTGAGGGGCTGCCACAAAGAAGAGGGAGTCAAGCTATTCTCCAAAGCACCTGAAGGCAGGACAAGAAGAAACGGATGGAAACTAATCAAGGAAGGAACCAGCATAGAAATAAGGAGAAATTTCCTGACAGAACAGTTAATCAGCTTGCCTCCAGAAGTTTTGGGTGCCCCATTAGTGAAGGTTTTCAAGAAGAGATTGGACAATAATTTCTCCAGAATGGTATAGGGTCTCCTGTTTGAGCAGAGGGTTGGACTTAGAAGACCTCCAAGGTCCCTTCCAACTCTTTTATTCTGAATTTTAACCTTGCTCTTGTTTAATCCGTTTACTTTTTTTTCCCTTTCATATATGTAATGTAGGGCAGATTAATTGGGTTGCAAATAGATGTACAAGCTTATAAATTTTGGATCAGCTTCGCAAGGGGGGGGAAGCTATTGTTGCAAGCGGTTTGTCAGTGTTTAACTAGGGGGAATAACATGTGTTTTTGTCCTTTGGTTTTTTTTTTCTTAATTCACATTTTTAATTTTTTT
The DNA here is from genome assembly GCA_023970755.1 of Azemiops feae. Taxonomy (NCBI): domain Eukaryota; kingdom Metazoa; phylum Chordata; class Lepidosauria; order Squamata; family Viperidae; genus Azemiops; species Azemiops feae. The sequence continues at coordinate 230,261 of JALGBA010001518.1, read as the reverse complement.
TTATTTCTTTTAATGTTTTCGTTTAATTTAGTTTTGTGTCTGCTTAATATATTTTTTTCTTTGGGGTTTTGTATTTTAACCTTTTGAATGAAATAAAATTAAATGAAGACTAGGTGTTAACTAGGTGGTGTAAACTAGGATTAGGAGGATTTGGGGGCATTCCCTTGGTGGATTTAGGCCTCTCTTTCTCTGTCCACTTTTTCTCACAGAGTTGTTGCAATGAGTTGAAATAGCCGGTGGGAGGACTGTATACACCTGAGGTCTTCAACCTTGGCAACTTTAAGACTTGTGGACTTCAGCTCCCAGAATTTCCCAGCCAGCAACTTTTAAGACCTGTGGACTTCAACTCCCAGAATTCCACAAGTCTTAAAAGTGCCAAGGTTGGATATTCCTGGTGTACAGCATTGTTTCTCAACCTGGGCAACTTTAAGACATGTGGACTTCAACTCCCAGAATTCCTCACCTAAAGAATCTGGTAGCTTAGACTTGGTTTTCCTGATGGAGAAAGACTCATAGGAATGCATAAATACTTCTCGCCTCAGCTTTGGGTGCCATTAACATTAACCTGATGCATTAGACACCCTGTTAGCTTGAGAAGCAATTACAATAAAGAGAATCCATTTGGAATCTGCAGTCAAATGTGAATCTAGGAAAAGAGAGCAGGCTGCATTTAGGAAAAATTCATTGTAGTTGCTCACAAAGTTGGCAGGTGCTGGTTAGGTGGTGAAGCCAGGGATCTGCTCTCTGTCCACTGAATTATTTATTTTCCAAACGTGCTTGTTTTTCAAATGCATATTTTGCTTTCTGCAATCAAGAGTTGAGCGCTAGATGCAATCAAAGCTCAGGAATCCATATTTTTGTGTCTGCGTCTGCACGCAGACGCGTGCATACACACATACAGAGATGTACGGGGTGTAATTAAGATTCAGCACCTCCTACAAGCACCACATGAGAACACTGGAGAATTGTGACTTTTACACATGCAGAAAGGGAACTATTAACATCCCCATTTTGTCTGCAGATTTAAATTACAGTTTTCCTGCAAAGGTGAGCTTCTCTGCATTTTGCAGAGCTGTTTTTCCAGCACAAAACGGTGTCTGAATCAATTAAGAAATGATTAGCTTGTGGAAAAAGTAGGTTAGGGAAATGTGTTGTAGCTTACATTGAAAAGAAGTCTGGATTTTCAGGCAGATTAATTTAGAAAAATCCATAGAGGCAAGGATGTTTATAAAGTACAGCACTGTAGGTTAGGGTTGAGCTCTATTCCTTAACCTCTTGTGTTTGTTGATGCTCTAAGAACAGATCTTAGGGCTTGGATTGTTAAGACTGCCATTCACAGAAAAGATACTACATTTGTACTACAGGTAGTCCTCGACTCATGACCATAACTCAGCCCAAAATTTCTGTTGCTAGGTGAGATATGTGTTAAGTGAGTTTTGCCCCATTTGACGACCTTTCTTGCCACAGTTGTTAAGTGAATCGCTGCAGTTGTTCAGCTAGTAACACAGTTGTTAAGTGAATCTGGCTCCCCCATTGACTTTGCTTGTCAGATGGACGCAAAAGGGGATCACATGAACCCCCCCCCCCGAGAGCACTGCAACCGTCATAAATACAAACCAGTTGCCAAGCATCTGAATTTTGATTACATGATCATGGGAATGCTGCAGTGGCTTAAAGTGTGAAAAATGGCCATAAGTCTCTTTTTTACACTGCTGTTGTAATTTTGAATGGTCACTAAATGAATGGCTGTAAATCGAGGGCTTCCTGAATTGGCCAGAGGTCAAACTAAGCCTTTTCCTATACACCCATCCATTTTGGCATCACTGCCGGATGAAATGTGTGGTGTTTAAATTTGCATTTAGGAAGAATATGTTTTGCATGCTTCAGTCTCCAGGCTCAACCCTGCTCTTCTGTATGGAGGTTTCACAGTGATTTAGAGCAGAGGTCCCCAATCTTTGGGGCACTAGGGACTGGTTCTGTGGAGAGAAGTTTTTCCACGGACCGGGGGGGGGAGGTGGTGCGTGGTTTTGTGTGCTGCCTCCATCCCGCGGATGGGGCTTTGCTGGTTTGTGCGGACCGGTTCTGGCATGCCGCGGCCCGGTACTGATCCACGGCCCAGGGGTTGGGGACCCCTGGTCTAACAGAATGACAGAAGGGATAGGAAATAAAGAGGGCTAAATCAGAGAAGGTAACATGGTAGGAGAACCAAGATTTTAGCTTCTTATTGGCTCCCCCATTTTTAACCCACTGGAGTTTTCTTTAAACTTCACAGCCATAACTGGTCTCCCCCACCTGGAGACCAAACCTGCAGGTCTTCTCTTGAGAAAGAAATGGCCCCTTTCTCATTGACATGATCAAGGTCTCTCCCCTTGCCTTTCTCCATTCAAAGATGTCCTGTCCATGTACAACAGAGGTCCCCAAACTTTTGGGCACCAGGGACCGGTTCCGTGGAGAGAGGTTTCCCCACGGACTGGAGGGTGTGTGGTTTTGTGTGCTGCCTGCATCTCGTGAATGGGGCTTTGCTTGTTTGTGCGGACCAGTTGCTGGCATGCCGTGGCCCAGTACCGGTCCACAGACTGGGAGTTGGGGACCCCTGATTTACAGCTTGGAAAACCTTGGTGCCAAGGTTGAGATGGAGAAGGTAGAAACCAGCAGTCTCTATGCCATAGGTTCTTGTTACCAAAACATATTACAGGTAATCCTCAACGTATGACTGGTTGTAATAATTCAAAGTTCCAATCTAGGAAATACTTTTGACCTAGATTCTAAATCCTGACAGTTGTTCCTCCTGCGGTTATGTGATTAGACTTTGGTTGCTCCACAACTGGTTCATGTTTACACTTGATTAAGAATATTGGGAATATTGCATCCAGTTTTGGTAGTCACGATACAAAAAAGATGTTGAGATTCTAGAACAGGGGTCTCCAACCCCCGGTCCGTGGACCGGTACCGGGCCGCGGCATGCCAGCAACTGGGCCACACAAACAAGCGAAGTCCCATCCGTGGGATGCAGGCAGCACACAAAACGACACCCCCTCCAGTCTGCAGAAAAACCTTTCATCGTGTAACCGGTCCCTGGTGCCCAAAAGGTTGGGGACCTCTGCTCTAGAAAGAGTGCAGAGAAGAGCAGCAAAGATGATTACAAGGATGGAGGCTCAAACATACGAAGAACGGTTGCAGGAATTGAGTATGTCTAGTTTAATGAAAAGAAGGACTAGAGGGTGACATGGTAGCAGCCTTCCAATATTTGAGGGGGTGCCAGAAAGAAGAGGGGGGGGGTCAACCTATTCTCCAAAGTGCTTAAAGGCAGGACAGGAAGCAATGGATGGAAACTAACCAAGGAGAGAAGCAACCTAGAACTGAGGAGAAATTTCCTTACAGGGAGAAGAAGTAACCAGTGGAACAGCTTGCCTCCAGAAGTTGTGGGTGCTCCAACACTGGAAGTTTTAAAGAAGAGATTGGATAACCGTTTGTCTGAAATGTTTTAGGGCAGAGGTCCCCAACCTTTTGGGCACCAGGGACCGGTTCCGTGGAGAGAGGTTTTTCCGCGGACCGGAGGGTGCGTGGTTTTGTGTGCTGCCTGCATCCCGCAGATGGGGCTTTGCTTGTTTGTGCGGACCAGTTGCTGGTATGCTGCAGCCTGGTACTGGTCCACAGACCGGGGGTTGGGGACCCCTGGTTTAGGGTCTCCTCCTTAAGCAAGGGGTTGGACCTCCAAGGTCCCTTCCAACTCTGTTCTTCTGTTAAAGCAGAGAATGCAGAAAGTAGAAATATGGACACTGTTATTCATTCTTATTTTACTGGGTGATTGGCTTCCGAAAATGGCATTAAATAACTTCCAAGCTTTAGGTTTTCTTCCATATTTCCTCCCCCTGGCTGTGACTTGCCGAGGATTATTAATTGCTGGGCAAGATGACATCAAAGAAATTCCTCTTCCACTGATCTGATTCATAGTACAGGATAATGAGCTTTAATAACAGCATTGTCATTTGTTCGGAGAGAACAGAAATGAAGAAGCATCAGAAATTCCGAGCTGAACAGAATGCCTTTTTCACATCCAAGGAAGTTTTGTTTTATTGAGACCCGGTTGACCTCATCCTCAACTCTTCCAGATCAAATAAGCTTGTAGAAGGTAGCTTACCTAGTTAATACGGAAGGAACTTAATTGCATGCTGGTGAAAATTCAATTATTTTAGCTCATAATTGTATTATATGATTATTTTAGTTGGATCTGTCCCTAAATGGAATGCAACCTAAAAGCTATCACAAGTGAGATCTCCCACTGATTCAGTGGGAAACCTGATAACTTCACACGGCTTACGACCACGTTAAGCCCAAAATTTCTGTCGCTAAGCAAGACAGTGGTGAGCTTTGTCCCAGTTTACAACCTTTCCTGCCACAGTTGTTAAATGAATCACTGCAGTGGTTATGTTAGTAACAAGGTTGTTAAACGAATCTGACTTCCCCGTTGACTTTGCTTGTCAGGAGGTCAAAAAAGGGGGATCCCATGAAGCCGGGAGATTGTAACCGTCATAAATATGAGCCAGTTGGCAAGCATCCAAATTTTGATCACGTGACCATTCGCTGCAATGGTCATACGTGTGAAAAATGGTCATAAGTCACTTTTTTTCAGTGGTGTTGTAACTGTGATCACTAAATGAATTAAAGGAACGGTATGTTTTTTTTTAAATAACAAACATAATACATATAAGTCTAAATAAAAAACAGTATAAAAATACTCATATTACAATGCACCCATCCCCCTGGAGACCATTTTTATTACCTATATTTCTTCTCATATAACAACTAACAACATACAATATATTTCAATTGTGCCCTTATCCCCTCCAAAACAGCATATATTCTTGAGTAGTTTATTCCCTTTGCCTTCCACCAACACTATTTTTATAAAATCCTCCCATATTTCATTATAATTATTTACTTTAATCATCCCTTTTTTAAATTTAACATCTGTTGTTAATTTATCATTTATTGCCATATTCCATATTTCATTATACCACTCATTTCTTTGAATAACCCAATTCCGTCTCCAGTATTTAGCCTGCTTCATTTATATCTTGTTTTTCCACCAGTAACAGTAATGCAATCCTCGCTGGCATATCTAAATTTACATTCAAAAGTTCTCTAAAAGGAACGGTATGTTTAACCTAAAGAAGAAAAACGAGGGGAGTCATCTTCAAATATTTGAAGGGACGTTACATGGTAGTAAGTATGCAAGAATTCTTCAGAATTCCTGAGTGTGAGGCAATATAGGAGATAAAATTTAAAATATAAAGTACAAGATTAAAACACATACAGGTTAAACCAGGGGTCTTCAAACTTGGCCCTTTTATGACTTGTGGACTTCAACTCCCAGAATTCTTCAGCCAGGCACGCTGGCTGAGGAATTCTGGGAGTTGAAGTCCACAAGTCATAAAAGGGCCTAGTTTGAAGGCCCTTGGGTTAAACACATCTTGTCCAGAAACTAGAAACATTAATTGCACTCTGTCACGTTGCCATGACACAACCTCAAGTGGACCTCAAGTGTACGCTGATCAGAACACCAAGAGCAGGTATGCATATGTGTTGTTGTCTGCATCTCACCACAATCGCAAAAGGCCGAAGCTAGCGGATCTTAACTGACTTAAGATACAATGTATGGTTTTGGAGGGAAGAGATTTTTAATGACTTCTGCTGTTTAATAGAGGCTGACAGGAAGAAACGAAAGAGAACACAAGGGAGACAAAATGGATGGTGAAAATCCATCCTTTCGTTAAAAAAAATGCTTCACTGAGTGGTTTCAGCCACTTGATCAGAGAAGAGAGACCGAGAAGAAGTACGAAATATTGGATGTTTTTCTTTTGCTGTCTCCTAATGTCCAGATCGTAAGGTCTCTCCCGCTATCTGTAATTGGTAGTTCAATACTTTGGGATATGAAAATGTAGATGTTCTTCTTCAGAAGCTCAAAGAACCAGAAGGAAGCACTTAGTTGCTCTTCTGGCGACCTCCAGAGTTGTTTATCTGCATATCCAGAAAACATCATCTTGGAATATCTAAAATTACGGAGAGTTTAAATTCCAAGTTGCATAATCCTGTAGGACAAATCGTTCCTCATTCTTAGGTAGCTTCCTACAGCGATAATTTCACCTTGGTGCTCTCTGAGCTTGGTTGTTTTCTTGCAGATGTTTCATTACCCAAACTAGGTAACATCATCAGTGCTAGTAAGGAGTTGGGTTTGTTCTCAATTTATATCCCCTCACTCCCTTCCAGCACTGATGATGTTACCTAGTTGGGTGATGAAACATCTACAAGAAAACAACCAAGATCAGAGAGCATCAAGGACACACAGTCTTCCTCCTCCACTTTCTCTTTCTCCTCCTCCTCCTCCTCTGCAAACCCCACTCCCTTCTAGCACTGATAATGTTACCTAATTGGGTGATGAAACGTCTGCAAGAAAACAACCAAGCTCAGAGAGCACCAAGCACCCCTCATTTCAACCTTGAGCTACAAATATTCCCCTTTATTAATAATTTCACCTTTAGACACGTGTCATGTTTCAATACAGGAGGAAAGATGAATAAAAGAATAACGTGTATTGTGAGAAAAGATAATAATCTTTAGAGGAGTGTGGTTTTTTTTTGGCATAATAGATTCTAAGGATCCTTTGGGCTCTCTGAGCTTGGTTGTTTTCTTGCAGACGTTTCGTTACCCAACTAGATAATATCATCAGTGCTAGAAAGGAATGTGGTTTGTTCTCAGTTTAGTGGCTTGCTCTGTCAAGGCTGGTGGGGGCGATCTTAAAGATCCTTTGGTTGGGGTGTTTAATGTTGGCTTCTTTGTCAGTTTCTTGATTGGGGTATTGTTTACTTGATTGTTGGTCTGATGTTAACCTTGGAGTAAATCTATGCTGATCTGGGGGCTGATTGCTGATGGAGAGGTGCTTGGTTCCCTTTTTGGCTGACTGGTGGATTCTCTCTTTTGCATAGTCTATAGATGTTGTTAATGTCCATGTGTCTACTGATGGCTGATTTGTCAGAGTGCCAGGCTTCTAGTAATTCCCTGGTGTTTTTGGACTTGGCCTGGTCTAGGATGGTCACATTTTTCCAATTGAAACTATGGTTAAGTCTGTCTGTATGTTGCGAAATTAAAAAGAGTTTTCATCCTGTCTTCTGACTGCTAGTCGGTGTTCATGGATGCCTTGTGCCAGTCAATAGGAGATTCTGACTTTAAACCTCAGCATCTCTTTGTATAAAAGAACTCTTCAGGAATCCTTAAGAACAGTAGAAAAATCTAATTCTGGCTTGAGGGCTACATGAATCAATTGGTAAGTTGGAAGTATGCAACTGAACAGGCTCACGTGAACGCTGACATTAATGACAAATAGCCCCAATATTCTGGACACCTTAAAAAGGGGTGATATAAATGCAGGCAATTTTTCTCAGCTCTGCAGAAAACTGAATCCATCTTTGGGACTTTTTTATTGCAACCTAGGGTATAACACACCGGAAGGTTTGTTAGGTAGAAATACCGAGAATTATTTGGTCCATTTTTTTTTCTATTATCTTTTCAAAACAACATGGCGAACAGTTGTATTGCTGAAGGATGCGGTTTTTAGTACAGTGAGGACAATTAGTAGTGGAACAACTTGCCTTCAGAAATCATGGGCGCTCCATCACTGGAGATTTTTAAGAAGAGGCTAGACAGTCACTTGTCTGAGATGGTTCTCCTGCTCGAGCAGGGGGCTGGACTAGAAGACCTCCAAGGTCCCTTCCAGTTCTATTCCATTCTATTCCATTCCATTCCAGATGGACTCTCACTGCTTCAATTTAAAGAAACTAAAAATGTATCTGGCACACTTACTTCTTTGTGTAAGTCATTCATGTGGTCTCACCAGACTGAGAATAAGTCAAAATGATGCTATATGTCTCATGACCATGTTTGTTTATGCATATGTTTCTTGAGATCTGATGTAAGTACAGGTAGACTAGACTAGAATAACAGAGTTGGAAGGAACCATTGTTGTTGTTGTTAGTTGCAAAGTCGTGTCCGACCCATCGCGACCCCATGGACAACGTTCCTCCAGGCCTTCCTGTCCTCTACCATCTTCTGGAGTCCATTTAAGCTCACGCCTACTGCTTCAGTGACTCCATCCAGCCACCTCATTCTCCGTCGTCCACTTCTTCTATTGCCCTCAATCTTTCCTAGCATTAGGCTCTTCTCCAGTGAGTCCTTCCTTCTCATTAGGTGTCCAAAGTACTTGAGTTTCAACTTGTCTTCTAGTCCAACCTGCTGCTGAGGCAGGAAACCGTATACCATTTCAGACAAATACTGTAGTTCTCCAATCTCTTCTTAAAGATCTCCAGTGTTGGAGCATTCGCAACTTCTGGAGGCAAGTTGTTCCACTGATTAATTGTTCTAACTGTTAGGAAATTTCTTCTTAGTTCTAGGTTGCTTCTCTCCTTGATTAGTTTCTTGTCCTGCCTTCAGGTGCTTTGGAAAATAGCTTGACTCCCTCTTCTTTGGGGCAGCCCCTAAAATATTGGAAGACTGCTATCATGTCCCCCCTCATCCTTCTCTTCATTAAACTAGAGATACCCAATTCCAGCAACGGTTTTTATATGTTTTAGCCTCCAGTCCCCTAATCATCTTTGTTGCTCTTCTCTGCACTCTTTCTAGAGTCTCAATGTCTTTTTTACATCGTAGTGACCAAAACTGGAGGTAGTTGTTGATGTCCATGGAGATTCTCCGTCATCCAGGTCATGGTTGTCCCAAAGGTGCTTTTTCAAGAGGCAACTAGACTTTCTTTGTTTTTCCTTGAAGATGTTTCACTTGTCATCCCAAGAAGGATCTTTTGCTCCACCGTTCAGTCAGAACTGAAGAAGCTTCTTGGGATGAGAAGCAAAACGTCTTCAAGAAAAAAACAAAGTCCAGTTGCCTTTTGAAAAAGCATCTTTGGGACAACTGAGGCAACAATGTACAGGTAGTCCTCGACTTACGACCACATCCTTCCATTCCCCACCATTCAGTCAGAGCTGAAGAAGCAGGACAAGAAGCAATGGAGAGAAACTCATCAAGGAGAGAAGCAATCTAGAACTAAGGAGAAATTTCCTGACGGTGAGAACAATTAATCAGTGGAACAACCTGCCTCCAGAAGTTGTGAATGCTCCAACACTGGAAGTTTTTAAGAAGAGAATGGACAACCATTTGTCTGAAATGGTATAGGGTTTCCTGCCTGAGCTGGATGACCTTCGAGGTCCCTTCCAACTCTGTTATGCTGTTATTCTGTAACTAACCTCCTATGTTTTCTAGCGGCTCTCTCTGTAATTTTGCCACCCCACGAGACAAGTTCATTATACATGTGTGCAAATGCATGTGCAGTTTTATTGGATAGCCCCCTTTCAAGGTGAAGTAAATTATTTGTTCTATAAATAACACTCAAGTAGCTTGGCAGATGCATTATTGATAATCCCTTGCATTTATGATGATGACTGCAAAGTACAAGGCAACCCGTAAGAGCTCATCCAGATGATGGTCGGGGATGGCGACAATGGAGTTTCATATTTAGCATTTTTCTGGCATCGCGTCCAATATTTCATGCAAGCTGCAAGTTCAAAGGACAACATTTGGCTGAATTGTTCATCCATGGAGCAGAAGAGTCCGTCTTTCTTATTTTGAAATTTCAAGTAGAGAGGAAGGACATGGAGAGCCGTGAATTCACATTTCAGTGGTTCCTGTTCATTCAACGGTGATGCCCTAGAATTAGGCGTATGTATCTTTGAGGTCGGATGCTGCGGGAAAAAGAATACCTTTTATTTTGAGACAGAATTCTTTGGGACATAACAGTGTTTTGGGTTGTTTCCAGACATATTTCAAAATAAAAATGAAGGACTTTAATGAAAAGAAGGACCAGGAGTGACATGATAGCAGTGTTCCAATATCTAAGGGGCAGCCACAAAGAAGAGGGAGTCAAGCTATTCTCCAAAGCACCAAAGAGCAGGACAACCATCTGTCTGAAATGGTATGGGGTTTCCTGCCTGAGCAGGGGGTTGGACTAGAAGACCTCCAAGGTCCCTTCCAACTCTTATTCTATTCTATTCTATTCTATTCTATTCCATTCCATTCCATTCCATTCCATATTCTATTCTATTCTATTCTATTCTATTCTATTCTATTCTATTCTATTCTATTCTATTCTATTTTATTCTATTCTATTTTATTACATTACATTACATTACATTACATTACATTACATTACATTACATTACATTACATATTCTATTCTATTCTATTCTATTCTATTCTATTCTATTCTATTCCATTCCATTCCATTCCATTCCATTCCATTCCATTCCATTCCATATTCTATTCTATTCTATTCTATTCTATTCTATTCTATTCTATTCTATTCTATTCTATTCTATTCTATTCCATTCCATTCCATTCCATTTTCTATCCTATCCTATCCTATCCTATTCTATCCTATCCTATTACTTTCTCTTCTGTTGTGTTCTGTTCTGTTTTTCTATTCTGTTCTGTTCTGTTCCGTTCCGTTCCATTCCATTCCAAGAATGGTCTCACCATAGCACTAACTACTCTTAACTAGTAGTTTTGTGTGCAGGGAATCAGTTAGGTCTCTTTCATATTAAGCATTCTGCAGGGACCCTTTTAGGTGGGGTTTTCAAGATTCAGCTAAGCCAGGGGAGGGATTCACAGGTCCAGAGGTGGCAAGAAGCTGCTTTCCAGCTGCTGTTCCCTAGTTTTGATTTCAGATCACAGCAGAAAGGGAACAGCAGCCCTGCATTTTGAATTTGAAGTGTACGTGCCTTAGGCATTCTCTGGAGTGCCTCCAGAGGAAGATTCTTGACTTCCCTGGCAGTGTGGTAATACAATTACACACCCTAATGGCATCTTATGGTATGCCCTGACATGAATGTAAATACATCTGGGTGGCTGTCTCTTTTGCTTTTTCGCCCGGTCTCTTCATCTGCAGCACGGTTTCTCAGCCATTTTAGGATGAGTGGACCTCAACTCCCAGAATTCCCTAGTGAGCTGGCTGGCTGGGGAATTCTGGGAGTTGAAGTCCATATATCCTAAAAGGGTCATTAGAAAAAACACTGATTGATAAGAAAAGCCACAGTTCTAGTTTGCTGATCAAACTATATCAGGTTTCAATATTCCTCCCTCCCTCCTTCCCTCCCTTCCCTCCTCCTATCTGTTCCCTCCCTCCCTCCCTCCCTCCCTCCCTCTCCTTTCCTTCCTTTCTTTCCTTTCTTCCCTCCCTCCCTCTATTATTTTCCTGCTCCTTCTGTCTGTTGCCCTTCACACTAAGGCAACTGATAAATGGCAGAAACAAAAGCCTTAGCTTCTGTCCCCTTAAGCAATTTTCCAAGTGAATTCCCCTCCAAACTCTTCTTGGCCTCTCTGCCTTCCCTCCCTCCTCCTATCAATCCCTCCCTCCTTCCTTTGCTCCATCCCTCATTTCCTTCCTCCTTCCTTCCTTCTATCCACTGACTCCTTCCCTCCTTCTCCTATCTGTTCCTTCCTTCATCCGTTCCTTCCTCTCCCTCCCTCCCTCTCTCCCTCTCCTTTCCTTCCTTTCTTCCCTCTTTCCCTCCCTCGGTTATTTTCCTGATCCTTCTGCCTGTTGCCCTTCACACTAAGGCAACTGATAGATGGCAGAATCTGCCAGAAAAGCCTTGGCTTCTGTCCCCTTGAGCAATTTTCCAAGCGAATTCCGCCCCCAATCTCCTCTTGGCCTCTCTGCTTTCCCTCTCTGCCTTCCTCCTCCTATCAATCCTTCCTTCCTTCCTTCCTTCCTTCCTTCCTTCCTTCCTTCCTTCCTTCCTTCCACTCCTCCCTCTCCTCTCCTTCCCTCCCTTTCTTCCCTCCCTCCCTCGGTTATTTTCCTGATCCTTCTGTCTGTTGCCCTTCACACTAAGGCAACTGATAGATGGCAGAATCTGCCACAAGAGACTTGGCTTCTGTCCCCTTGAGCAATTTTCCAAGCGAATTCCCCTCCAACCTCTCCTTGGCCTCCCTTCTTCCCTCCCTCCGTCCCTTTCAGTGTCACAAAACAGCTTCTCCCCTGAAGACGCCTTGACGGTAGAACAGTCTGGCGGCTTTTGCGCTGAGCCCCACCACTGCCCCACTCCCTTCCATGGGCCCAGACCGCCTAGGACAGGCCGAGATGCTTCCTGCCAGGGAGCTGGCCTGGCAGAGGGTCCTCTTACACGGCCTCCCCACCCAGACCAGCAGCACGTAGCCGGGTCCCTTTGCACCAAGCCTGGCAGGAAAACCGTGTCCTTGGTGCAGCCGCGATCAGATCCAGCAGGGCTGCCCAGGGTGGCTTTTCTTTCGTGCCAGACAAGAAGAGGGTTGGTTTAAGCGGAGGTCGATACGACCGGTGCTGGATTTAGGCAGACGCTAAACGAGGCCTCACAACCCATGGCAGGGTCCAACAAAAATCCAGAACGATCATTTTTGCAATTTCTGCAAAACAGCGTCCTAAACAATGCAGAGAAGCTCTGGAAATTCCACTTTAAATCTCCGTTGGACGGACCTGGGATGCTTGGCCTCTGTGCAAATCCTCGCCGTGCTCTCTGGGAGAACAGGCAGAAGAATTTGAAATGAAATCAACAAACGTTTGGTGTCTTTCTGACGTTTTTTTGGCAGGGTTACACCGTTGCTTGAAGAAGAAATTGAAATTAGCACAGTCTAAACCAGGGGTAGGCAACCTTGGCTCTTTTATGACTCGTGGACTTCAACTCCCAGAATTCCTGAGCCAGCATGGCTCAGCTTGGAAACCTCTCCCTTTCCCCTCAGCATGGCTGGCTCAGGAATTCTGGGACTTGAAGTCCACAAGTCATGAAGGGGCCAAGGTTGCCTACCCCTGGTCTAAACAATATTCTTCAACCATGTTTCTGAGGGGGGGGGAAAGATAAGAGAAAAACAACTTTAAGGATTGAATAGATGAGGCTAAACGAATACAGGCAGTCCTCGACTTACAACTGTTCATTTAGTGACTGAAGTCACAACGGCACTGAAAAAAGTGACTTACGACCGTTTTTCACACTTACGACCGTTGCAGCATCCCCACGGTCACGTGATCAAAATTGCGCAACAGGTTCCTATTTATGACACTTGAAGTGTCCTGGGGGTCGCATGATCCCATTTTGCAACCTTCTGATGAGCCGAAATCAAAGGGGGAGCCATGTTCACTTAACCACCTTCTTATTAATTTAAAAAACAACCTTATTATTAATTTAAAAAACTGCAGCGATTCCCTTAACTACGGTGGCAAGGAAGGTCGTAAAATGGGGCAACAGTCCCTTAACAACTGTCTCGCTTAGAAATTTTAGGATCAGTTGTGATTTTAAGTCGAGGATTAACTGTATGACGGAGGAAGTGTGTCTCCCAGGTATCCGATAGCTGTCAAAAAGAGATTTCCTGACCCCAGAATTATCCTTACTATTGACGGTGTTAGCATCAGAAAACACAACAAGAACATTACAATCCAATCTCTTCTTAAAAACTTCCAGTGTTGGAGCATTCACCGCTTCTGGAGGCAGGTTGTTCCACTGGTTAATTGTTCTGACTGTCAGGAAGTTTCTCCTTAGTTCTAGATTGCTTCTCTCTTTGCTTCTTGTCCTGCCTTCAGGTACTTTTGAGAATAGCTTGACTCCCTTTTCTTTGGGGCAGCCCCTGAGATATTGGAAGGCTGCTATCATGTCCCCCCTCGTCCTTCTCTTCATTAAACTAGACACACTGAATTCCAGCAACTGTTCCTTGTATGTTTTAGCCTCCAGTCCCCTAATCATCTTTGTTGCTCTTCTCTGCCCTCTTTCTAGAGTCTCAATATCTTTTTTACATCGTGGTGATCATAACTGGATGCCGTATTCCAAGTGTGGCCTTACCAAGGCCTTGTAAAGTGGCATTAACCCTTCACGTGATCTTGAAGCATGGTTCAAGTTCCATCCTTCCAGCATAGTTCAGGTTTTGCTGTGGCAGCTTCAGCAATTAAGCCAATTTAGCATAGTGGCATTTTGTTCTTTTTTTTTTAATATAAAAAAAAACATCCTTTTCAGGTTACATCCGCTTCCAGTAACAAAGGCAATTCTTGCTTATATCTTTGTGTTTTTTTTAAAAAGCATTTTAAAAGAGAAAAGACTTTTATCTTAAAACTGTGAGTGGGAAGAGAGTAGAACCTGAGAACTGACGAATGAATGAAAGTGGGTGGGGAATGAAATAATTACGCCTTGAAGAAAACATTACAGCAGGTTCTTAAACAGAAACATTAAAGCAGAATCTCAAACAAACTGGCCTTTGGGTTGAATATTACCTTTTCGGATAATCCTGAAAGCAAAGAGCAAGTCTTCGTGAAGAGAGACATGAGTGGGAAAATTAAATTCTATTATTCCATTCCATTTCCATTTCTTCCTGTTCTGTTCCATTATCCTATTATTTTCCCTTCCCTTCCCTTCCCTTCCCTTCCTGTTTTTCTTTTCTTTTCTTTTTTCTTTTCTTTTCTTTTCTTTTCTTTTTTCTTTTCTTTTCTTTTCTTTTCTGTTCTGTTCCGGTCTGTTCCATTATTCTATTCCATTCAATTCCATTCTGTTTTGTTCTGTTCTATTCTATTTCAGTTGATCCCCAGACATTTCAGGTTGAGGGACAATCAGTACTGGTCTATCACTGGTGATACCTAAATTATACATCTCACGTAATGCTGGAAAAGTCTTCAACATGCAGTATTCTAAGTGTGGTCTTACTACCACTTTATAAAGCCTTAGTAAAAGCACATTTAGAATAGCGCATCCAGTTTTGGTCACCACATTATAAAAAAGGTGTTGAGACTCTGGAATGAGTGCAGAGAAGAACAACAAAAATGATTAAGGGGCTGGAGGCTAAAACATATGAAGAACAGTTGCTGGAATTGGGTATGTCTAGTTTAATGAAGAGAAGAACTAGGGATGACATGATAGCAGTCTTCCAATATTTGAGGGGCTGCCACAAAGAAGAGGGGATCAACCTATTCCCCAAAGCACCTAAAGGCAGGACAAGAAGCAACGGATGGAAACGAATCAAAGAGAGAAGCAACCTAGAACTAAGGAGGAATTTCCTGACAGTGAGAACAATTAATCAGTGGAACAACCCGCCTCCAGAAGTTGTGGGTTGCTCCAACACTGGACAACCATTTGTCTGAAATGGCATATAGGGTCTCCTGCTCAAGCAGAGGGTTAGACTACAAGACCTCCAAGGTCCCTTCCAACTCTGTTATTCTGTTATTCATTTTCTCAGATTTTCATCTTTGCCCTTCTGTCTTTGGATTCCTCCCCGCTTTTTCTCGTTGTTTTTTTTACACCACTGCCTTCTGAGCCTACGCGACAGAGGGACAATTTACACAAAGTTGTTGATTCCGGAAGACACGGGAGATTCTCTGGTAGGAGAAGGGAAAATTCACTGATGCAATAAGTCCGTAATAGAAGCCCAGGTGTGTTTCAGCTTTCTTACAAGGACCTACCTGGTGTTTAGAAGGCCTCTCTGATCGACGGAGATTGGAGGGGCACATCCTTAGATAGTCTCCGTGTCACGAAAAGTGGAGAAAATGCCCCGTCTCTTGTCAAGAAGATTGCGCGCATCGCACACACGTGAGAAAAGGCTTCAATCACACCGTTGCCCTCGCCAATTTGAAGTCACCTACTGTCACACCGTAGATGCCTCTGATCCTCACACAGTTCTTAAGAGAGGACAGACGGTAACCAGAAAGAGTCGCCTCGCCTGGCATGCCTTTCCTGCCTCGCGCCCAGATCGAGAAGATGAAACGAGGGTATTAAGCGGGTGGTACCGAAACAGCGGCTTTCTGTTTTTAGAGCAGCCCTGCCATTGTCGCCCACAGCTTTGCCCAAATGCCCGCCACGAAGAGAAAGCTTTGAAACCGCTGTGGCAGAATTGCCTAGTTGTTGCAGGATTAGCTCTCTCAGGAGCTTTTATTTATTGAGCGAATAAATAACCTGGTGCCCTTTGCACAATAAAACCCAAAACAATACAGTGATAGGCAAAATGAAACTGGAAAGGAATATAATTATCTAGTCTGGTAATTAAACCTCAACAAGCAAACCTCCTCCTCCTCCTCCTCCTCCTTTCTCCTTCTCCTCCTTCTTCTCCTTCTCCTCGTACTTCTCTTTCTTCTCCATCTCCTCCTCTTTCTCCCTCCTCCCTCCATCTCCTACTCTACTACTACTCCTTCTCCTCCTTTCCTTCCTCTTTCTTCGCCTCCTCTTCTCCTTCCTCCTCCTCCTTCTCTTTCTTCTCCTCCTCCTCCTCTCCTCCTCCTCCTTCTCCTCCTTTCTCTCTCCTCTCCTCCTCCTCCTTCTTGTCTCCTCCTCCTTCCTCCTCCTTCTCTTTCTCCTCCTTCTCCCCCTCCTCCTTTCTCCTTCTCCTCCTCCTCCTCCTTCTCTTCCTCCTCATCTGCTCCTCCTCCTCTTTTCTCCTTCTCCTCCTCCTCCTCTACTACTACTACTCTTCTCCTCCTTCTCTTTCTCCTCCATCTCCACCTCCTCCTCCTCCGTCCTCCTTCATCATCTCCTCCTCCTCCTCTAAACTTCAACCTCCTAATTTCCTGAAATATCTTGATGCCTGGGTTGAGCTCACAAAATTCATTCTGCAGGGTTGTCACCACGTGGGGGTGTTTATGTGTGTATGTATGTTTCTTTGTGTGTTCCACATTTATTATTCTTTTTTTTTAAAGGGAGGGCGTTTAAAAGCCATCCCCCTGGAGGTGGCCCTGGTTAGTGACTCCGTAAATGTAAAAAAAACAAAATTGACATAACAATCTTGATTATTGTAATATTTCTCAGGATCTTGTGTGTGTGTGGTTTAATGAAACGGGCTTTAAACGCAATTACCTTTCACTAAATAACAACCTTGCGGAAGGAAGTTCTCTTTCACAATAGATTGAATTCCCTCGTGAGACTGATCCAAATTATAGTCAAATTCTATTGGCTTTGAAAAAAAAGCCGCTTGGAAAATTAACTGTGTTTTAACATTTGTATTGAAGCGCTCAAAGATGTGATCTTCGGTCTATGGAAGAATTTCTCAATCTCATGAAATGGATGCAACTCTCCCGAATTCCCCAGTCATATTTGGACTTCAATTCCCAGAATTCTCAGGGCGGAGACTGAATCCACACAGTTTAAAACTGCTGATTGGGAAACGGTGGTCTGGTGAATCCATTTGTAATCTAGGTATCATTTTTCTTGCTCAGACAGATGTTTGCTTATTCCAGCAGCGGGACCGTTTCTTTGAGAATACTCTGTCTCTGCGAATTGATTTTATTCCCCGCTGCAAAAAAATGTACTACATTTCCCTCCCACGCACAGAGCACTGAAAGTAACTTAAAACTTTCCAAGAATAATGTTTTGCAAGAAGCGTTTTAAATTATTTTAGAAGAAACAGGGAAATGGGGTGTGGGCACTGCAGATATATAGGTCATAAAGGGGGTCTCGGAAGTGCGAGGATTACCTGTATGTACGCGTGCTAAAATTGCTGTCAACGTTTGCGGTCTTCTAGTCCAATCCCCTGTCCAAGCCATGACCCTCTCCATTCCATGGCTGTCGGAAAATGGCTGTCCAACCCTCTTCTTAAAAGTTCCAGGTTGGAGCAAACGTTCCACTGATACAAGACGTTCAAACTAAATTGTTCTGGACTGATCTCTGGAGGTTTATCTCCTCACCCGGTCCTTCATATCTCTACCAATGCACCCCATTGCTACTCTACTGAGTCCATCCAGTTTGCTGCTGGTCTTCTTCTTCTTCTTCTTCTTCTTTCTTCTTCTTCTTCTTCTTCTTTTCTTCTTCTTTCTTCTTCTTCTTCTTCTTCTTCTTCTTCTTCTTTCTTTCTCTTTCTTCTTCTTCTTCTTCTTCTTCTTCTTCTTCTTCTTCTTCTTCTTCTTCTCTTCTTCTTCTTCTATCTTCTTCTTCTTCTTCTTTTCTTCTTCTTCTTCTCTCTCTCCTCTCCTCCTACCTCCTCCTCCTTTTCCTTCTCCTTCTCCTTCTCTCTTCTTCTCTCCTCTTCTTCCTCCTCCTCTTCTTCCTCCTCTTTTCCTTTTCCTCTTCCTTCCTCGTCTTTCCTTTTTCTCCTCCTCCGCTCCTTCTTTGCCTTTTCTCCTTCTCCTCCTCCTTCCTCCTCCTTCCTCCTCCTCCTCCTCTTTTTTTTCCTTTCTTCCTCTTCCTCCTCCTCCTACCTCCTTCTCCTCCTCCTTCCTCTTTTTTCCTCTTCCTTCCTTTCTTCTTCCTCTCCTCCTCCTCTTCTTCTGTCCTCCTCTTCTGCCTCTTCTCCTCTTCTCTCTTCCTCTTCCTCTCCTCCTCTCTTCCTCCTCCTCTTCCTCTCCTTCCTTTCTTCCTCTTCCTCCTTCTTCTCCTCAGCTTCCTCTTCTTCCTCTTCTCCTCTTCCTCCTTTCCCCTCCTTCTTCCTTCCCTCCTTCTTCTCCTCCTTCTTTCCTTCCTCTCTTCCTCTCCTCCTCCTCCTTCTTTCCTCTTCCTCCTCCCTTCTCCTCCTTCCTCTTCTTCCTCCTCTTCTTCCTCTCTTCTTCTCTCCGCCTCTTTCCCTCCTCCTTCCTCTTCTTCCTCTTCCTCCTCCTCCGTCGGTCTCCTCCTTCTCTTCTTCCTCTTCTTCCTCTTCCTCCTCCTCCTTCTTCCTCTTCCTCCCCTCTCCTCCTTCCTCTCTGCCTCCTCTTCTTCCCTCCTTCTTCTCTCCTCCCTTCCTCCTCCTTCCTCTTCTTCCTCTTCCTCCTCCTCCTTCTTCTCCTCGTTCTCTCCCTCCTTCCTCTCCTCTTCCTCTTCCTCCTCTCTCCTCCTTCTCTTCTTTCTTCTCCTCCTCCTCCATCCCTCTTCTTCTTTCTTCCTCTTCCCTCCTCCTCCCCTTCCCTCTTCTTCCTCTTCCTCCTCCTCCTCCTGGATAATAAAACGCATTTTCAGACTAATTGAGGGGAAACCCAAAACAAAAAAAATAATTGGAAACTGTTCAATCTCCTAATGGGAAAGAGTTCAGGCTATTTCGCATACCACTTTTACCAGCAATAAACCCACCTTCTCAGTGTGTAGACAATTAATTTTCCACAGGCCACCTGACAAACTGGGGCTGTTGTGGAGTCCGTCGTTTTCCCAATCTTGCACCCCATTTCACCCCACCCACCCTGCTGACGCTTCGCCCCCCCCCCCACTGATAGTGCCCCGTCCCCTGATGGCACTGCCCCGCCCCCTGCTAACACTGCCACGCCCCCTGCTGTAGCCCACAGGCCAGATGCGATCCGTGGGCCATAAAATTGCTCAGGTCTGTTCTAAATATTCGGAAATAAATTCTGTTCCAATTCCATTCCAAGCGCCTTCTGATTTCAACCTTAGTCTCTATTTTCCACTGCTGGAGAGAATCAGAAGGAGATTAAATTCTGGACATAGTCCAGTGGTACAACAGCTATTTGTATAGCCCCCCCGAGAAAACCATGACAAAGATTTCTAACTGCCTGGCTTGACAGCCTCAGAGAGAAAAACAAGAAACCTGCTACCAAAAGAGTTTGTATAGCTGGTTGCTTTTGATTTGATTTTATATATATATATTTTAATGCAAACTACCCACTTCTGGAGCTGTGGATGTCGTCATGATTTCTGCCTGTGATGTAATTGGGCTTATACATCTCTATAAGGATTTTTATGGCCGTGCTTGATTATACAGTGCCCCAAATGATTTATCAAAGGCAAGGATGGTTAAAGACACGCAAGAAAGAAATGCGGGGGGGGGGGGATTTTTAACCATCCAATTCTTTCTAGGAAAGAAACAAACAGGCAGGAATTGTAGAATGGCCAGTCTAGAGAAAAGAAGGACTAGGGGGGACACGATAGCAGCATTCCGGTATTTGAGGGGCTGCCACAAAGAAGAGGGTGTCAAATTATTCTCCAAATCACCAGAGGGCAGGACAAGAAACAATGGTTGGAAACTGATCAAAGAGAGAAGCAACCTGAAATTAAGGAGAAACTTCCTAACGATGAGGACAATTAACCAGTGGAACAGCTTGCCATCAGAAGTTGTGGTTGTTTCATCACTGGAGGTTTTTAAGAAGAGACTGGACAGCCACTGGTCTGAAATTGTATAGGGTCTTTTGCTTGAGCAGGGGGTTGGACTAGAAGACCTCCAAGGTCCCTTCCAGCTCTATTCTGATTGACTGATTGATTGAATTCCATTGACTCTTATCTAGTGCCAATTTAATGCTGACCGTTAGTTGATCAGATTATTGTATATAGGCTTGAGCAGTAAACCAGCTTAACTGGAACTTAATCTAATTCTTCATGTCTGGCATTATCCTGTCTTGGGGGAAGGAGAGGGAGGGTTAAAAAAGTGACAATGTTGGCCTATGACTGAAGCTTCACTCTGTCTCTCTCTCTCTCTCTTTCTTTATCTCTATCTATCTGTCTGTCTGTCTGTCTGTCTGTCTGTCTGTCTGTCTGTCTGTCTGTCTGTCTGTCTGTCTGTCTGTCTATCTATCTATATCTATCTATCTATCTATCTATCTATCTATCTATCTATCTATCTATCTCTATATCTGTCTGTCTGTCTGTCTGTCTATCTATCTATCTATCTATCTATCTATCTATATCTATCTATCTATCTCTATATCTGTCTGTCTGTCTGTCTATCTATCTATCTATCTATCTATATCTATCTATCTATCTATCTATCTATCTATCTATCTATCTATCTCTATATCTGTCTGTCTGTCTGTCTATCTATCTATCTATCTATATCTATCTATCTATCTATCTATCTATCTATATCTGTCTGTCTGTCTGTCTGTCTGTCTGTCTATCTATCTATCTATCTATCTATCTATCTATCTATCTATCTATCTATCTATCTATCTATCTATCTATCTATCTATCTATCTATCTATCTATCTATCTATCTATCTATCTATAGCAAAGTCAATGGGAAAAGCCGGATTCACTCAAAAGCCATGCGATTCACTTAACAACCGCAGTGATTTGCTTAACAACAGTGGCGAAAAAAAGGTCATAACATTGAGTATACTTAACAAACGTCTTGCTTTTCTCCTGGACTCGATTGGGGCCGGAAGTTGAGGGCTACTTGTATCTCAGTTTCCCCCAGACAGCTCGGTCATAACTTCCTTTTGAGTTACGGTTTTGTTTTGATCAAACCTCTCCTGGGAATGCCATGAAGATTTCATATCTGCAGTTGGGTCCTATGAACGAGGATCGATTCGGACCAGACGAGACAGCCTGTCTCTTGTTCCTGTCATATACTATTTCACGAGGACGTGTATTTATGGCCACCTCCCGAATTTAGCAATTTAGCAATGAGTTTCATATTGCAGGGATGGTGGCTGCTTGTGCGTGCTGCTCCTGGGCATAGGAAAGGCTAAACCCACTTCCGCCTTCTATTTTCCTGCACAAAATATGTCACTTTTCAGGTAAAAGTGGAAACGTTTCACTGTTGTTGTTGTTGTTTTGCCAGTCGACTTTTTATAGGAACTTTTTCACTTAATCACAGTTTTGCTGTACAGAATAGAGTAGAGTAGAGTAGAGTAGAGTAGAGTAGAGTAGAGTAGGGTAGGGTAGGGTAGAGTAGAGTAGAGTAGAGTAGAGTAGAGTAGAGTAGAGTAGAGTAGAGTAGAATAGAATAGAATAGAATAGAATAGAATAGAATAGAATAGAATAGAATAGAATAGAATAGAATAGAATAGAATAGAATAGAAATAAGAAAAAATAGAATAGAATAGAATAGAATAGAATAGAATAGAATAGAATAGAATAGAATAGAATAGAATAGAATAGAATAGAATAGAATAGAATAGAGCTGGAAGGGACCTTGGAGGTCTTCTAGTCCAGCCCCTGCTCAAGCAGGAGAACTTATACCATCTCAGACCGGTGATTGTCTAGTCTCTTCTTGAAAATCTCCAGCGATGGAGTGCCCATGATTTCTGGTGGCAAGCTGTTCCACTGGTTGATTGTCCTCACTGTCAGGAAGTTTCTCAGGAATCAAATTGTTCCCTAAGAATTCTTGGGATTAAGATCTGTGATCTTAAAATGACAAACCATGGTTTATGAAACCAGAGAGGAACTTTAAGCCATGCACAGTTTGTTTATTAAATTTTTATCCTGCCTTTATTACTTTATAAATAACTCAAGGTAGCGAACATAGCTAATACTCCTTCCTATTTTCCCCACAACTCTGTGAAGTGGGTTGGGCTGCCCCAATGTTACCCAGCCAGTAAAATCACCCATAGGCACGGTTTTGCCAAAAACCAGGCGTAGGTGCCCATTTTTCAGCAAAAATAATTATAAAACACGATCGCAAAGATGCTTTTTTCACGAGGCAACTGGACGTTCTTGGTTTTTTTTCTTTGAAGACATTTCACTTCTCATCCAAGAAGCTTCTTCAGCTCTGACTGGATGGTGGGGGAATGGAAGGATTTATATTCCTTGCAGACAGCTGGTCATTTGCATCCTTTTAGAGAGTTGGGGAGGCCACTTGGAGGCTTATCTGTGTCCTCAGGGTCACCTGA
This sequence comes from Azemiops feae, assembly GCA_023970755.1. Classification (NCBI taxonomy): domain Eukaryota; kingdom Metazoa; phylum Chordata; class Lepidosauria; order Squamata; family Viperidae; genus Azemiops; species Azemiops feae. Next base: position 207,691 of record JALGBA010001518.1, on the reverse strand, counting down.
GTGGTGCAAATGGGTGTGGAGCATTTTTGGAACTGCGGAAAGGACCGTGTTGTAGACTGGAGATAGATGTTGTATCCCTCCTCCTCTGTTGAGAGAGGGCTGTTCAAATTTGAGCTAGATGGCCTCTTTGACCCCTCTTTCAAACCAGCGGTCCTCCCTGTCCAGAATGTGGACTTTGCTGTCTTCGAAAGAGCAGCCTTTGTCTTTTAAATGCAGATGGACTGCTGAATCTTGTCTTGATGGGTTTGTTCTCCTGTGTTGTGCCATTCGCTTATGAGGTGGTTGTTTTGTTTCCCCAATGTACAGATCTGCACATGACTCACTGCATTGTACCGCATATACCACATTGCTCAGTGTGTGTCTGGGTATTTTGTCCTTGGGGTGGACAAGCTTCTGCCTTAGTGTATCCTTGGGTTTGAAGTGTGCACGTATGTTGTGTTGGCTGAAGATCCTCCTGAGCGTTTCCGATATTCCTGCAACGCATGGAATGACTACGTTGCTTCATTTATTGTTTTCCTCTTTGTCTGTTATGGAGGAGCTCCTGCTGGGTCTTTTTTGGGATTTGATGAAGGCCCACTTGGGATGGCCACAAATTCTGACGGCTTCCTTGATGTGTTTTTCTTTTCCATCTTTGCTGGTAGGCAGGCCTTCAGCTCGATGGTGTAGGGGTCTGATAACTCCCATTTTGTGCTAAGTAAGTAAGTAAGTAAGTAAGTAAGTAAGTAAGTAAGTAAGGAAGGAAGGAAGGAAGGAAGGAAGGAAGGAAGGAAGGAAGGAAGGAAGGAAGGAAGGAAGGAAGGAAGGAAGGAAGGAAGGAAGGAAGGAAGGAAGGAAGGAAGGAAATCAAAGAGAGAGCCAATTATAACTAAGGAGAAACTTCCTAACAGTGAGGACAATTAACCAGTGTAACGGCTTGCCTTCAGAGGTTATTGGTGCTCCATCACCAGAAGGTTTAAGAAGACATCGGACAACCATTTGTCTAATATATTATAGGGTCTCCTGCCTGACAAGGGGGTTGGACTAGAAGACCTCCAATATCTCTTCCAGCTCTGTTATTCTGCTATTCTCTTATTTTTATTAGGCCTCATTATTTGGAAGCAGATATATATTCTATACCAGTGGTGGCGAACCTATGGCACGGGTGCCAGAGGCGGCACTCAGAGCCCTCTCTGTGGGCACGCGCGCCGTCGCCCCAGTCCTAGGCCTTCAGCTGGGTTTTATAAAACCTTTTCGCTTTAGGCCTCCGCCGCCGTGTGCAAAAAAAAAAAGTTCAATCAGTCAATTTCAACTTCTCGCGGGAAAAAAAAAGATCTTGCAAAGTTGGAATTGATTGATTGAACTTTTTAGTCCCACCCTGTCTGCCGTTACCACCGCAGCCACGCCCACCCAATGGGCCACACCCACCCGGCACCCGACGATGCATAAGTGGGTTTTGGGTTGCAGTTTGGGCACTCAGTCTCTAAAAGGTTCGCCATCACTGTTCTATATCATGTGTAGATGTTCCCATAGTTTCATGCAGTGGTGGGATTCAAATAGGTGAACAACCGGTTCTCTGTGTGGATGCCGCTTCCAGAAGTCCATTCTGGGCCTGGGCAACAAAAACTTAGCTACCGATTCTGCCGAACTGGTGCGAACCGGCTGAATCCCACCACTGGTTTCATGCCTCTCAACAAGGTTGACACCATTGTATCCTGTCCTGAAGTCAACCAGAATTGTTATGAAGGAACTAGAGATTCTTGGAATGTTCCAGCATTTATCTCCAGCAGATGGGGAGGGCCGTGGTCTTGACCCCGCAACCCACACATTGGCAGTGTAGAAGTAAACAAGGCTGTGCTGTTATCCAAAAGCATTTATTCAGTGTCTGCTTAGCAGCTGGTGATCGGTACAAAATGTTCCTCAATGCTGGGTCTCTGTCTCACCCAACACTGGACAATGTGATACTGATAAGGGTTTAGGGGAGGGAGAGAGGGAGGGAGGGAGGAAGGAAGGAAAGAAGGAGAGATGGATGGATGTGTGGATGGATGGGTGGATGGAGGGAAGTAAGTAAGGAGTAGATAGACAGAAGGAAAGGGCGGGAGGGAGGGAGGGAGGGAGGGAGGGAGGGACGGAGGAAGAAAGAAGGAAGGGAGGGGGAGGGAGGAAGAAGGAGGAGGGAGGGAGGGAGGGAGGAAGGGAACGGAAGGAAGGAAGGAAGGAGAGATGGTGGAAGGATGGAGGGAAGTAAGGAAGGAAGGAGTAGATGAAGGAAAGGGAGGGGACGGAAGGAGGGACGGAGGGAGGGAGGAAGGAAAGAAGGAAGAAAGGAAGGGAGGGAGAGATGGAGGAAGGGAGGGAGGGAGGAGGAGGAGGGAGGGAGGGAGGGGGGAGGGAGAAAGGAAGGAAAGGAGAGATGGATGGATGGGTGGATGGAGGGAAGTAAGGAAGGAAGTAGATAGACAGAAGGAAAGAGGGAGGGATGCAGGGAGGGAGGAGGAGGAGGGAGGAAGGAAGGACAATATAGAAGGGAGGGAAGGAAGAGGAGGAGGAGGAGGAGAGAGGAAGGAAGGAAAGAAGGAGAGATGGATGGATGGGTGGATGGATGGAGGGAGGGAAGTAAGGAAGGAAGGAGTAGATAGAAAGGGAGGGAGGGACGGAGGGAGGGAAGGAGGATAATATAGAAGGGAGGGAAAGAAGAGGAGGAGGAGGAGGAGGAGAAATAAACACTGAAATGGACTTTTCAGGGTGAAAAACAAAAGAGAGGTTCTCAAAGGGAGAAAAGAAGACGCGAAGTTTATGCACTTATTGCCTAAAAATGAATTCCAGAAGAGGCAGCCTTGTAACAGACAAATCTTTAATTTTCTTTTTAACTGCCTCTAAGCTTCAGAGCCTGGTTCCCTCCATATGCTTCTGGTAGGCTGGATTTGGTTAGCTTCGAGACCTTTAATCCCTCCAGATGTCTGAATTCCCAAACAGACTGGATTTTGCTGGAGTTAGAAGTACAATGCTAGATTTAGAAGGGGATCCTGGAGGCTGTCAGGCCCAACTTCCCCTTGAGCACATTTAATGAACGGGTGTGCACCCCTTTTGTCAATAAATGGTGGTATTGCTAGAAAGGATTTCTTAAAATTCAGCCGAAATACAGATAATCCTTGATGTATGACCGTAACTGAGCCCAAAATTTCTGCTGCTAAATGAGACAGTTGTTAAGTGAGTTTCAGCCTATTCTACGGCCTTTCTTGCCCCAGTTGTTCAGTGAATCACTGCAGTTGTTATGAGTGATGAAGCACCCACAACATCTGAAGGCAAGCTTAATAATGTGTTGTTAGAGCAGGGGTAGGCAACCTTGGCTCTTTTATGACTCGTGGACTTCAACTCCCAGAATTCCTGAGCCAGCATGGCTCAGCTTGGAAACCTCTCTCTTTCCCCTCAGCATGGCTGGCTCAAGAATTCTGGGAGTTGAAGTCCACGAGTCATAGTTCCCCCATGCTGGCTCAGGAATTCTGGGAGTTGAAGTCCATAAGTCATGGGGCCATAGTTCCCCCATGCTGGCTCAGGAATTCTGGGAGTTGAAGTCCATAAATCATGAAGGGACCATAGTTCCCTCATGCTGGCTCAGGAATTCTGGGAGTTGAAGTCCATAAGTCATGAAGGGACCATAGTTCCCCCATGCTGGCTCAGGAATTCTGGGAGTTGAAGTCCATAAGTCATGAAGGGGCCATAGTTCCCCCATGCTGGCTCAGGAATTCTGGGAGTTGAAGTCCATAAGTCATGAAGGGACCATAGTTCCCTCATGCTGGCTCAGGAATTCTGGGAGTTGAAGTCCACGAGTCATAAAAGAACCAGGGTTGCCTACTCCTGTGTTAGAGAAAATAAATATGCCCTTATTTGTGTATACCGATTATGCCATGTGATTGGCTGAAATGCCCAATGCTTTGAAGCCATTGTTGGATGGCTTATTATGCATTTCAAAGAATGGGTTTGAAATATCCATGGATGGATTTATACATATGGAAATTAAAGTGTCAAAGACCCGGAGGTTCGGTATGGAAAATGGAAGGAATCACTGCAAATTATACTTAAAAGATTGATTTGTTTACCTGGCTATGATATTCGCTAAAGAGGGAGACATTTTAATATTTGCAGCCCCTGATGAGGAGGGGAGAGTGTAAACTCATGGAATGAAAGCACATTTGTTCAGGGAATCAAAAATGGTTGTGTGTAAAGAGTGTGTTTTGCTCACTTTGTTACATGAAAGAATGAATTGTATATGTGAGGAGACACATACATATAAGTTTCTGTAAGCATCGTGAGTGTGCGTGGTAAATCAAGAAATAGAATGAAGAAACATGGCAGAAAAGCTTGACAAACAAAGTATATACTTGATTTGACATGTGATAACAGCGGCAAGAATCATATTCGCACAATATTGGAAAAATGAAGAAATGCCAGCAGAGGAAGAAACAATTTAAAAAATACTAGACTGTGCGGAAATGGACAGACTCCCTCTGAGGTTGAAAGAAAAAGAAGAAACAGAATATTTTCAAACTTGGGACTCATTTTATCAATGGCTGGAGAAAAGAATAAGGGGTTAAGAATTTAATTTGTATTAGTGAATGATAAACTCAGACAACACGTTTGTGGAACAAGCACTTTTGAGTTGCATGAAAAAAAACCAATAAAAACTTTATTAAAAAAATGAAATAGAATGAAGAGCGAACGAGTCTAGTTACAGATAGGTTGCAATTAGTGCAAATTCAAATAGAGGTAGTCCTCAAATTAGGACCACAATGGAGCCCAACATTTCTGTTACTAAGCAAGACCGTTAAGTGAGTTTGGGCCCATTTTACGACCTTTCCTGGCTCGGTTGTTAAGTGAATTGCTGCAGTTGATAAGTTAGTAACCAGGTTGTTCAGTGAATCGGGCTTCCCCGATGATTTTGCTTGTCGGAAGATCGCAAAATGGGATCACGTGACCCCCCAGGACACTGCAACCGTCATAAATATGGGCCAGTTGCCAAGTGTCATAATTTTGATCAGATTACCGTGGCGATGATCACATTATCATGAGGAGGCTGCGATGGTCGTAAGTGCGAAAAACAGCCCTTTTTTCAATGCCGTTGTAACTTTGAACGGTCACTAAATGAACTGTTTTAAGTCAAGGACTAGAATAGAATAGAGCTGGAAGGGACCTTGGAGGTCTTCTAGTCCAGCCTCCTGCTCAAGCAGGAGAACCTATACCATCTCAGACAGGTGAATGTCTAGCCTCTTCTTAAAAATCTCCAGTGATGGAGCGCCCACGATTTCTGGTGGCAAGCTGTTCCACTGGTTGATTGTCCTCACTGTCAGGAAGTTTCTCCTTAATTCCAGATTGCTTCTCTCTTTGATCAGTTTCCAACCATTGTTTCTCGTCCTTCCCTCTGGTGCTTTGGAGAATAACATGACCCCCTCTGCCTTGTGGCAGCCCCTCAGATACTGGAACACTGCTATCATGTCTCCCCTATTTCTTCTTTTCTTTAGACTAGCCAAACCCAAGTCCCGTAGCCGTTCTTCGTATGTTTTAGTCTCCAGGCCTTTGATCATCTTAGTTGCTTTTCTCTGAATTTTTTCCAGACTCTCAACATCTTTTTTGTGATAAGGTGACCAAAACTGGCTGCAGTATTCCAGCTGCGGCCTTACTAGGGTTTTCTAAAGCGGTACTAATACTTTGCGTACATATGACTACCTAGTACATAATTATGGACGTAATTATGGTTCTGGGTCTGTGGAGCATGTAAGTGAACTTCAGAACACTCCTCCAGCAAATCCCCAATTTTTATTCTCAGCATCATCTCCTTTCCAGGAATCAATGAATACTCCATAATTTCATTTAGTTATTCAGATATATTCCCTTTTCTAACTCATTGCCTTAGGATAGTCTCTGGTTTTGGAAAAGGGGTGAATTAAATCCTTGGCTCATCCAACTAAGTGTCTTGCAGGGCTGCTTATTCAAGAAATGCATTTATTTTTCACACGTAACGGAGGCAATTAAACACAGCTCATCAAAAGTGTCCCGAAAAGCCGGAGAATGGAAGCCTGAAAAAGATGTTGACAGGGTCATTAAAAGACCGAGGTCTGAATTAGAAACTCACTGGGAAGCAGGAGAAATATGCCTGTGGAGCAAAAAAATATCTGTGAAGTTTGGAATGGATGGCGGGCAGGAGGAAGGCTTGGTGTCCTTCACTCAAAGCCAGATCTACATTAGGGGAAATGTGAGAATAATTGCTCCTCAGGAGGAAATCTCCTTTGGCTCCTTTGGCTGCTTTGGCTTCCAAGCAGCTTTGGAAAGCTCAGCCTAACCATTCTCTTAATTTCCCACAGTGTCACCAAAGCACGACAAGGAAATTGCGGGAAATGATAAAGCTGAGGGCATCTAAGCAAGCGTAAAAGACAAACTCTCTCCGGTCTATGGGGTGACATCTGTTCCAAAGAGTCAGATGTTGGTGTTCTTCACGGTTTTTTCCCCCATACTTGTGTTTTTATCATACAGCTTTGTTGTTATACCGACTATGGGGTCCTTGGTGCTCTCTGGGCGTGGTTGTTTTCTTGCAGACCTTTCATGACCCAACTAGTTAGCATCATCAGTGCTAGAAGGGAGTGAGATTGGAGGAGGAAGAGAAGGAGGACTCTAGGGTCCTTGGTGCTCCCTGAGCTTGGCTGTTTTCTTGTAGACATTTCATGGTCCAACTGGGTAACTTCATCAGTGCTAGAAGGGAGTGGAGTAAGAGGAGGAGAACTGTGGGGTCCTTGGTGCTCTCTGAGCTTGGTGGTTTTCTTGCAGACCTTTCATGACCCAACTAGGTAGCATCATCAGTGCTAGAAGGGAGTGAGATTGGAGGAGGAAGAGGAGGAGGACTCTAGGGTCCTTGGTGCTCCCTGAGCTTGGCTGTTTTCTTGTAGACATTTCATGATCCAACTAGATAACTTCATCAGTGCTAGAAGGGAGTGGAGTAAGAGGAGGAGAACTGTGGGGTCCTTGGTGCTCTCTGAGCTTGGTGGTTTTCTTGCAGACGTTTCATTACCCAACTAGGTAACATCATGAGTGCTAGAAGGGAGTGGGGTTTGCTCACTCGTTATATACAAGTGGCTGGCCCTGACATTGTTGCTGGGAGTGTTCTTGATGATTCATTGATTAGGCTGTTATTTACTGATTTGATAGTTCTTTGATTGGAGTATTGTTTACTGCTTGATGTTAATCTCTGCTGGCATTCAGACAAATCAGCCCTCAACCAGCACACAGAGATAAACAACATTTGCACACTCTAGACTCTAGACTCTAGAAAGAGTACAGAGAAGAGCAACAAAGATGATTAGGGGACTGGAGGCTAAAACATATAAGGAACGGTTGCTGGAACTGGGTAGGTCTAGTTTAATGAAGAGAAGGACGAGGGGGGATATGATAGCAATGTTCCAATATCTCAGGGGCTGCCCCAAAGAAGAGGGAGTCAAGCTATTCTCCAAAGCCCCTGAAGGCAGGACAAGAAGCAATGGATGGAAACTAATCAGAGAGAGAAGCAACCTAGAACTAAGGAGAAATTTCCTGACAGTGAGAACAATTAATCAGTGGAACAACCTGCCTCCAGAAGCGGTGAATGCTCCAACACTGGAAGTTTTTAAGAAGAGAATGGACAGCCATTTGTCTGAAATGGTATAGGTTTTTCTTGCCTGAGCAGAGGGTTGGACTAGATGACCTCCAAGATCCCTTCCAACATCATTATCATCATTATTGCATACCATTCAAAAGAGACAACCAAAAAGCTAAAAGACCACAATACCTCCTGACCAGCAATCAACACCCAGATAAGCAAAGATTAACACCAAGAACACTCCCACCAACACTGATAGGACAAGCCACTTGTATAGAAACCGAGAGCAAACCCCACTCCCTTCTAACACTGATGATGTTACTTAGTTGGGTCGTGAAATGTTTGCAAGAAAACTCACCAAGCTCAGAGAGCACCAAGGACCCCACAGCTCAACCCTGAGCTAAAAAATATTCTTTTCTATTAAAGCTACATTATGCAGAAGAGCACAAATTGTTTGTCTGAGTTGGTAGTTCCTTGATTGGGGTGTTTTTTACAGCTTAGTTGTTGGTCTAGTCTAGTGTTAATCTCTGTTTAACTGGCTATTGATTGCTGGCATGGAGGCCTTTAGAATATAGATGTTGTTTGCTGTTGCTTTAGTTCGGGGTGTTCTTTCAGCTTCGTAGTCTAGGGCAGGGGTAGGCAACCTTGGCTCTTTTATGACTCGTGGACTTCAACTCCCAGAATTCCTGAGCCAGCATGGCTCAGCTTGGAAACTCTCCCTTTCCCCTCAGCATGGCTGGCTCAGGAATTCTGGGAGTTGAAGTCCACGAGTCATAAAAGAGCCAAGGTTGCCTACCCCTGGTCTAGGGGATATTCTTCGATTTTCCTGAAAGTCTCCCCTTCGTGTATGAATTAGACCCGACTGTTCTTTTTCAAAAAAATCAGACAAGGTTAGCTTGGTTCTGTGGCCTAAATCAGGGGTCCCCAACCTGTGGGCCATGGCCCACTACCGGGCTGTGGCCTATTCGCATGAGTGTGTGTGCATCCCCACTTGTATGAGTGGCGCCGCAAAGCTTATCTCGTGTGAGTGGAACTGCGCATGCACACACGCCGGCCCACCACTCATGGGGCCCAGTTCCCCTCTCCCCCCCCCCAGTTGGGCCGCCAAGCTGCAAAGGTTGGGGACCGCTGGCCTAGATCAGGGGTAGGCAACCTTGGCTCTTTTATGACTCGTGGACTTCAACTCCCAGAATTCCTGAGCCAGCCATGCTGGCTCAGGAATTCTGGGAGTTGAAGTCCACTAGTCATGAAGGGGCCAAAGTTTTCCCCATGCTGGCTCAGGAATTCTGGGAGTTGAAGTCCACAAGTCATGAAGGGGCCAAAGTTTTCCCCATGCTGGCTCAGGAATTCTGGGAGTTGAAGTCCACGAGTCATAAAAGAGCCAAGGTTGCCTACCCCTGGCCTAGATGGATTGTCTGATTCAACATAAGATCATATTCTTGGGAGCTAGTATATGTGTAGCGTTGACAAACAGACAAGTTAGGAGGTGGCGGAGAGATACACGTAGTCCTCAACTTACGAACACAACTGAGCCCAAAATTTCCGTGGCTAAGTAAGACAGTTGCGAAGTGAGCTTTGTCCCATTTTACGACTTTCCTTGCCACGGTTGTTAAGAGAATCCATGCAGATGTTAAGTTAGCAACACTGTGGTCCCAAAGGTGATTTTTCAAGAGGTCCAGTTGCCTCTTGAAAAAGCACCTTTGGGACAACCATGACCTGGATGATGGAGAATCTCCATAGACATTTAGTAACACGGTTGTTAAGTGAATCTGGCTTCCCCATTGGCTTTGCTTGTTCAAAAGTCAGAAAAGTTGATAACAGAATAACAGAGTTGGAAGGGACCTTATAGGTCTTCTAGTCCAACCCCCTGCTTCAAACAGAAAAACCTATACAAATAGTTGTCTGATCACTTCTTAAACACCTCCAGTGTTGGAGCACCCACAGCTTCTCGAGGCAAGCCATGAATTGTTCTAACTGTCAGGAAATTCCTCCTTAGTTCCAGGTTGCTTCTCTCCTTGATTAGTTTCCATCCGTTGCCTCTTGTCCTGCCTTCGGGTGCTTTGGAGAATGGGTTGAGCCTCTGATGATGATCACAGGGCCCCGGGACACTGCAACTGTCATAAATACATGCCAGTTGCCAAGTGCCCAAATTTTGATCACGTGACCGTGGAGATGCTGCAACAGTCTTTAAGTGGGAAAATGAGTCATTGGTTACTTTTTTCCGTGCCATTCTAACTTTGAACAGTCACTAAATGAATTGTTATAATTGTTGAAGGCTATCTATAGAGTGTAGGTCTTCTTTACTTCCTTGTTTACCACTTCAGGTGTTGAGGGATACAATGGGTAGTGGTCAAAAAATAAGACAGGTAATTTAGGAAATAAAAGGCAAGGGCACAATGTTGGCATGGGGAAAATAGAATATAGAATAACACGAGTTGGAAGGGACCTTGGAGGTCTTCTAGTCCAACCCCCTGCTCAGGCAGGAAACCCTATACCGTTTCAGTCAAATGGGTGTCCAATCTCTCCTTAAAACCCTCCAGTGTTGAAGCATCCACAACTTCTGGAGGCAGGTTATTCCACTGATTAATTGTTCTAACAGTCAGGAAATTCCTCCTTAGTTCCAGGTTGCTTCTCTCCCTGATTGGTTTCCATCCGTTGTTTCTCGTCCTGCCTTCGGGTGCTTTGGAGAATAAGTTGACCCCCTCCTGTTCTTCGTGGCAGCCGCTCAAATATCGGAACCCTGCTATCATGTCACCCCTAGTCCTCCTTTTCATTAAACTAGAATTAAGCTAGTTTTCTATTCTATGCCAGCATTTCTAGTTGGCCTCCCCTCCCACTTGTATAAGAAAGTGTTGTTGTTATCAAAATTTATACCGCATTATAAATATCCTGTTATCTTGCCAAAAATATACTATCAACAAATGACAGCGTTGCAGTAATAAAAGCCTGATTACAGTGATTCAGCCAGATGAAAAGAAGTTTTTTTTTTTTTAATTAAAAAAAAAACTACAAATGCTTGTGTTGTTAATTCCTGGGCAATTTTCCCCACTTTTTTTTTTTCCCCTCAAAGGTCAGGCGGGCCTCCTTGCAAAAAAAAACAACAACGGCAACGAGGAGGCCCAATCCTTGAAAGTGGTCCTATAAAAAGATTTAAGGCCAGGTGTCCAAAATTAGAGAAGGAAACTGCAACATGAGAACTCAGCCAAGGAGTTGGGGATTGGGGCAAGGTGGGGACCCCAAGCTAACCAATCTCAAGAAAATAATCTAAAGCACAGATATTCATCCCGACAAGGCAGCTTGGACAGAAATCATGGCCAAAAAATAAAAAATAAAAAAAGACCTTGGAGGTTTGGCAGAGAGCAGACGTGTGTAATATATGTAAGCTGAGGATGTTCTAAGGTGACAAAAAAAAGGCAATCTGAGTGTGTAAGAAAACACGCGTGCGCCATCCGTAGAGAGGTGATATTTGCACATCTCCTATACCCGCTCGAGGGTGCAGCTGACAGATGTTGACAAATTGGGGGAGCATTCGAACAGCCGTGAAGATCGTTATGGAACTTGGAGAGAAATCTTGTTTTGGGGAAAGAGAGACTTGAAAAATGACAAGAGAGGCTCTTGATGGCCTCTTCAGGCTTTAGTGACAGGAGAGTTGGAATGGCTTCTTTCGTAGGCTTAATGAGGGCCCTGAAACTTCTCCCGGGCACCAGATTTGATTTTTTTTTTAGAACTGCTTCCCAGGAGAAGCCAGGAAGGACTTTAAACAGGCTTGAAAATTGCTTTGCAGGCCCATCCGTTTTGCAACCTGAAGGATCACGGCTGGGGCACTGACTCCCCAGCTATACAATAGAACAGAACAGAACAGAAGAGAAGAGAAGAGAATATATGGCATGGAATGGGATGGGACAGGACAGAACAGAACAGAACAGAATATATGGCATGGCATGGCATGGCATGGCATGGAATGGCATGGAATGGAATGGAATGGAATGGAATGGAATGGAATGGAATGGAATAGAATAGAATAGAATAGAATAGAATAGAATAGAATAGAATAGAATAGAATAGAATAGAATAGAATTGGAAGGGATGGAATGGAATGGAATGGAATGGAATGGAATAGAATAGAATAGAATAGAATAGAATAGAATAGAATAGAATAGAATAGAATAGAATAGAATAGAATAGAATAGAATAGAATAGAATTGGAAGGGATGGAATGGAATGGAATGGAATGGAATGGAATGGAATAGAATAGAATAGAATAGAATAGAACATAGCATGGCTGGCTGGGGAATTCTGGGACTTCAAGTCCACAAGAATTAAAGTGGCCAAGTTTGAGGACCCCTGCTCCACAGCATCCCTGCGGTATGTTGTAAGAGCGGGTGGGATTCTCAAACACCCAAATTGTGTTCACGGAACTATGGGGGCGTTGCAACCGCCTTAAGTTCGGATCATAAGTTAACTTTTCAGGGATTCCGTCGTAAGTTCAAATGATCACTTAAGCGTCCGGTTGTAAGTCGAGACCACCTGTCCTTTTAAAGCTGCCAAATTCTGGTTCTGAGTTTGTGTGATTAAGAAATAAGTGATGAAACGTGGCAATTTTGACTCACTCTTGAGAGTATTAATGTGCCGGTTTATAAATTAAGTGCTATAAATCAATGGTGGGTTAGCTTGACATGTTTCTCTTCTGATTGTTATTGTGTTCTGGTCATGCACCATAACAGAGTAAACTAAATTAATCGTTGGTATTATGGCTACATAAATGTTAAATGTGATTATGTATTTACACCACTGACACTCCCCCGAGGAAATACGTCAGACTCCGGCTTTTACTGCGGAGCAGCGTTAGAAAAATGAAAAAGGGTGTGGCGTATTCACCAAAATTAAGAAATGATGCCAAATAATAAAGGCAAAACGGATGAATTAATGAATGAGGGAAAAGGCTGGGTTTTTAAATGCAGACTCGCTAACAGACCGGTAGTGTTCCTTTTTGCAAAACTGGTAATTAACAGGCATTACATGTTAATGAAAACCCAAGGTAAAAAAAAAATGCAGGGATTCACTTAACAATTGTAGCAAGGAAGGTCGTAAAACTCACTTAACAACTGTCGCACTTAGCAACGGAAATTTAGGGTCCAGTTGTGGGTCGTACGTCAAGGGCTACACCTTTATCGCATTTCTACACTACCCATTTGTCCTATGTGAGTCTGGGCAGTTTACGAAAAAAAACATACAGAGTGATAGAAAAGCCTGAATCCAAAAATGAGAACGACGTTAAAACTGAAATATTACAAATCAAAATTACAGTGGAATGCCAATATACAGTGGAAGGCAAGGTTTTGTGCTTGGTTTGGGGGCTGAATTGGATTTAAAGTGGAACTATGCCTTTTCTTATTTATTGAATTTATCCCACTCGCGTGTCACTCTGTGTGGCGTGCACAATTAAAACAAAACTAAGCAATATAATTTATTGATTAAAGCGGTTAAAAAAATGTATTGAACAATTGAGGGGACCAAAAAGAAAAGAAGACCAACAGGATTAATAAAGTAAGGCAGTTTATTGTTAGGATCTCCACGTTGTGGGTCCTTGCTGTTCTCTGAGCTTGGTTGTTTTCTTGCAGACGTTTTATTACCCAACTAGGTAACATCATCAGTGCTAGAAGGGAGTGGGGTTTCTTCTCTGTTTATACACAAGTGGCTTGCTCCGTTAGTGGGAGTGTTCTTGGTATCTCCTTGATTAGGCCGTTGTTTATTGTTAGCTGATTTGTCTGAATTGGTAGTTCCTTGATTTGGGTATTCTTTATTTCTTGATTGCTGGTCTAGTGTTAACCTTGGTGTTAAAAAAAACTTGGTGTTAAAAAAAAGAGAGAGAAAGCAACCCCCCTCCCTTCTAGCACTGATGATGTTACCTAGTTGGGTTATGAAATGTCTGCAAGAAAACTACCAACCTCACAGAGCACCAAGGACCCCACACAGTCTCTCCTCCTCCTCCTCCTCCTCCTCCTCCTTCTCCTCCTCCTCCTCCTCCTCCCTCCATTCTACAAACCCCACTTCCTTCTAGCCATGATGATGTTACCTAGTTTGGTCATGAATTATCTGCAAGAAAACCACCAAGCTCAGAGAGCACCAAGGACCCCAGAGTTGTTGTTGTTGTCGTCATCCCCCTCCTCCTCCTCTTCCTCCTCCCTCCATTCCACAAACCCCACTTCCTTCTAGCACTGATGATGTTACCTAGTTGGGTCATGAAACGTGTGCAAGAAAACCACCAAGCTCAGAGAGCACCAAGGACCCCTCGGTTCAACCCTGAACTACACATATTCTCTACTATCAATCTCCATATTAATTGATTTCGCTGGCATATTTATCCATTGTCTTTCAGGACAATTTTCTTTCTTGACCAACTGCTTTTTCACCCAGAAAGGCAAGGAGGCAATAGGTAGAAGAGATGGGAGAAGCATGTTGTAAAACATTAAATTCATACACACACACACTCATACACACACACACACACACAACAGTTCTCCCCGAAGAACTATTGCTGAGGTAAATTTTGGCACCAGTGACAAGGCACACAGATAGACAAGGTCGAAACATAGATTTTGGGAGTCGGAATTAAAAATAGCGAGCTTCGTTGCAAAATGGTCTGTTTTGGGTGTGCTTTGCAGCTGTGCAAAGGAAATCTGTAGCGTGAATTTTTTTTTGCAGGGTAAGGAGTTTGCAGGGTAAGGAGTTGTAAAGCAGAAGAGTTGTGCTCCATCTTGTTTAAATCGAAGGTAGCTTGTATATTTTGGCTGATCTGATTTCTCCTCCCACTTTCCTCCATTTCTGCCAGGCCGATGAGGGGGGGTCTCGAAAATCCCCTTCCTCTCCCTCTCTGACCTCGGCCCGGACCGGTTCTGTAGTTTGTCACAAACCTGCCTCTTCCCCCTCCTTGTTCTTCAGCCAGCTCTCTTTCCGGACATTCACCCTTCCAGTGTCCTTCCTTTTTACATATGGCACACTGGTTCCGTCCCAACGTCATACCGCTTCCCCTATTCCAGCTAACCCCTCGTCCTCGTGGTCCCCCCATCATAGCGACAGCCAGCAGTTCGGCTTTTCTCTGCATTTTCTGATCCTTCTTCTTCTCCTCTTCTTTTTCCCTATTCACGAACGTCTTTCGGGCCACCTCCATCAATTCACTCATTGGCTTTCCAAGCGCTCCCTCCAATCTTTGTAATTTTCTTCTGATATCAGGGGCACTTTGTGAAATGAACGCCATGGCAAGCATTCGGGCGTTTGCGGGCTCTGTTGGGTCTATGGGAGTGTACATTTGGTATGCGTCAAGCAACCGAGCATAGAACGCCTCCGGACTCTCAGTGGCTTCTTGCACTACCAAGGATGGTTTGGACATATTAACGGACGGCTTTCCTGCTGCTCGAACTGCCTGCACCACTAGCTGTTGATATGCTTGTAGGTCATGAAGGTCACTATATGGATTCCAGGAGGGATCCTTGGAAGGGAATTTCTGTTCAACGTATTCCGCAAGATTTCGAAGCATTGGTAAACTGGGCTTCAATATTTTTGATACTGCTATCTGAATCTTTTCCCTTTCTTCAGGATTAAACAGGATTCCCATAAGCTGCTGCATGTCCATCCAAGTGGGGTTATGGGTATCCACAATGGTCTTTACCAGATCTGCCACCTCCTTTGGCTTCTCACTAAAAGGGCCGTAATGGAACTTCCAATTGAGGAGGTCTGAGGTAGTAAAGGGCACATGTTGGAATAACGGGGCAGTCACCGTATCCGCTGGATTGTCTTTACTGACAACTAATTGATCAACCTGCCTAAGAGGAGCATTCAACGATGCCTGCTCAGTTTTGGCCCTTGTCCGTTCCGCTATTGGTTCCTCTTCTTCTCTATCCTCAATACGTAGCACTGCCTTCTCCCTTTCTTCCTCGACACCCCCTTCTGCCCCTTTGGGAGATGGTCCGGCTTCGTAATCTCGGGCATCGTGGGGGGTTACGGCTGGCCCCTGGCACTTCCTATCTGTAGGACTCTTCATCATAGGGGATAGTTGATCCAAACGCCACATGGACC
Source organism: Azemiops feae (assembly GCA_023970755.1). Classification (NCBI taxonomy): domain Eukaryota; kingdom Metazoa; phylum Chordata; class Lepidosauria; order Squamata; family Viperidae; genus Azemiops; species Azemiops feae. Next base: position 192,015 of record JALGBA010001518.1, on the reverse strand, counting down.
CAGAGGCTGAGGATGAGGCTGATGGTAAGGAGGCCCCTCCTAACCCCTGTAGGGGTACATACGGCGGTGGATGCGGCAATTCTGCCGGACAACTGGGTAGTACTGGGATGATTTTCCTTATCTTCTGGGGTGGCAAGGTGCGTGAAACTAGGAGCCTACATTGTTCTGTTTTGCACGTCTGAATCCAAGGTGGAGGTTTTTGCAACAAGCCGAGCCACACATCAATATAGGGTGCCTGGTCTGGGTGTCCTAACGTGGGGTGAAACACTAACTGATGGACCCTCAAAGCAACTGCGGGATCCAAGGTTCCTGTATCTGGCCATCCTAAGTTAAAGCTTGGCCATTCTACCTCGCAGAGAATTCTCAACCTCTGCCTGCTCCATTTAATACCATAGTCCTGAGTTGCATAGGCTGACTTGAAATTCTTCAACATACACCTCAATGGGGTAAGGGGTACACTTTTACCTCCCCCCATGACCCTCCCGGGGCACCAGACAAGGCAATATAGGAAAGGGATGAGCGGATGGTAAGGGGTCCTTCCACTCGGGGTAACAGTAGGGTTTGTCACACGTTCACGCTCGACCCAGGGAGCCGGTTGGACACGGTCTCCGATGGGAACTGCGAACGCCACTCACACTCTACTGGCCCAGGGTGCTGGAGACTCACAGCCACCTTTGGGAACCGCAGTAGCCACTCACCTCAAACACACACACAACACTACTCCCACCTTATTCCAAAGAGAGGGTGATCAATCCTCTCCTCCGTCCCTGTTTACAGGGAGGATCCTGTCCCCATCCAATACTTGCCTGCAGGCGAATCCACCGTCCCGTGGCCAGCTGGAGCGTGTCCTGGTCTCCGTCCCCTTCACCAGTGGTTCTTGGAGAGGCCGACCGCCGATACCGGAGCCCTGTGCTACAGGGAAATCCCTCGGAATAAACAGTCCGATGGCGCCTGGGAGGTTTCCCCCAACACGACAGGCCCTTCGCACCGGGGTGGGCCCTCCAGTGAGCCCCAAGACTCCTTAGCTCCTGGCTGGCTCGCCAGTTACATGTAGTAGAAACTTACGTTTTGAATTCAGAAGACAAGACCACGAAGGGTTGGAGAAAACAGGTTTATTTGCGCAAAGGTTCAGAGCATTAGCATGGCAAATTCTGAACCCTGGGTTACGCCCAGGGTGTCGGTTTTATACAATCTGTCACCCTCGCTTCGCCCACGGGGTGACTTCTTATCTACCTTTAACACAGCAAAAGAAGAAGTTTATATCAACTTGACCATGACAGCAATAGGAGAAGTACATGTAACTGGGCGTCTTACTTCATCTACGGATGCTATCTTACACCATCTGTTGCTTTCGGTTACCACCTCTTGGAACATGTTTCATAACATAATTTTATCCAGCACATTGGTCATACATTTAGCAATAATTTTGATATGTCTATAACTTGTGGTTTATGCCTTCTGTTTTGGTATTTTTCCATCTGCCTCAATAAAAACACCGGTCAGACAGAATTTGGAATAATTGACCCTAACTAGGTTGGGCCAATTGAAAGTTTAGTAACTTACAGCTTTGCTGCTTCAATAAAGTGTGTGCTGGATTTGTCACAGTCAACGGAAGAAGAGGTGGATTTTATGCAGCTTCTTCCAACTTTGGGCATTGCAGGGACTCAGCGGGGTGAGATAGGTGGCAGAGAAATATAACAACAACAACAACAACAACAACAATAACAATAATAACAATAACAATAACAATAACAATAATAATAATAATAATGCAACGTAACACCCCGGACTTAACAATTGTCGATAAGAAAGACAAAGTCTGGATAGTGGACGTGGCAGTGCCTGGAGACAGCAGAGAAAGAACTGGAAAAGATAACAAAATACAAAGACCTACAAATAGAAATAGAAAGACTGTGGCAAAGGCAAGCAAGGATGGCACCAATAGTAATAGGCGCCTTGGGTGCAATCCCAAAACAACTGGAGCACCACTTGAACACCATTGGCATTGACAAATTCGCCATCAGTCAATTGCAAAAGGCGGCCTTACTAGGAACTGCTTCCATCCTGCGACGATACCTGTAATACCATCAAACATCCACATCTGCCTATCCCAGGTCCTTGGTAAGGTCTCGATAGGTAGACAAAAATGCCAAATCCACTCTGGACATCTGGCTGAATGTGCAATGATCAATAATAATAATAATAATAATAATTAGTGAAGTAAGGGACTTTACTGGTAAGATCGATATATTGTGCGTCCTTGCTGCTCTTTGAGTTTGGATGTTTTCTTGTAGGCATTTTATTACCCAACTAGGTAACATCATCAGTACTAGAAGGGAGTGGGGTTTGCTCTTTGTTTATATACAAACCAGTCCTGTCAATGTTGATGGTTTAAAAGAGATGCATCCAGTTCTGGTGTGATGATTCCCTCTCACAATTCCCCAGATACCTCTGTAGATGTCAGCTCAGGGGGAGGATAAGCTGATTCCTAGCATTGTCAGGAACTGAGTTGATTGATGGCTCTGAACAGCCTGCCGGAAGGGATTTGGCTGAGGCTCCAGCTGGGGAAAGCTTGCGATTGCAGACAGGAGGAGGAACTGCCTTCTACACCTGATCCAGGAACACGTAGGGCAGAGAAAAGGCAGGAGCAGAAGAGGCCAGCAGACTACTCATGAGGAGAAAGCCTCACCCTTCTTGATGGGCTGCACCGGAAGCTGGCTCTTTAGCACAGCAGAGAGAGGGAAGTGATGCTGGGAACAATTTGATTCTTTCCTAGTTGCGTGTTTTCTGGTGATGGTGATTTCCTGCCTCGCTTTGGATTGATATTGTGCCTTGACTTGGATCGTGCCTCGTAAACTCTGAACTTTTCTTATCTTGTGAACCCTCTTGTATTGTGGATTTAATTTTGCCTAGTGGGTTTATTTTGATTGGGAAAGTGCCGTGTGGAGTCTTTTGTCCTTTGCTTTATGGACTAGCATTGGTGTGATCGTGGCTGGACTTAATTGAGACAGTTCTGGGGGTTTTGGTGAAGGGAGTTGCTGGGGAATATTAACAAACTCACTAAACTAAGGGTCCCCAACCCCCGGTCCGTGGACCAGTACCGGGCCATGGCATGCCAGCAACCAGCCCGCACAAACAAGCAAAGCCCCATCCGCGGGATGCAGGCAGCACACAAAACTACGCACTCTCCGGTCCACAAAAAAACCTCTCTCCACGGAACCGGTCCCTGGTGCCCAAAAGGTTGGGGACCTCTGCACTAAACCACAGTTACGTGTGTGTGTGTGTGTGTGTGTGTGTGTGAGTGAGTGAGACAGCACAGCAACCAAGGTCAAAAAGAGAAAAGGCAGGAGCAGAGAGGGTCAGCCAGACTTCTCGAGAGGCTGGGGACTTAAATGGGACAGTTCTGGGTTTTGGTGAAGGGCATTGCTGGGGAGTATTAATAAACTCACTAAACCACAGTTAGGTGTGTGTGTGTGAGCGAGTGGGGCACCACATCTGGTCACCACAAGGAGACCCTAGAAAGAGTGCAGAGAAGAGCAACAAAGACGATGAGGGGTCTGGAGACTAAACTGTACAATGAACAGCTAAGGGAACTAGGCATCTCTAAGCCTAACGAAGAGAAGGGCTGGGACAAACTTTTTCACTTTTAGACCATTGCAGCATCCCTGTGGTCACGAGATCAAAATTTGGGGACTTGGCAACCGGCATGTATTTATGATGATTGCAGTCCCTGGGTCATGTGATCACCTTTTGTGACCTGTGTCATGGTTCCGACAGATGAAACTCTTCAAAGAACTTCGAGGCATTGTTTACCTTAAAGAATCTTTATTCGAGAAGCATAGCATCGGCACAGTCGAAGCCAAAAACTGGATTCCCCTCTCCTGAGCACATAGTATCAAAGCACAAATCCCTCCTCCAATTAACAGTCATAAATCACATTCTCCAATTAGCTTGAAATGCAGGCTTTCCCACCCGTCCTCCAGCCCGCCAGTTCTTATCATCTCTTATTTCAATCACCTTGGTTCACACACTAGGTCCAGTATTGTTATGTCTAGCTAAACTCTCATGCACATTCCTCCCCCCAGCATCATCTAACTCTAACTCTAAGAGTAAAATATAAAAAGAAAATGGTTGCATCTCCCAACTGTTGTCAAAACAAAAACATCCGATGTTAGCAGCGTTGACAACCTGTTGATGAACAGATTCAATGGGATTGCTAGATTCACTTAACAACCGCGTTACAAACTTAAGAACTGCAGGGATTTACTTAACAAGGAGCACGGTAGCTCTCACGGTTAGGACGCCAGATTGGAGGTTAGCAAGTCCACGTTCGAGACCCTAAATCTGCTGTGGGGTGAGCTCCCGTCCGTCGCTCCAGCTCCTGCCTTAGCACATGAACGGAGCCCCCGACTGGGCATCTCCTGAGCAACGGTGATGTCACCGGCTAATCTTTTCAACCCGGAAGCGCCTCGCTGCTTCTGACACGAACGCAATGCGATTCACTTAACAACTGCGGCAAGATAGAAAGGTCATAAAGTGGGGCGAAACCCCACTTAACGACCATTTGGCTCAGCAGTGGAAATTTCAGAATCCATTATGCTTCGCTTTCCGTGCTATTGTAGCTCCGAACAGTCACTAAACAAACGATCGTAACTCGAGGAGTTCCTGTACTCAGAGGAAGGAAGGCCAAGTGGTGATTTAGCTTTTTTAAAAGGAGCGTAATTAAACACTCATTAAATGAAATTAAATTAAATTGCAGCCAGAGCCTTCCTTTCCCCATTCTGCGTCCCCGTTCAGTTGCACCAGCTCTTAGATAACTTTTCTGCCCTCCCTCCCCAGTCCACGGATCTGCCCTGTCCTTTTAACGCCATCCTCAAACTTTTCAGCATTACTTCCAGAAGCGGCTTTATCTGATCTCTCCGCCTTGCATTTGGGCTGGAGATCTTTTCAATCAACGCTTGTTTGCTGAACTTTCATGCCCATGGAGGAATAGGGTGATTGGGTTTCTTACATCACTGCCCTGATAACAGTCGAAGCTTTGTTTGGATTGAGTTCAGAGGAAAGATAAGATGCTCCTTCTGCCTTTCGGCCTTCCTTAAAGGGTTATTTAGTACCGACACTAAACAAACAAAAAAATGTTCCTGTGATCCTTTTTTTCTTTTTCTTTTTTTTTGCAGCTCAACCTTTTCCCTTTGTGTGAGATGTTTCTCCCACCAAGTCTGAAAAGGTAGACATGGATGCTGTCCCGAAATCTAATCTCCCCTTCTTGACCTTAACAGATGCAGGGTGTAACTCATTGTTTCGAGTTTCTCAGTTGTTGATTTGGGTACCAAACTAATTCTACAGAGCATTAAACAATTGTGCTACTGAAAATATAAATGGGATCAGACTATATGGCTCTTGGTTCGGGTGACTACATAGTTCTGTTTTCCATGGTCTTTCAGGAGTAATAATAATAATTAATAATTAATAATTAATAATTAATAATTATTATTATTAATTATTATTATTATTATTATTAATAATCATAATCATAATCATAACAATCATAACAACAACAACAATAATAACAACAACAATAATAATAATGGTGATGATGATGATGATGATGATGATGATGATGATGATGGAAGGGACCTTGAAGGTCATCTAGTCCAACCCCCTGCTCAGGCAGGAAACCCTATACCATTTCGGACAAATGGCTGTCTAGTCTCTTCTTAAAAACTTCCAGTGTTGGAGCATTCACAGCTTCTGGAGGCAGGTTGTTCCACCGGTTAATTGTTCTGACTGTCAGGAAGTTTCTCCTCAGTTCTAGGTTGCTTCTCTCCTTGATTAGTTTCCATCCGTTGCTTCTTGTCCTGCCTTCAGGTGCTTTGGAGAACAGCTTGACTCCCTCTTCTTTGGGGCAGCCCCTGAGATATTGGAACACTGCTATCATGTCCCCCCTCGTCGTTCTCTTCATTAAACTAGACATACCCAATTCCAGCAACCGTTCCTTATATGTTTTAGCCTCCAGTCCCCTGATCCTCTTTGTTGCTCTTCTCTGCACTCTTTCTAGAGTCTCAACATCTTTTTTACATCGTGGTGACCAAAACTGGATGCAGTATTCCAAGTGTGGCCTTACCAAGGCATTGTAAAGTGGTATTAATACACGTGATCTTGATTCTATCCCTCTGTTAATGCAGCCCAGCACTGTGTTGGCTTTTTTGGCAGCTGCAGCACACTGCTGGCTCATATTTAAGTGCACTATGTGCACACCGATTTTCAAACTCCCTTGCCTTATAACGAGTAGCAATAGCAATGGCACTTAGACTTATAAACCGCTTCACAGTGCTTTACAGCCCTCTCTGAGCAGTTTACAGAGTCAACATATTGCCCCCAACAATCTGGGTCCTCATTTTACCAACCTTGGAAGGACAGAAATTATGAGTCAACCTTGAGCTGGTCAAGATCGAACTCCTGACTGTGGGCAGAGTTTACTTTGGAAGGACGGAAGACTGAGTCAACCTTGAGCCGGTCAGGATCGAACTGCTGGCTGTGGGCAGAGTTGGTCTGCAGTACTGCATTCTAACCACTGCACCACCAGGGCTTGGTCAGTACCTATAAGACAGGGGTCTTCAAACCTGGCCCTTTTATGACTTGTGGACTTCAACTCCCAGAATTCCTCAGCCAGGCATGCTGGCTGAGGAATTCTGGGAGTTGAAGTCCACAAGTCATAAAAGGGCCAAGTTTGAAAGACCTCCTGCTATAAGACATTGCAAATGAGAAATTTCCCTTCTACGAGTGTCTGTGGGCCTACTGGTGATCATTCGTGTGAATTTTGGAGGAAGGAAGCAAAGCTGAAGTTTTCAGGGACAGCTCATGTAATGAGCATTTAATGAATGCCTGAATTGGGGTGATTCATAAGCTGTTAGCTGTGTAAATATAGGTATGGATCAGGAAAAGCAATTACACACACACACACACACACACGTGTGTGTGTGTGTGAATATGCTGCTGAAATTCAGCATCAAATTGCCAGGTTTTGACCAGGCTGTTCTTTTTTTAAAAAAAAACCTTTTTGAAGAACTAAAATAGACATACGGTATTGAGCCTTGAGGAGATATAATGTGATAGTCCCCAAACTGCTTCCAAACGGGATACGAGAGAAAATACTATCTTGAGTATCCTTCACCACTGTCATCGCCATGTCCCCAGATAATGTCAAGGAAAAAAAACGAAGAAGAAATGCCTTCTTTACGAACAAAATGTGTGTGCTTCTTTAGCAGTGGATTGCTTATTTTTGATGCCAAGGGATATGAAAGCGATCCAGGTGAATTTAGTTAAAACTTAGTTTAATTGTTCGTATTGTCAGGGAATTCCTGACAATTATTTCCAGGTTGGATCTTCCTCTGATGAGCCTCCACCTGTTGCTTCTTGTCCTACCCTCAGGTGCTTTGAACAATAAATGGACACCCTCTTTCTTCCCTGTGGCAACCCTTGAAGTATTGGAAGATGCTATCACGTCTTCCCTAATTGTCCCAACGATGCTTTTTCAGGAGGCAACTGGACTTTCTTGTTTTTCCTTTGATGACGTTTCTCTTCTCATCCAAGAAGTTTCTTCAGCTCTGACTGGATGGTGGAGAATAGCCATTTATGTCCAAATTGAACATCCCTCTCTCAACAGAGGGGGAGGGATATGACATCATCTACCTCCAGTCTACAACAGAGTCCCTTACAACAGTTCCAAGAAGGCCTATTTGCACCACTCAGGTGACCCTGAGGACACAGACAAACCCCCAGGTGGCCTCAGCGACTCTCTAAAAGGAGGCAAATGACCAGCTGTCTGCAAGGAGTATAAATCCTTCCATTCCCCACCATCCAGTCAGAGCTGAAGAAGCTTCTTGGATGAGAAGCGTAACGTCTTCAAAGAAAAATAAGAAAGTCCAGTTGCCTCCTGAAAAAGCACCTTGGGGACAACCCTGACCTGGATGACTGAGAATCTCCATAGACATCTCCCTTAATCCTTCTCATTGTTAGGCTAAACCTACCCACTTTCCTTAGCCATTGATCATACAATTTAGCCTCTAGACCCCTGATCATCTTTGTTGCTCTTCTCTGCATTCTTTTCTAGAGCCTCAACATTATTTTCCAGTTATTTTTCTTAGTTTCGTGAGGCCACCAGCCTGCTTAACAGAGCATTTGGGCTCTTTGAGGTACTGAGGTCTCCATGTCTTGTTTAGATGACAGGCAGCGATGCTGGGGGATTCCATTCACCATCTGCCACCTCTTCGCTACCACGCCATCAAGACAGATTTATCCTCGATAATCATTCATTTGGGAAGGGATTGACAAACAAAAGCAGAAACGAGCACAAACAAAATGGTTGAGGGAACTAGGTAGGTATGTCTTGCCTAAGGAAGAGAAGGACTGGGGGTGGGTGACATGATAGCAGTGTCCCAATATCTGAGGGGCTGCCACAAAGAAGAGGGAGTCAAGCAATGGTGGGATTCAGCTGGTTCGCACCGGTTCGGTAGAACCGGTAGCTAAATTTCGCTGCATTCGGAGAACCGGCTGGCTTCCAGAAGTCCAGTCTAGGCCTCGGAGGCCTGGAGGAGGCTTCCCAGGCCTAGAACGGCCCACAGGAAGTGCATGGATGCCATTTCTGGAAGTCTGTTCTAGGCCTTGGAGGCCTGGAAGAGGCTTCCCCGGCCTAGAACAGCCCACAGGAAGTGCATGGAGACCACTTCTGGAAGTCCGTTCTAGGCCTCGGAGGCCCAGGCCTGCATCGAATAAGAGAACCGGTTGTTCAGGTATTTGAATTCCACCACTGGAGTCAAGCTATTCTCCAAAGCATCTGAGGGCAGGACAAGAAGCAATGGATGGAAACTAATCAAGGAGAGAACCAATCCAGAACTAAGGAGAAATTTCCTGACAGTATGAACCAGTTGCCAAGCGCCTGAATTTTGATCACATGACCACAGGGATGCTGCAACAGTCTTAAGTGTGAAAAACAGTCATAAGTCCAGGGCTTTTTTTGTCACAGAACGCCCAGAATGGAGTTCCGGCACCTTTTTTGGATAGAACCTTGTAGGGTAGGCAAGGCGGGTTGTATGACATGTGTGAGTTCCGGCACCTTTTCTTTTTATAAAAAAAGCACTGCTAAGTCACATTTTTTCCGGTGCCGTTGTAACTTCCAACAGTCACTAAACGAATGGTTGTAATTCGAGGACTACCTCTACCAAGTTTAACTACACTTGATCCAGAATGGGAGAATATCCAGGGCTGAAGATTACCTCATGATTAAATTACATGTTGAATAGCTAATGTGCTGGATTTATATTGAAAGCATTTGTGGATGGCAATAATCTTTAATTAGACTTTGAGAAAGGGAGCGCCGAGCCAAACGTAGCATTAAGTGGCATGCTATCTCCAGACCCCAAAAGATTGCTGCGAAATGTTTTAAAAATTTTCTTTCTTCTTGCTCAGTGAAGATAGAGAAGTGTGGAAAATATCCCAAACCACCAATGTCTTTATTTAGTGTTTGCTGCTCACTGGTTGAAGAAATTATTCCATTATGAGAAATATCTGTCAAAGATCGAACTGGGAATTTATATTTTTATAATATAAACAGTAGTTTCTTACGGAATTAATAGTGTTAATATTGGACCCTTAGGTTAATTTTGCTCTGCATTTTGGCTGCTAACAGTAATCCGTTTATAGCTAAGCAGGAGCTGGGAAGATTTTGCACTAATAGCCTTCACTGTCTTTCCCAAATTGGAGGTTCATGGAATTATTACAATGGATCATTATTTAGTCTTGAACACACAGCGAATTACACCAGGAGATGAGTGCATTTTAAGCATCTAGGATGCAATTTGTTCCTTTCCATCACACCACAGAGACAGAGAACATTAAAAACCAATATATATGCCTTATAGATAGGCTAAAACCAAGGGATAGAATAAGACATCTTAAATATGAGTCTAATGAATTAATCAATCAGTCCTCTGCCTTTGTACTCTGGCAGACACTATCAATTTTTTTTTTTTAAAAGCCAATATGAAAAGTTCAAATTAACTTTCAACTGGATAGAACAAATATCTTTGATCTAATGAGTAGCATGAAATGCATAATCCTATAATAAGAAGATGAATTATGCAAAATTCATCTTTCTTAGAAAACTTGAGTTTTTAACCACTGCTTAGAACCCTTTTTCATTCCGCTTATACAGATAGTCCTTGACTTACAACAGTTCATTTAGTGACCGTTCGAAGTTACAACAGCACTGAAAAAAGTGACTTAGGACCGTTTTTCACACTTAGGACCGTTGCAGCATCCCCAGGGTCACCGGATCAAAATTCAGAGGCTTGGCAACTGGCATGTACTTATGATGGTTGCAGTGTCCAAGGTCACGTGATCCCCTTTTGCGTCCTTCTGACAAGCAAAGTCAATGGGGGAAGCCAGATTCATGTAACAACCGTGCCACTAACTTAACAACTGCAGTGATAACAACTAGCAAGGTCGTAAAATGGGGCAAAACTCACTTAACAACTGTCTTGTGGTTGTAAATCAAGGACTAACTGTAGTTCCCTGGTATGGATTACTCCTTAAGGCAATAATAATAATAATAATAATAATAATAATAATAATAATAATAATAATAATAATAATAATAATAATAATAATAATAATAATAATAATAATAATAATAATAATAATAATAATAATAATAATAATAATAATAATAATAATACAGTTGGAAGGGACCTTGGAGGTCATCGAGTCCAACCCTCTGCTCAGGTAGGAAACCCTGCACCATTTCAGACAAATGGCTGTCCAGTCTCTTCTTAAAAACTTCCAGTGTTGGAGCATTCACTGCTTCTGGAGGCAGGTTGTTCCGCTGGTTAATTGTTCTAACTGTCAGGAAGTTTCTCCTTAGTTCTAGGTTGCTTCGCTCCCTTGATTAGTTTCCATCCGTTGCTTCTTGTCCCGCCTTCAGGTGCTTTGGAGAATAGCTTGACTCCCTCTTCTTTGGGGCAGCCCCTGAGATATTGGAACAGTGCTATCATGTCCCCCCTCGTCCTTCTCTCCATTAAACTAGACATACCCAATTCCAGCAACCGTTCCTTATATGTTTTAGCCTCCAGACCTCTAAACATCTTTGTTGCTCTTCTCTGCACTCTTTCTAGAGTCTCAACATCTTTTTTACTAATAATAATAAAGTTGGAAGGGATCTTGGAGGTCATCTAGTCCAACCCCCTGCTCAGGCAGGGGACCTACTCCTCCTTTTATTTCTATCTTACTTTCCAACCCAGAGGGCACTCAATGCAATTTTTTAAAAAAATCAAACCTAAACAGTTGAAATCTGATAAAGACAGCTAACCTTCGCTATTAATTAATTCAAACTGGGCATAGGCTAAATAGGAAACTCTTCACTCTTTTCCTTAAAAGTTCTGAGGGCACACACTGCTTAAAGAAGAAGTCCTCACCCTAACCCTTAACCAACTTCAGAAAGAAAAAGCATCTTAAAAGAAGGTTTTTTTTTTCTATAGCTTTACCTGGTAATATTTGTATTTTTGAACATTTTTATTTATTAGTAGACCTTTTAAACCCCTTCCATCAGATGGTTCCGGACGGTGCACAATGGGAACGGCATCAAAGCAATACCCTACAATACATTTCCTCCTCCCTTAAACAGGATATTTGCAGTTGTGGTGGAATGTAGACTGGATTCCCAGGGGGGAGGGGCTGCATTCCAGAGGAGCAAGAGACAACTCAGTTGAAGATAGTTTGTGTGAGAGAAAGAAGGTGAAGACGACTCCTCCCTAATAGTTCCCGGATCGTATGCTTTATGGCAGTGTTCTCAACCTGTGGTCTGCGGATCCCTGGGGGCTGCAACGTCATCACCGGGAGTCCGCGAAGGCTTGAAGAAATATTATGATTAAAATCTTGAGTTACATTATGGGGGTATTTAAAGGGGGTCCGTGGTGAAAAAAAGGTCGAGAACTACTGCTTTATGGGATTGGTAGCAATAATAATAATAATAATAATAATAATAATAATAATAATAATAATAATAATAATAATAATAATAATAATAATAATAATAATAATAATAATAATAATAATAAAGTTGGAAGGGACCTTGGAGTGCATCCATGCACTTCCTGTGGGCCGTTCTAGGCCTGGGAAGCCTCCTCCAGGCCTTCAAGGCCTAGACCGGACTTCCAGAAGTGGCATCCATGCACTTCCTGTGGGCCGTTCTAGGCCTGGGAAGCCTCCTCCAGGCCTCCGAGGCCTAGACTGGACTTCAGGAAGCCAGCCGGTTCTCTGAATGCAGCAAAATTTAGCTACCGTTTCTACCCTAAGCCCTGGTTTGAGACCCAAGCTCTGCGCAACGGGTTGAGCTCCCATTACTTGCTCCAGCTCCTGTCCACCAAGCAGTTTGAGAGCAGGCAAATGAGAGCAGATAAATAGGTACCACTTCCCTGGGAAGGTAACAGCGTTCTGTGTGCCTCGGACCAGAGGAATGTCTTTGGACAATACTTTCCATCCAAACAAACAAATGCCCAATCTCTCGAAGATATGGAGCTGCATACTCTTGAAATGTCTCAGCCGCTGAAGGCTCCAGGTCCACCACACTGATTCAGCCAATCTCAGAGCTGACCAGAACAGAATAACAGAGTTGGAAGGGACCTTGGAGGTCTTCTAGTCCAACCCCCTGCTCAAGCAGGAAACCCGATTCCATTTCAGACAAATGGCTGTCCAATTTCTTCTTAAAAACTTCCAGTGATGGAGTGTTCACAACTTCTGGAGGCAGGTTGTTCCACGGATTAATTGTTCTCACTGTCAGGAAATTCCTCCTTAGTTCTAGGTTGCTTCTCTCCTTGGTTAGTTTCCATCCGTTGCTTCTTGTCCTGCCTTCAGGTGCTTTGGAGAATACCTTGACTCCCTCTTCTTTGGGGCAACCCCTGAGATATTGGAACGCTGCTATCATGTCACCCCTATTCCTCCTTTTCATTAAACTAGACCCACCCAATTCCCGCAACCGTTCTTCCTGTGTTTTAGCCTCCAGTCCCCTCATCATCTTTGTTGCTCTTCCCAGCGCTCTTTCCAAAGTCTCCACATCTTTTTTTTATATTGTGGTGACCAAAACTGGATGCAGCATTCCAAGTGTGGCCTTACCAAGGCCTTGTAAAGCGGTACTAACACTTCACAAAGCTCCGCGAAGATTTCCTCCCTGCGAACACAACTGCAGGCCAGATGGCCCTCGATCTCCCGCTGCGTGTGTGAGATTTTTCAGCATTTCATTAAAGGGATGTTTAAAAGGCGAACCAGGGCTGTGCCATCTCTGATTCTCGAAGTCCTTCGGTTTCCACGGTGGGCTGGAGGAGTGAGTAGCTGCCAAGCTGGAGACATCTTAATGACTGAAGTATCCATAAATAATTGACTCCTGGTAGCTGAAGCCGAGCAACCTTTGGCCCCTGTATTATTCATCTCCTTTAATAAAATGTTCTGGTGGTACACAGAGAATCAAGGAGGGTTTAGTCAATGCTCAGGATGGGGCCGATATTGGAACCGATTAATGCTGCCTGCTGCTAACGAATGATAAATGGGCGCCTTGTCAAGCCGTCTGGCACGGCGCCTGTAGCCTTACATAATCGTTTGTATATAAACCAAGAGTTCCTAGTAGCATGCCACCCTGCTGTGATGTATCATCATCAATTCTTTGCAAAAGATGGAGTTTGGTAAATAGCGACACGCTGCTGAAAGCCAACTAGATTATTATTATTTTTTGGTGTGCATGGGGGGTGGGTGTTGAATTGCAAAGGTCAATTATGCATATTTGATCTAGATTGCTCCTGAGCTGTTAAAACAGCCTGAAATTCGAAGGTGGTAATTTGAGGTGGTAATGACAGGACTTGACTTCTTTCTCTTTCTTTCTTTCTTTCTTTCTTTCTTTCTTTCTTTCTTTCTTTCTTTCTTTCTCTTTTTCTTTTTTCTTCTTTCCTCCCCTCCCTTTTTCTTTCCTTTTTCCTTCCTTCCTTCCTTCCTTCCGTCCTTCTTTTTCTTTCTTTCTTTCTTTCTCTTTCTTTCTTTCTTTCTTTCTTTCTTCTTCCTTCCTTCCTTCTTTCTTCTCCTTCCTTCCTTCGCTCTTTCTTTTTCTTTCTTTCTTCTCCCTGTCCTTCCTTCCTTCCCTCCTTCCTTCCTTCCTTTCTTTCTTTCTTTCTTTCTTTCTCCTCCTCCTTCCTTCCCTCTTTCTCTTTCTTTCTTTCTTTTTCTTTTTTCTTCCTTCCTTCCCTCCCTTTTTCTTTCTTCCTTTTTCCTTCCTTCCTTCTGTCCTTTCTTCCGTCCGTCCTTCCTTCCTTCCTTTTCTTTCTTTCTTTCTTTCTCTCTCTTTCCTTCTTTCTTTCTCTTTCTTTTCCTTCCTTCCTTCGTCTTTCTTTCTTTCTTCTCCTTCCTTCCTTCCCTCTTTCTTCTTCTTTTTTTCTTCTCCTTCCTGCCCTCTTTCTTTCTTCTCCTTCCTTCCTTCCTTCCTTCCTTCCTTCCTTCTTTCTTTTCTTCTTCCTTCCTTTGCTCTTTCTTTTTCTTTCTTTCTTCTCCTTCCTGCCCTTTCTTTCTTTCTTTCTTTCTTTCTTTCTTTCTTTCTTTCTTTCTTTCTTTCTTTCTTTCTTTCTTTTTCTTTCTTTCTTTCTTTCTTTCTTTCTTTCTTTCTTTCTTTCTCCAAGCAGCTTCACAGCAGCTCCTTGTATACAGTTAGTCCTCGACTTAACAACAATTCATTTAGTGGTTATTTGAAGTTACAAAAAACTTTTTTTCACATTTATGACTGTTGCAGCATCCCAGGGTCACATGATCAAAATTCAGACACTTAGCAACTGACTCATATTTAGGATGGTTGCAGTGTCCTGAGGTCCTGCGAGCTCCAGAAAAGCAAAGTCAACAGGGAAGCCAGATTCACTTAACAACCGTGTTACTAACATAACAACTGCAGTGATTCACTTAACAACTGTGGCAAGAAAGTTCTAAAATGAGGCAAAACTCACCAATGTCTTGCTTAGCAACAGAAATTTTGGGCTCAATTTGTGGTTGTAAGCTGAGAACTGCCTGTAGTGTCCAAAACGAAAAGAAAAAGGAGAAGAAAATCCCCTGACTTTGGGCCAATCAACCAGGAGAGGGAGAGTTCTAGTCCGGCCTTAGGTGAAAGCCGGCTGGGTGACTTTGGGCCAATGCCTTTCTCTCAGCCCAGCTCCCCTCACAGGGTTGTTGTTGTGGGGAAAATAGGAGCAGGTTTGCCGCCTTGAGTTATTTGTGGAAATATAAAGATGGGATATAAATAAACAGACAGACAGATAGACAGATAGATATAAAATAGATAGATAGACAGACAGACAGACAGACAAGAGAGAAAAGAAATAGATGATAGAAATATAGGAGCGATAAGAGAGAGAGGAGAAAGAGAGAGAGAGAGAGAGAGAGAGAGAGAGAGGCAGGCAGGCAGACAGACAGACAGACAGACAGACAGACAGATTCCTCCCTAAATTCCAAGTTGTACTAACCCCTTTTCCTGGAGATTAGCTTGCTTTGTAAAGCATTGGAGATGTAGGCAAACTCAAATGTTGTAAGTTGAGGACCACCTGTAATGCAGATCTCCAGAGAGTTAAGGTGTGAATCACAAATGGTGTTTCAGGTGGCCAAGTCTGATTTAAGCAGGGGTCTTTCAACTTGGCCCTTTTATGACTTGTGGATTTCAACTCCCAGAATTCCTCAGCCAGGCACATGTGCCTGGCTGAGGAATTCTGGGAGTTGAAGTCCACAAGTCATGAAGGGGCCATAGTTCCCCCATGTTGGCTGAGGAATTCTGGGAGTTGAAGTCCACAAGTCATGAAGGGGCCATAATTCCCCCATGTTGGCTGAGGAATTCTGGGAGTTGAAGTCCACAAGTCATAAAAGGGCCAAGTTTCAAGACCCCTGGATTTAAGGATGGCAGCATCTGTATTATAGCATAGAATTATTTATTGGCCAAGTGTGATTGTATACACAAGGAATTTGTCTCCGGTGTGGAAACTCTTAGTGCACATACAAGCAACAAGTGATAAATCATGATCATAGTCATTGTAAAAATACATTCATCATAAATCATAAGATACAACACTCAATGGGAGTCTTAGGATACTAAATAAGCAATCAACATAAATCATACTAGGATGCTAAATAAAACAATATAAATCGTTAAGTTACAAGCAACAAAGTTATAGTCATAAGGAGACAGACAGACAGACAGACAGACAGACAGACAGACAGACAGACAGACAGACAGACAGATAGATAGATAGATAGATAGATAGATAGATAGATAGATAGATAGATAGATAGATAGATAGGAGAGAGAAGAAATAGATGATAGAAATATAGGAGGGATAAGAGAGAGAGGAGAAATAGATGATAGATGATGGGCAGATAGACAGACAGATTCCTCCCTAATTTCCAAGTTGTACTAACCCCTTTTCCTGGAGATTAGCTTGCTTTGTAAAGCATTGGAGATGTAGGCAAACTCAACTGTGACTTACTGCAAATAAGAAAACCTCTTTTTGCGAGTAGAAGGGGAGAAATCCAAAAGCAATTCTCTCCCTCTCTCTCTTTCTCTTGTACTGTGGAGATATTTGTGATTGTCTCCTTCCAAAACATTTTTGATATGCTTGTGAGCAGGAAGGGGGCTGGCTGCTTGAAAATCCTGGCTCACCCTTTCTCAGTTCTTCCTTCACACAGTTGGGGAAGTGTTGCCAGCCCAGCCTTTAACCGCATGCTGATTTCATCTTGGATCCACCAACAGAGAAAAGGATTTGGAAATTAGAAACAAATGGCTCCATTGTAGATAACATTGAAATCTTTTCACTTTCTGGTGTAGGGAGTCGGGATAGGAAGATACTCAACCATCTACTACTTTACTCCTTACTTTTCAGAGCTCAACTTTTCCGGTCTGGTTTTATTTTCTAAAGATTAACGAAAAAGATCTGCTGCAGACAGGATTGCATTATTTCCGTTTTTGTTTTTTTTTTTAAACAAATGCACAAGATTTCTAAGAGATTGTTCTCTATTCGGCTTAAGCTGTGAGAGTTTACAGCGGGGATCTCAAACTTGGCAACAGCTGGCTGGGGAATTCTGGGAGTTGAAGTCCACAAGTTCTAAAGTTGCCAAGTTTGGAGATCCCTGCTGTAAATTCTCACAGGTTAAACCGAATAGCGTAGCTAGCTGGCTGGGGAATTCTGGGAGTTGAAGTCCACAAGTTCTAAAGTTGCCAAGTTTGGAGATCCCTGCTGTAAATTCTCACAGGTTAAACCGAATAGCGTAGCTAGCTGGCTGGGGAATTCTGGGAGTTGAAGTCCACAGGTCTTAAAGTTGCCAAGGTTGCACAGCCCTGAGGTAGAGGGACAGAGTCGATTCAAAGCTGTAAGAGTTGCTTATGAGGGTCTAGGTTTGAAAGCTGGAGAACCTTAGAAGCTGGTCCAGATGCTAAACCAAAGATCTCAGTGTAGGCCAGGAAGCAAGAGGGAGAGGAGCGAAGATCTGGAGTTGGACCGTTATTTCCAACAGAAGGGAATGAAGAATTTGGAAGCTTCTTCTACATTGTCCCAGTTGTTGGAAGAGCTTGTTCAAGGCCATGACGGTCATCAGGAAGATATCCTGAGCCTCTGCTCTGTACTTCATAGCTGCTGGGATGTCCTTAAGCTGGATGGCCCACCATGATTTAGCCATTCGTTATCTGAATAAGCTTTTACTTGCTTGAGGTCCTTTTCTCCTGGGCCAACTCCCGATGTCCAGTTGCCTGCTGGTTCTTGGAAAGGGTCAATTTCTTGGGTCTGCATCTTCATCCTCTGAGGGTTCAGATGGGACTACAGGTAGCCCTTGAGTTACAACAGTTCACGTAGTGACAGTTCAAAGTTACAACAGTACTGAAAAAAGTGACTTATGACCCCTTTTCACAGTGACGACCTTGGATGCCTCCCCACGATCCAAATTCAGATGCTTGGCAACTGGTTCATACTTAGTTAGGGCTGTTGCCGTGTCCCAAGGTCACGCGATCCCCTCTGGCAACCTTCTGACAGGGAAAGCCAATGGGGAAGCCAGATTCATTTAACGACCAGGTCACTAACTTATAACTGCAGCGATTCACTTCACAATTGTGGCAAGAAAGGTCGTAAAATGGGGCAAAACTCACTTAGCCAATGACTCACTTAAGGACAGAAATGTGGGGCTCAACGGTGGACATCATTCAAGGACTACCTGTATAACAGGCTATCAGGCCTATTTTTTTATACTCGAGAATTGAACTCTGGCCTTACCAGCCATCCTCAAACACAAAAATTGGTTTATTTCAGACTTTGGATGTACCTGGTTGATGATTTCCATTTTTAAAAAAAATCATGTAAAAAAAGGGATGTCTGAAGAATTCAAACTGTGAGGGTCTTTGGTTTCCTATCGTTTTAAAGGGCTAGAATATTTTCTATGCTTCTTGTGAGTGAAGACAAAAGTCACGTATTGGCTAAGCTGCCTCGGCCTAGAATTCTGAAAGATTTGTATTAATTATTTGACAAAAACTATCCTTCTCAATGCAGGTAGTCCTCCACTTACAACCACAAATGAGCCCCCCATTTCTATTGCTAAGTGAGACAGTTGTTAAATGAATTTTGTCCCATTTTACGACCTTTCTTCCCACTGTTGTTGGGTGAATCACTGCAGCTGTTAAATTACTAACGTGATTGTTAAGGGAATCTGGCTTTCCCCATTGACTTTGTTTGTCAGAAGGTCACAAAAGGGGATCACAATGACCCCAGGACATTGCAACCATCACAAATATGAGTCAGTTGCCAAGCATCTGATCATGTGACCATCAGGATGCTGCAACGGTCGTAAGTGTGAAAAATGGTCATAGGTCACTTTTTTCAGTGCCGTTGTAACCTTGAACAGTCACTAAATGAACTGTTGTAAGTTGAGGACCACCTGTAATGCAGATCTCCAGAGAGTTAAAGTGTGAATCACAAATGGTGTTTTAGGTGGCCAAGTCTGATTTAAGCAGGGGTCTTGAAACGTGGCCCTTTTATGACTTGTGGACTTCAACTCCCAGAATTCCTCAGCCAGCATGCCTGGCTGAGGAATTCTGGGAGTTGAAGTCCACAAGTCATGAAGGGGCCATAGTTCCCCCATGCTGGCTGAGGAATTCTGGGAGTTGAAGTCCACAAGTCATGAAGGGGCCAAAGACCCCTGGATTTAAGGATGGCAGCATCTGTATTAGAGCATAGAATTATTTATTGGCCAAGTGTGATTGTATACACAAGGAATTTGTCTCCGGTGTGGAAGCTCTTAGTTGCACATACAAGCAACAAGTGATAAATCGTGATCATAGTCATCGTAAAAATACATTCATCATAACTCATAAGATACAACACTCAATGGGAGCCTTAGGATACTAAATAAGCAATCAACATAAATCATACTAGGATGCTAAATAAAACAATATAAATCGTTAATTTACAAGCAACAAAGCTATAGTCATAAGGAGATAGGTAATAAGAAAGATGAGAAAAAGAATAGTAATAGCAGCCTTACTAGATAGTTTGACAGTGTTGTGGGAATTAGTTGTTTAGCAGAGTGATGGCATGGGGGAAAACAACCGTCCTTGTGTCTAGTTGTTTTGGCGTGCAACGCCCCATAGCATCATCTTGAGGGAAGAAATTGAAACAGCTTATGTCCAGGATGTGAGGGGTCTGTAGATATTTTCACAGCCTTCTTTCTGACTCGTTCTGGATGCGGATCCTCAAAGGAAGGCAGGTTGGTAGCCATTATAAATGTCAAATTACGAAGGAAGGGACTTTAATATGTCACTCGTTTTTCTCAGACTTTCTAGCAGGACTACCCGATTGTGTAACAGCTTTTGTTCCCTATGCCATCCGATGGGTAAACTCGCAAGATTCGTTTTTCTCTGCCACGCACATGTACACATAACCCGGACTAGACTGTGTTGTTTCTCTGTGTCATATAATACATGTGGGTATATGCATAATTCTGTATTTATTTATTTATTTTTGTCATCTTTACGGAGCATATATCGGAGGGGGTGACAACGAAATTTCATTTTAACGCGTGCCGATCGGCGCACGTTCAAAGCGACGATAAAATTATGATTCTATTCTATTCTGCTTTCTCCTGTTTTTTTTTTTTTTTTACAAAATTGCCCTTCGAAGCTGGAGGTAAGCTTCCATTGCTGCAAAGGGACAATTATGCAATCTTGTTGATTCCAGAAGACACGGGAGGTTGTCTGGTAGAAGTAGGGAAATTTGACTGATGCAATAAGCCCGTAATAGAAAGTCGTGCGTATTACAGATTTCTTACGAGGGCGAGGCACTTACGATCCCATCCCTTTAGGGTGGTAGCCCTAAAATCGACTTTCATTGCCAGAGAGTGGAGTATCGCATCATGAGCTGATCTCGGCATCACGAAAAGAGGAGGACGAGACACCGAAGGGGTAAAAATGAAAATGACCAGGATATCCACATTTCTTGAAATGAAAATCATTCCTGTTTTTAGGGAGGCCGTTACGGCACAGTTATTCCAATGGGTTATAGGCTGTAATGTTGTGATTGTGTTTCCTTTGGTAGGGAAAGGTTTTTTTGATTATTTTTTTTAGATACATTGGTGAGTGATCTCCGTGCTAGTACTGATTTGTTATCTTGTTATTGCATTGATTGTTTTTAAGGCAGTTTGCAGAGGTTGGGATGCATGGTGCTTAGATGTCTATGGAGATTCTCAGTCATCCAGGTCATAGTTGTCCCAACTGGACTTCCTTTGTTTTTTTTCTTGAAGACCTTTCACTTCTCCTCCAAGAAACGTCTTCGGTTCTGACTGAACGGTGGGGAATGGAAGGATGTATATTCCTTGCAGTCACCTGGTCATTAGTACTCCCTCTGAGAGTCATTGAGGCCACTCGGAGGTTTATCTGTACCCTCAGGGTCACCTGAATAGTGCAAACGGGTGTGGAGCCTTCTTGGAACTGCTGAAAGGACTGTGTTGTAAACAGGAGATAGGTAGTATCGTATCCCTCCCCCTCTGTGGAGAAAGGGCTGTTCAGTCTTAACGTAGATGGCCTCTTTGACCCCACTTTCAAACCAGAAGCCCCTCTCTGTAAAGGCTATCTACGTTGAAATTGAACAGCCCTCTCTCAGTCTAATTTTTGCAGGGATGATACTCCAAAGGGAGGGAGCCACCATGGAGAAGATCCATGTTTGGATCTCCAGGACCCACAACATTCCTTGCCTCCCCGGTCTAGTGGGTCGGGTGGATGTAACCAGAAAGAGATGTTCCCTCAGATAACCCTTCTTGATGTCCTTCTTGAGCTTCTCATCCATCCAACTCCAGGAAGTCACCATTTTCTAGTCATTATCTGCCACCACCCAACACACATCCTCTGGTTAACAAATGAATCCACACCAAAAACAAAGCTACCTGGTTTTATTAGTAACTGTGCTTGCATGGAGTATCTATACGTCTGCTGGGACATTTGCTCATCCTGTTAACTGTGCTACCTAAGCTCCTCATTTAAGAAGGATGAAGAAGGATTTAATTTCAGCTGGTTTGCATTCTTCATTTTTTTAGGGTAGGAGAGCTGTTTCATGTCTATTTTATGAGGCCTGGAAGCTTCCCCACAGAAGTCTGAGGTAAAGCAGGTGGAGCTATTAAATGCGGGCTGATCAAACTGAGGCAGCCTACGTCATTTAGCTGTCAGCATCTCCTGCCCAGGAATTTTGAAAATTAAAGGTGTTTTTCTCTTAACTATTTCTGTACTTCTCTTAAGAGCAAAAGCCTCTGAACCCTCTCTTGTCTCTGATCTTTGGAAATTAAAAGAATTATAGTCATTAATGCTTGCAGGAATGACAATTAAACCATAGTTAGAATAATAATTGTTACGTAGATGAAATGAAATCAAGCTTTTTATTTCTCTCTCTGTCCCTCCCTCCCTCCCTCCCTCCCTCCCCCCCCCCCTCTCTCTCTCTCTCTCTCTCTGCCAGGCAAAATAGCTGCATATAAGACTCTTAACCATTTGGTCAAATCTACAGTGTTTCTGTTTTAGGACAAAGGGCTGTATGTAAAACAAGAAGGAGATGATAGATAGATGATAGATAGATAGATAGATAGATAGATAGATAGATAGATAGATAGATAGATAGATAGATAGATAGATAGATAGATAGATAGATAGATAGATAGATAGATAGATAGATAGATAGATAGATAGATAGATAGATAGATAGATAGATGTAGAAATATAATATTGCAATAGCAGGAACTCTTTGCTGCAGAACAGATAATTTATAATTTATTTATTTTATAGATGTATTATTCACATCTCAGTCCAAAAAGTAACTTAATAAATGCTTCGGAAGCACGTCCCTCTGCATTTAGCTGAGCTGATTCCCCAGTTAAGCATAGAACTGATTATGTTCCAATTTTTTTAAAAAAACAACAACAATAATATTGCTTATCCTAATACTGTACGAACCTCCAAGGGGAACAGAATTTTAAAATACCTTTTTTTCAATTTTTGAAGTGCAATAAAACGTGCAAAGCTATAAACCAGGTGACCAGGAATCCTGGCGAACTAGCATAATAAAAATTATAATTAAATAATTTATCAGATGTATATGCCAGCGACTCTGGGCGGTATATGCAATGTTTAAAATGACGGAAACAACAATAAACAAGAGACGGAAGGGTGAAAGTAGCAGGATGAGAAAGCCAAGCAGGAATCAAGGAAGACAACCCAACGTACAGGTAATCCTTGACTTCTGACCGCAATTGGAACTAGAATCAGTCACTAAGTTCAGTGGTCGTTAAGCGAATCACACCTTTTTTTTTTTTTTGCACAGTTGTTAAGTGAATCCAGTTTTCCCCATTGACTCTGCTTGTCAGAAGCCGGCTTGGAAATAGCGATCACATGACCCTGGGATGCTGCAACCATTGTAAATACAGGCCGGTTGCCAAGCGACCGGATTTTGATCACGTGACCGCAGGGACACAGTGATGGTTGCATGTGCAAGGATTGTTCATGCGTTGTTTTTTTCCAGTACTGCCGTAACATCAAATGACTGTTAAATGATGGTTGGAAAATCAAGGAGGCTTCAGCCATTCTCAGCCAAGGTTTGGCTAAAGAGCATAATAATAATAATAATAATAATAATAATAATATAATAATAATAATAATAATAATAATAATAATAATAATAATAATAATAATAATAATAATAATAATAATAATAATAATAATAATAATAATAATAATAATAATAATAATAATAATAGTTGGAAGGGACCTTGGAGGTCTTCTAGTCCAACCACACTGTAATCATCATGATGGGTAATGTGGTGGGCAGGTGATTCACCACAGTTATTACAAGAACTTCTTTTCATCAATGGGCATTTTTTTAGCCGGAAACTGGACATAAATGCCGGAAACCAGCAAAAAAATGATGAAAATCACGGTCACATCCTGTGGGATGCTGCAAACAGCCATAAATAGGATCCAGTTGCCGAGCACCCAAAATGCGATCATTTATGGTCCTCAGAACTTCAAAATCAGATCCTAAATAGCTCTGGGGAGATCTGCCATAACTTCAAACCATTGCTAAGCAATTGGTCATTGAGGAAGGACTTAATAGCATGATAAAATTAAAGAGAAGAGAAGATAAGAGTTGAAAGGGACCTTGGTGGTCTTCTAGTCCAACCTTCTATCTATCCTATATCATTTCAGACAAAAGGTTGTCCAATCTCTTCTTAAAAAGCCTCCAGTGATGGGGCACCCACAACTTCTGAAGGCAAATCGTTCCTCTGATTAATTGTCCTCAATGCCAGGAAATTTCTCCTTAGTTCCAGGTTGCTTCTCTCCTTGATTAGTTTCCATCCGTTGCTTCTTGTCCTGCTTTCAGGCGGTTTGGAGAATAGGTTGACCCAGTGGTGGGATTCAAATAGGTGAACCGCCGGTTCTCTGTGTGGATGCCACTTCTGGAAGTCCATTCTGGGCCTGGGCAACAAAAAATTAGCTACCAGTTCTGCCGAAGTGGTGCGAACTGGCTGAATCCCACCACTGGGTTGACCCCTCTTCTTTGTGGCAACCCCTTAAATATTGGAAGACTGCCCCAAGGAGCGATTAGGTCTCCAGAAGAGAGAGAGGGAGGATGAAAGACCATTTGAGAATGCTCCAAAAGAGGTTGAACTTTGTTATCTACCGTAGCAGGATTAATCTCTGTTATTTTTCTTGGCGATCTCCAGCCAAACCTCAGAACCAGGATGTCTTTCCAGACCATGAATTAAAGCCTCCATCTGTGACTGGTGACGTCCTGTTTAACAAACCGCCATGCTCTCACCTCTTCCTGATCCGTCAATACCATCCAGCCTTCACAAGTTGCATCTCAATTTAAGAGCTAGCATTTACATGGAAGTGAAACCTACAATTTGGACTTTCAAAGCATTTGCATTCTGAAGTCTGATTGCTCCAGGGAAAATCATTCGACATCCATTTGATTTAGCCTTGTCATCCCTTGATTATTTTGAAATTTCAAACCATATTATGGTATGGAAGGCTTCAGGGTAAATACGGGTAGCAACGGCAGTGAAAAAAGTGACATGGCCGCTTTTCATACTTACGACCGTGGCAGCATCCCCTGAGGTCACATGATCAAAATTTGAACACTTGGCAACTGGCCTGTATTTATGACGGCTGCAGTGGCCCAGAGTCATGTGAACAATTTTTTGCAACCTTCTCACAAGGGGAATCCAGATTAACTTAACAACTGTAGTGATTCATTTCACAAACGTGGCAAGGAAGGTCACAAAATGGGACAAAACTTACTTAACAACTGTCTCGCTTTTGGGCTCAATTGTAGTCGTAAGTTGAGCACTACCTGTATATCCTACTGCCTTTAAAGCAGGGGTGGGCAACTATGGCTCTTATATAACCTGTGGACTTCAACTCCCAGAATT
The DNA here is from genome assembly GCA_023970755.1 of Azemiops feae. Taxonomy (NCBI): domain Eukaryota; kingdom Metazoa; phylum Chordata; class Lepidosauria; order Squamata; family Viperidae; genus Azemiops; species Azemiops feae. Next base: position 167,001 of record JALGBA010001518.1, on the reverse strand, counting down.
TCTGAGCCAAAATTTCCTGGCTGGCTCAGGAATTCTGGGAGTTGAAGTCCACAGGTCGTAAAGAGGCCATAGTTGCCCATCCCTGCTTTAAAGTACCAAATGCTGTCAAATCTGAAATTTAAGTGCATAAATTCCTCATTATTGTGGCCTACAGCACAGTTCCTTTTGTTTGCACTGAATGGGGGGGTCAGATGAGATGATCTCTAAGGTCCCTTCCAGTTGTATGCTTCTGTGAACTTTAAATTTTCAACCTCACTGCAGGACCAACTGGGGCAATTTTTTCATCCTCCTTTCTTTTTGTTCCCCACCCAGAGTTCCGTTCTGTCACATCTCCCCTTTATATATATATATATATATATATATCCCAATAAATAGAAAAGACACCCTTATTCTCCTTTCCTTGAAGCTCTCTCCTTATCAAATTCAATAAGCCAAAAAGTTATTTCTTACCTTGCATTCTTGAATGAATACCTCCCAGCCTTTGATGCCCAATCAAAGCATCGGCTGATAAAGATTCCTTTGAAGTTGATGATGAAAGGAAGTGAAGACGTGCAAAGATGGGAGTGGGGAATCTGTAGTCAACTCGTCTTGAGAGCGATGGCTTTGAAAAAGGGGGAAGACATGATTGTCAACAGCAGTAGGAAAAGGGATCGGGCAATCCTTGTGGATTGCTACTTAAGCATGAGCCAGCATCGTGATGCTGCTGCGAAAAAGCCAAGGCTATCCTGGGGTGCATTAACATCAGCATAGAGTCCAGGTCACAGGGGAAAAAAATGTCCCATTCTAATGGGTATGGCTAATCTAGAGAAAAGAAGGACTAGGGCTGACATGATAGCAGTATGTCAGTATTTGAGGGGCTGCCAGAAAGAAGAGGGGGGCAGCTAATTTTCCAGAGCACCAGAGGGCAGGACAAGGAGAGAAGCAACCTGGAATTAAGGAGAAACTTCCTAACAGTGAGCACAATTAACCAGTGGAACGGCTTGCCTCCAGAAGTTGTAGGTGCTTCATCATTGGAGGTTTTTACAAAGGGATTGGACAGCCATCTATCTGAAATGGTTTGGGGTGGGGGTCTTCAAACTTGGCCCTTTTATGACTTGTGGACCAACTCCCAGAATTCCTCAACCAGCGTGCCTGGCTGAGGAATTCTGGGAGTTGAGAGCCCACAAGTCATAAAAGGGCCAAGTTTGAAGATCCCTGGTTTAGAGTCTCCTGCTTGGCCAGAGGGTTGGACTAGAACAGTGGTGGCGGACCTATGGCACGTGTGCCAGAGGCGGCACTCGGAGCCCTCTCTGTGGGCACACGTGCCGTTGCCCCAGCCTTGCCTCCCCCCGCGACCCCCTCCTCACCAGCAGCTCCCCCGGAGGAGAGTCGCCCCCGAGCGTGGCCCACGTGGAGCAACGCAGCCAAGGACATGGCAGCCAGGCAGCGTAGACAACACTCTGCCCTCACGCCCCAATGCGCCCAGTTGATGCTGCGGGGCGCGGGCAGAGAGCGTGGCCATCATGGCGCTGCTGGGCTGCCTGGGCGATCTGCGGCGGGCCCTGGAGTCGGTGAGTGGCCCTGCGGGCAGGCGGGGCAGGGGCGGGGCAGGGGGTGGAGCAGGGTGGGGCCAGTTTTGGGGCACTCGGTCTCTAAAAGCTTCGCCATCACTGGACTAGAAGATCTCCAAGGTCCCTTTGAACTCTTGTCATTCTGCAATTTTTATTCTGTATTCTGATCTAGCAATCTGGTGCTCCACCATCATTCAGGAATCTGAGGGGTCCTTGGTGCTCTCTGAGCTTGGTGGTTTTCTTGCAGACGTTTCATGACCCAAACTAGGTAACATCATCAGTGCTAGTCTGATCACAGACACACACCAGCACTGATAATGTTACCTAGTTGGGCCGTGGAACGTCTGCAAGAAAACCACCAAGCTCAGAGAGCATTAAGGACCCCCTCATTTCAACCCTGAGCTACAAATATTCTCCTTTATGGATGTCTCCGGCCTTCAGCCTGGAGAAGTGTGGTCAGCTTTATCTTTTCAGGCTTCCCCTCCCTGCTCTGCTCGGCTGATTTATACTAACAAATATTATTTGCTATCTTGGAACAAATGTTTGGCTCCAGACCAGAAAAATATAAAAAGATAAAGCTCTTGCTTCGGTAGCAAACTCAAAGAATATTGAAATCAAATGAATTCTATCACTCCAAGGGCTCAAAACTAATTATTCAACGGATGACCGGTTCTTAAGATTTAATTTCGGGCCTGGGAAAATGGAAAACATTGGCAGGAGGGTGAAAAGAGAAAAATGGCACCGTATATTTCACCTCCGTAGCAATAATATCCTTCTAGCCACTGATGTAAAATTGCTCTGAAAAGGAGCCTTACATTTCCAGATCTGATTTTTTTTTAAAAATTATTCCCTGCCTTTATTATTCTTTTTATAAACAATCCAAGGCGGCAAACATATCTAATATGGCTTCTATTTTCCTCACAATAACAACCTTGCGAGATGGATTGGGCTGAACGACAGTGACTGGCCCAAAGTCACCCAGCCAGGACTAGAACTCACTGTCTCCCAGTAATTGGCCCAAAGTCATCCAAATGGCTTTCATGCCTACTGTAAGATGAGTCTAGAATTCACCGTCGCCTGGTGATTGGCCCAAAGTCACCCAGCTGGCTCTTGTGCCTAAGAAGGGACTAGAATTCACCGTCGCCTGGTCATTGGCCCAAAGTCACCCAGCTGGCTCTTGTGCCTAAGAAGGGACTAAAATTCACCATCGCCTGGTGATTGGCCCAAAGTCAGCCAGCTGGCTCTTGTGCCTAAGAAGGGACTAGAATTCACCGTCGCCTGGTCATTGGCCCAAAGTCATCCAGCTGGCTCTTGTGCCTGAGAAGGGACTAGAATTCACCGTCGCCTGGTCATTGGCCCAAAGTCACCTAGCTGGCTCTTGTGCCTAAGAAGGGACTAAAATTCACCGTCGCCTGGTGATTGGCCCAAAGTCAGCCAGCTGGCTCTTGTGCCTAAGAAGGGACTAGAATTCACCGTCGCCTGGTGATTAGCCCAAAGTCAGCCAGCTGGCTCTTGTGCCTAAGAAGGGACTAGAATTCACCGTCGCCTGGTGATTGGCCCAAAGTCACCCAGCTGGCTCTTGTGCCTAAGAAGGGACTAGAATTCACCGTCGCCTGGTGATTGGCCCAAAGTCACCCAGCTGGCTCTTGTGCCTAAGAAGGGACTAGAATTCACTGTCGCCTGGTCATTGGCCCAAAGTCAGCCAGCTGGCTCTTGTGCCTAAGAAGGGACTAGAATTCACCGTCGCCTGGTGATTGGCCCAAAGTCACCCAGCTGACTTTCACGCCTAAGTCGGAACTAGAACTGTATAGTTTAGCTATAATAAAAAAAAGTATGTTCATAGCTCAGGGTTCAGCTGTGGGGTCCATGGTGCTCTCTGAGCTTGGTTGTTTTCTTGCAGAACTTTCATTACCCCATTAGATAACATCATCCATACTCAAAGGAAGTGGGGCTTGCTCTCAGCTTGCCTTGTCAATGTTGGTGGGGGTGTTGTTGGTGTTAATCTGTGCTTATCTGGGTGTTGGTTGCTGGTCAGGAGATGTTGTGGTCTTTTAGCTTTTTGACTGTCTTCTGAATGGTATGTAGATATGGTTTGTTTATATGTCGCCTTTATTATCTCTATGTGCCTGTTGATGGCTGATTTGCTTGAGTGCCAGGCAGAGATTAACACCAAGTAAACAAACCAACAGACCCCTCTCCCTTCTAGCACTGATGATGTTACCTAGTTGGATCATGAAACGTCTTCAAGAAAGCAGCCAAGCTCAGAGAGCACCAAGGACCTCACAGTCCTCCTCCTCCTCCTCCTCCTCCTCCTCCTCCTCCTCCTCCCCTATTCCCTTCTAGCACTGATGATGCTACCTAGTTGTATCATGAAACGTCTTCAAGAAAGCAACCAAGCTCAGAGAGCACCAAGGACCCCACAGTTTAGCTTTCTTTTTGCTATCAGTCCTGCTTTCTCCAGCTTGAGATCTTTATGGTAAACCATCTCTCATAACATCCCCATCAAGTCGGAAAGCTTATCATGGTATGTGGCATCCGTACAGGTTACATAACATTTGAAATTCTTGGTCTTGTAGACGCTGTTGAGCTGAGCCCTACACCTCTTCCTCTCTTTTAAATAAGCTTTTTAACAGAATAACAGAATAACAGAGTTGGAAGGGACCTTGGAGGTCTTCTAATCCAACCCCCTGCTCAGGCAGGAAGCCCTATACCATTTCAGACGAATGGTTGTCCAGTCTCTTCTTAAAAACCTCCAGTGTTGGAGCATTCACCGGTTCTGGAGGCAAATCGCTCCCCTGATTAATTGTTCAGTCAGGAAATTTCTCCTTAGTTCTAGGTTGCTTCTCTCCTTGATTAGTTTCCATCCGTTGCTTCTTGTCCTGCCTTCAGGTGCTTTGGAGAATAGGTTGATCCGCTCTTCTTTGTGGCAACCCCTGTTTTTCATCAGGGTAAATATCTGTTGTTGTTGTTGTTAGTTGCAAAGTCGTGTCCGACCCATTGCGACCCCATGGACAACGTTCCTCCAGGCCTTCCTGTCCTCTACCATCTTCTGGAGTCCATTTAAGTTCACGCCTACTGCTTCAGTGACTCCATCCAGCCACCTCATTCTCTGTCGTCCCCTTCTTCTCTTGCCCTCCATCTTTCCCAGCATTAGGCTCTTCTCCAGTGAGTCCTTCCTTCTCATTAGGTGGCCAAAGTACTTGCGTTTCAACTTCAGGATCTGGCCTTCTAAAGAGCAGTCAGGGTTGATCTCCTCTAGGACTGACCAGTTTGATGGCCTTGCAGTCCAGGGGACTCGCAGGAGTCTTCTCCAGCACCATAGTTCAAAGGGTAAATATCTAGCCCCACCTGTATTAAGATGGCCATCACTTTCATTAGAGAAAGTGAAACTAGTTACCTGTTTTGTTCCTTTAGTCTGCTGATAACAGTTTAGTACGTGTTTCTACGCCCAACTATTTCCTATTATTTCTGGAATGGTTAATCCCGCGGTAAATAAATTTTGAGCAGTGTGTCTTCAACAGAACTTAAGAGGCCCTGTGATTTAGCATGGTGGCTTCTAAACAAGCTGGGCCTGGCCATTTTTTCTTCCCAAATCTTTCAGTTTCTGCAGTTTTTGGTGGTTCTGAACATTTTTTTTTTATTTAAACACATGTGGGTGAAACATGGAAGGAATGATTTAGTTTCAAGCGGAAGAAATCAGCCGAATTTATTCATCATGTTATTTTAGTTTAAGATGGCTGGAATTTGGTAGCACGATAAGCATGGGAGCATTTCATTTTTTATTTTTATTTTCTAAAATGTAAATTTTGTAATTTTGTGATAGGCGGATTCCTTGACTTACAGCCATTTGTTTAGTGACCATTTGAAGTTATAACAGCACTGAAAAAAGTGGCCTCTGACTTACGTCTGTTGCAGCATCCCCATGATCATGTGATCAAAATTTGAACTCTTGGCAACTGGCTCGTATTTATGACGGTCGGAGTATCCCGGGGCTCATATGATCCCCTTTTGCGACCTTCTGACAAGCAAGGTCAATGGGGGAAGCCAGATTCATTTAACGACCGTGTTACTAACTTAATAATGGCAGTGATTCATTTAACAACTCTGGCAAAAAAAAGGTCGTCAAATGGGGAAACTTCACTAAATAACCGTCTCACTTAGCAACAGAAATTTTGTGCTCGGCTGTGGCCGTAAGTGGAGGACTATCTGTACAGACAACTCGGAATGAACCTAACAACCGTGTTCCTTATTTGGCAACAGAAATTTTGCACAATGTAAGTGCGGGAGGGCCTTGGTGCGTCTCCGCATGCTGTGACTGCAGAGATACTTCACAAGAGTCTTTTCGGTTTTCATATGGTGAAAAAACAAATTTTGGATTCCAGAAGTAGGTAGAAAAAGCACTTGCACTACCTCAGACCGTTAACTGGGCGGAATCTTCCATTTTGAAAACTAAATCCCCTTTTGTTTTACTGCTTCTTTTATAGTTTCTGTCTGTTCTATGTAGTTTTAACAAGCTGTTCCTCCATTATCACTTCAAATTATCCTTTTGGTGCCTTGTTTTATTGAGTTGGGCTAAGCTGTCCGATGACCTCTTCCAAAGAAAGGCCGAAGTTGGGGGGAAAAAAACAGTTTCGCTCTACAGTAAAATAAACAAGGCTCCCTGCACATTTTTTTACTAGTGTGTTGAAATCTGCTCTCCATTTCCCAGAAGTATTCTTCTCTAAAGGGAGGGGGGGGAAAAAGAACATAGTTTCTGTTTTTCTTTCCAATCTCAGGTGACTTCAGAAGCAATTCGAAAGTGCCTTTTGATTGCGTGTTGTTGAGTTTGGTTCCTGTTACAAGTGAGCTGAGCTATGTGGTGAATGTTTTGTTAAATGGGTAAATCCTCAACTTTCCACCCTTCGCTTAGCCACCGTTCAAAGTTTCAACGGCAGTGAAAATAGAGGTTTATACTTCTATTACTTACCTTAGCAGTCCCTCAAAGTTTCAATGGACCTCCCCAGAGCTACTTATAAACCACTTTCAAAGTTACAATAACTGCTCCCATTATGATCACGTGATTGCATTTCAGAACTTGACAATTGGCCCATTTTTAAGGCTGGCTTTCATGCCTAAGGTGGGACTACAACTCACCGTCTCCAGGTGATTGACCCAAAGTCACCCAGCCAGCTTTCATGGTTAAGGCAGGACTAGAACTCACCGTCTCCAGGTGATTGACCCAAAGTCACCCAGCCAGCTTTCATGGTTAAGGCGGGACTAGAACTCACCGTCTCGGGGAGATTGGCCCAAAGTCACCCAACTACTTTCATGGTTAAGACAGGACTAGAACTCACCATCTCCTGGTCACTGGCCCAAAGTCACCCAGCTGGCTTTCATGGTTAAGGCAGGACTAGAACTAACCGTCTCCGGTGATTGGCCCAAAGTCACCCATCTTTCATGGTTAAGGCAGGACTAGAACTCACTGTCTCCTGGTGATTGGCCCAAAGTCACCCAACTACTTTCATGGTTAAGGCAGGACTAGAACTCATTGTCTCCTGGTGATTGGCCCAAAGACACCCAGCTACTTTCATGGTTAAGGCGGGACTAGAACTCACTGTCTCCTGGTGATTGGCCCAAAGTCACCCAGCTACTTTCATGGTTAAGGCAGGACTAGAACTCATTGTCTCCTGGTGATTGGCCCAAAGACACCCAGCTACTTTCATGGTTAAGGCGGGACTAGAACTCACTGTCTCCTGGTGATTGGCCCAAAGTCACCCAGCTGGCCTTCATGGCTCAAACAGGACTAGTCACAACCACCTGGCTTCCAGCCTGGTGCTGGATTCTAGACTAAGTTTACTAAAAGGCAGATCTGTATCGAATGTTAGGAAATATTTCCTACTCATAAGAGCAAATCACCAGTGGAACTGATTAGCAAGCGAAATTAGAAGCGGGATAGTCGTTATCTGGAAGGATTAATTTGGTCTGCTCCAATCCGGGAGGGGTTGAACCATGGGTGTCCATGGGAAAGCGGTCAAAAAAGTCAAGATGGTGTCAGTGACCCGAGTTAGTCTTGGAGTATTGGTAGTCCTCGGCTTACAACATTCGTTCAGTGACTGTTCAAAGTTACAAGGGCACTGCAGAATGCGACTTATGACCATTTTTCACAGTTGCGACCCTCGCAGCATCCCTGTGATCCTGGGACCAAAATTCAGATGCCTGGCAACTGCCTCATATTTATGACTGTTGCTGTGTCCCAAGGTCACCTTTTCCGACTTTCTGACGAGCAAAATCAATGGAGAAGCCGGTTTCACTTAACAACCGGGTTACTGACTTATCAACAGCAGTGATTCACTTAACAACTGTGGCAAGGAAGGCCGTAACATGGGGCAAAGCTCACTTAACAAACGACAGAAATTTTGGGCTCATTGGTGGGTCGTACGTCGTACGTCGAGGACTGTGCCACCCCACCCTTTTCCGGTTGTTGTGAAAGACATCAGGGGGCGGGGCTTCTGTCATCTGACCCTGGCTGCCATCTTGACTTATTTGACCCTCCCTGATGCCCTGAACTGAATCCAGCCTGCCTTTCCCCTCCTGTGGTTTCAAAGGCACGGTTCCCAGATGCCCAGTCAAGCTGTAAATACAGCCGGTAAACTAATATATTTTTTTTTTAAAAAAAGATGAACTTCAAATTGCTCAGTTTCGTGATTGGCTTGGACCAGAGATTTTGCTTGTGCTAAGCCAGCCTTTAAAAATCGAAAAGAATTCAGGCTGCAAAATATTGATTTCCAGTGGCTGGCTTATTGCTCCCCGTGTTTGTCCTTTGGCCTCCTCCTGTATAAACACCGCAAAGCCTCTGTTCGGGCGCCAGAATGATGCAAATCGAAGTCTCTAAGCTGAATAAAATTGGGTTTGTTTTAAAAGGCCCTTGGGGGGGGGGCTTCCCTCCTCCCCTTCTGCAAATTGGTGGTGATGATGCACGTAAGCCCGTTGCTAACAACGGTGACCCAGTGGCCCTCCATTGACAGGGTGGCAGAATTGACCCAGGAACATATAAACACTGCAAAACGTGAGACCAATCTCTAATCTTCCGCATTAAATTGCCTATTTCTGTGCAAAGAACAAGTCGATAAGCTGCAAACACAGCGCTGAATATTGTCTTGCATCTAACTTTATGTCTGAGTTACACGGGATCTTCGCAAGTTATTGACTTACATTTACCTTGCTAAACCTTTACCCGTTTTTTTATTTCTTTGTGGGTTGGATGGCTGGTGGGTTTATATTCCACCTTTATTATTTTTACAAATAACTCAAGGCAGCGAAAATATCTCACACTCCTTCTTCTTCCTATTTTCCCCACAACTCAGATGAGTTGGGCTGAGAGAGTGGGATTGGCTTGAAATCACCCAGCAGGCTTTCATAGCTAAGGCGGGACTAGAACTCACTGTATCCTGGTGATTGACCTAAAGTCACCCAGTCGGCTTTCATGATTAAGGCGGGACTAGAACTCAGTGTCTCCTGGTGATTGACCCAAAGTCACCCAGTCAGCTTTCATGGCTAAGGCGGGTCTAGAACTCACTGTCTCTTGGAGATTGGCTCAAAGTCACCTACTCGGCTTTCATGGCTAAGGTGGGACTAGAACTCACCTTTTCCTGGTGATTGGTCTAAAGTCACCCAGCTGGCCTTCATGGCTCAAACAGGACTAGAAGTCACAACCACCTGGCTTTCAGCCTGGTGCTTTAACCACTGGACCAAACCGACTCTGGATTCTGGTCTAAGTTTACTAGAAAGCAGATCTGTATTGAATGTTAGGAAATATTTCCTACTCATAAGAGCAAATCACCAGTGGAACTGATTAGCAAGCAAAATTAGAATTACAACTCTGTCTCCTGCTTCCTAGCCTAGTGCCTTAACTATTAAACCAAACTGGCGTGTGTGTGTGTGTGTGTGTGTGTGTGTGTACATGGGTACATATGTACATATGTACACAGATATTTTATGAAAACAAAACCCTGCAAACCAGTTGCCAAGCATCCGAATTCTGATCAGGTGTCCACGGGCATGCTGCAACAGTTGTAAATGTGGAAAACATGAGTTAGTTTTTTTTTTCCGTGGCGTTTTATCTTTCAACGGTCACTAAACAGACGGTGGTAAATTGAGGACTACCTGTATCGAAACTTTAGCGTGTTTGCAAATAGCCAGCGCGCTTTGGTTCAGAAACAACAACAACAACAATAAAGTTGGAAAGGACCTTGGAGGTCATCTAGTCCAACCCCCTGCTCAGGTAGGAAACCCTATACCATTTCAGACAAATGGCTGTCCAATTTCTTCTTAAAAACTTCCAGTGATGGAGCACCCACAACTTCTGGAGGCAAGTCGTTCCACTGATTAATTGTTCTCACTGTCAGGAAATTTCTCCTTAGTTCCAAGTTGCTTTTCTCCTTGATTAGTTTCCATCCCTTGCTTCTTGTCCTGCCTTCAGGTGCTTTGGAGAACAGCTTGACTCCCTTTTCTTTTCTTGAGACCACTATTTTTCCTTTTAAATTCATGTCCCCAAACTACGCAGGCAGCTGCCAAATCGAGATGCCTTGGGTCTTTCCATAATGCCAGGGCTCTGAACGTGGGGCTATAGGCAATGATGGACGCCACCCGGAAATTATTTTACAGTCCTCATTTTTTCCCCAAGCTGAGAGCTACTGTTAGTGAGAGTACAGAAAATAAATTTAGCATGTCCAAGGTAGAGAGTGATGTCCTGCTTATCTAAAAGGTTCTGAAGAAATGTAGGAGAGGCTGAAATTGTCCAGAAATGTCCTTTTTACGTACAATCCATTTGGAAGTCCTCCGGGGCATTAGAGAATGTCACATACTGTGACTTTTTTATTCTCACAAAAGAGCTGTTTTACCGCTTTATATACGGAGGTGGAATTCTTTCAGTGCTCCTGTGAAAAACCCAACAACTGCATGACTTCTCACTTGGTTATTGAAGTCACCCTTTTTCTACAGTCGCAACAGGCAAGGACGTCAGGGCAGGAGGCTAAAACATATAAAGAACGGCGGCAGGAATTGGGTATGTCTGGTTTAATGAAGAGAAGGACCAGGGGTGACATGATAGCAGTGTTCCAGGATCTCAGGGGCTGACACAGAGGGATAGAATCAAGATCGCGTGAAGTGTTAATACCGCTTTACAACGCCTTGGTAAGGCCACACTTGGAATCCTGCATCCAGTTTTGGTCACCACGATGTAAAAAAGATGTTGAGACTATAGAAAGAGGGCAGACAAAAGCAACAAAGAGAATTAGGGGACTGGGGGCTAAAACATATAAGGAACGGCTGCTGGAATTGGGTATGTCTAGTTTAATGAAGAGCAGGACGAGGGGGGACATGATAGCAGTGTTCCAATATCTCAGGGGCTGCCCCAAAGAAGAGGGAGTCAAGCTATTCTCCAAAGCAGCTGAAGGCAGGACAAGAAGCAACGGATGGAAACTAATCAAGGAGAGAAGCAACCTAAAACTAAGGAGAAATTTCCTAACAGTGTGGACAATTAATCAGTGGAACGACTTCCTTTCAGGAAGTTGTGGGTGTTCCATCACTGGAGGTTTTTAAGAAGAGTCTGGACAGCCACTTGTCTGGAATGGTAAAGATATTCCTTGACTTAACGACCACAATTGAGCCCCCAAATTGCTAAGTGAGACCGTTGCCCCATTTTACGACCTTGTCACAGTTGTTAAGTAAATCACTGCAGCTGTTAGTAAGATGGTGTTCCAGTGAATCTGGTTTTCCCATTGACTTTGCCCCTGAAAAGGTCACAAAAGGTGATCATGTCACCCCAGGACACTGCAACCATCATATGTATGTTGTCGGCCAAGCAGCTGAATTTGGGTCACGTGATCATGGGGATGCTACAATGGTCTTAAGTGTGAATCACGGTCATAAGTCATTTTTTTCAATGGTATAGGGCAGGAGTAGGCAACCTTGGCTCTTTTATGACTCGTGGACTTCAACTCCCAGAATTCCTGAGCCAGTTTGGCTCAGCTTGGAAACCTCTCCCTTTCCCCTCAGCATGGCTGGTTCAGGGATTCTGGGAGTTGAAGTCCACGAGTCGTAAAAGAGCCGAGGTTGCCTACCCCTGTATTTTTAAAGAAGAGATTGAACAGCTATTTATCTGAAATGGTGTAGGGTTTCCTGCCTGAGCAGGGGGTTGGACTAGAAGACCTCCAAGGCCCCTCTGTTATTCTGTATTCTGTATTCAGCTCCTGAAAGGGTCAGAGGCCAATTTAAACGCGGATATTATTTCTCAATGTGATTGCCTGCTGAGAGAGAGAAACTGCAGCAAATGAAATTTGCATATTCTTTCTCTCCTGTTCAAGTAATACATTTCCACTCATCCTGGCTTTCCTTATGAAAAGCCTCTTTTTTATTATTAAAAAAAATAGCAAAGCATATGCGCCCGGTATGAAATTTGTTCTGGAGGAATGTGTGTGTGTGGGGGGGGGGAACGGAAAGAGAGATTTTAGAAATTTACATTTTCATTTCCTTGCTGGAATCGTGGACATCAAATTCTTTATCTCAAACAAACAAAACACAACGAGAAAATCGGAAATAAAATGTTACAATCTGCTGGGAAAACAATACAGGTAGCCCTCAACTTACGACCACAACGAGCCCAAAATTTCTGTTGCTAAGGGAGACACTTGTTAAGTGAGTTTTGCCCCATTTTACGACCTTCCTTGCCACAGTTGTAAAGTCAATCATTGCAGTTGTTCCATTAGTAACATGGTTGCTAAGTGAATCTGGCTTCCCCATTGACTTTGCTGGTCAAAAGGGGATCACATGACCCCGGGACAGTGCGACCGTCATAAATATGAACCGGTTGCCAGGCATCTGAATTTTGATCAACGGTCATAAGTGTGAAAAACGGTCATAAGTCAGTTTTTCAGTGCCATTGTAACTTTGAACGGTCACTAAATGAACGGTTGTAACTCAAGGATTACCTCTATTATAAGGACTGATAACCAAGTGGAAAATTAAAAAGCCTAAAAGTCCACTGTATAGCCTGGAGCCATCATGTGGTCTGATTTGAATTTATTGTTCAAGAACACTTGAGTATATAATTTCACCCTAAAAGGAAAAGATTTTGGGAAAAACAGTAAGAAAAATAGAGGGATAGAAAAAGAGGGATAGAATCAAGATCGCGTGAAGTATTAATACCACATTACAATGCCTCGGTAAGGCCACACTTGGAATACTGCATCCAGTTTTGGTCACCACGATGTAAAAAAGATGTTGAGACTCTAGAAAGAGGACAGAGAAGAGCAACAAAGATGATGAGGGGACTGGAGGCTAAAACATATAAGGAACGTTGCTGGAATTGGGTATGTCTAGTTTAATGAAGAGAAGGACGAGGGGGGACATGATAGCAGTATTCCAGTATCTCAGGGGCTGCCCCAAAGAAGAGGGAGTCAAGCTATTCCTCAAAGCACCTGAAGGCAGGACAAGAAGCAACGGATGAAAATTAATCAAGGAGAGAAGCAACCTAGAACTAAGGAGAAACTTCCTGACAGTTAGAACAATTCACCAGTGGAACAACCTGCCTCCAGACGCGGTGAATGCTCCAACACTGGAAGTTTTTAAGAAGAGACTGGACAGCCATTTGTCTGAAATGGTATAGGGTTTCCTGCCTGAGCAGGGGGTTGGACTAGATGACCTCCAAGGTCCCTTCCAACTTTATTATTATTATTATTGTCCTGCCTTCAGGCGCTTTAGAGAATAGCTTGACTCCCTCTTCTTTGGGGCAGCCCCTGAGATATTGGAACACTGCTATCATGTCATCCCTCGTCCTTCTCTTCATTAAACTAGAGTAACATACCCAATTCCAGCAGCCGTTCCTTATATGCTTTAGCCTCCAGTCCCCTAATCATCTTTGTTGCTCTTCTCTGCACTCTTTCCAGAGTCTCAACATCTTTTTTACATCGTGGTGACCAAAACTAGATGCAGGATTCCAAGTACAGTAGTAGTCCTAGCATATAAAGGATAAAGATGGATGGAGATCTGGAGAAGTATTTAACCATCCATCGTTAGATGTGATTTAATACTTAATGATGTTTGCCATCATCACGTCATGCTCCTAATTGAAAATAATTGAAATTCTAATTATGCCAGGGGTCAAGCTAAGGGGAAACCTTAACCCCCCCCTCATCTAACAAAAGTTCAGAAAGTTTTCGAATGGTTCACAGAAGGACGAGCTGTTCAATTATTAAATGAAAACGGAGCTTTTATAGTTCTCCTTTGTGTTTTCTGGAAATACCGTTTTTGGGAATAAAGGAGAAAACCCGGGGAAAATATTTTCACTTCCCTGTGCTGAGATTGTTTAATCAGAATAGAGCTGGAAGGGACCTCAGAGGTCATCTAGTCCAACCCCCTATATCATTTCAGACAAATGGTTGTCCAGTCTCTTCTTAAAAAACCTCCAGTGATGAAGCAGTCACAACTTCTGGAGGCAAGCCGTTCCACTGGTTAATTGTCCTCACTTCTCCTTAATTCCAGGTTGCTTCTCTCTCCTTGATTAGTTTCCATCCATTGCTTCTTGTTCTGCCTTCAGGTGCTTTGGAGAACCGAATAACATAGTTGGAAGGGACCCTTGGAGGTCATCTAGTCCAACCCCCTGCTCAGGCAGGAAACCCTACTTACCATTCCAGACAAATGGCTGTCCAATCTCTTCTTAAAAACCTCCAGTGATGGAGCACCCACAACTTCTGGAGGCAAGCCGTTCCACTGGTTAATTGTTCTCACTGTCAGGAAATTTCTTCTCTCCTTAATTAGTTTCCATCCGTTGCTTTTTGTTCTGCCTTCAAGTGATTTGGAGAATAGGTTGACCCCCCCCCCTCATCTTGATTGGAGCCCCTCAGATATTGGAACACTGTTATCATGTTGTCCCTAGTCCTTATTTTTATTTTAAAAAAAACTAAATGGAAAGACAGATTTAAATCTGTCCTTCCATTTAGGATTGTCTCCAACGTGGCAAGTTTAGTCCTAAACAATTGAGATGACTTTTTCTGATCCTTTTTTACCCAACGGCAACTTTTCCAGACTTCCCCTGCAATCCGATTCCCTATCGAGGGTGCTTAAAGAGCTCCAGAATGGATAATGATGGTTGTCTGAATGACTGTTTGGTGTCCAGCTCGGCAGATGGTGTCAAATGAATTGACCCTGGGGGAGCGGAGACAGTCTGGAAGACCCCTTGAACTTGTCTGCAGGGTGTCTTTCCATCGATCAATGTCTTCAAGGGAACAACCCTCAGCAGCTGAAATGTGTTTGATTAGTACATCTAATCCCTGATTGATTAGCGATTCTAAATAATTGATTGCTGTGTTCACATCACGGCAGTGGAAGGGAGGGGGACAGAGGGCAGGAGCCGAATAAATCTTTAATAGGCAACGAGGGTTCTTGACATCTGTCTAACGCGCCCCATGAAGGGTTTTAGCAAATGACGCTGTCCTTTTATTATTCACTCGGACGTACTTAGCGTGTTTTGTGTTATTGGTGCATCTATGACTAACACCTTCAGAAACATGAATAGCAATCTGAAGGTGGAAGAAGGGGAGGGAAGGAAGGAAGGAAGGAAGGAAGGAAGGAAGGAAGGAAGGAAGGAAGGAAGGAAGGAAGGAAGGAAAGACTTGGAGGGAGGGAGGAGACAGCAGAAAGGGAGGGAAGAGATGGAAGGAGGGAGGGAGGAGACAACGGAAGGAAGGGAGAGAGCAAGGAAAGGAGAAGACAGAAAAGAGGGAAGGAAGGAGGAGGGAGGGAGGGAGGAGACAGAAGGAAGGGAGGAGAGAGGGAGGAGAGAGGAGGGAGGGAGGAGACAGAAGGGAAGGAGGGAGGAGATAGGAAGGAAGGAAGGAAGGGGAAGGAGGAAGGAAGGAAGGAGGGAGGGAGAAAGGGAGGGAGGGAGGAATGAATGAAGGAAGGAGGGAGGAAGGGAAGGAAGGAAGGAAGGAAGGAAGGAAGGAAGGAAGGAAGGAAGGAAGGAAGGAAGGAAGGAAGGAAGGAAGGAAGGAAGGAAGGAAGGAAGGAAAGTCAATGGGGAAGCCAGATTCACTTAACAACTATGTTACTAACTTAAAACTGCAATGACTCACTTAACAACTGTGGCAAGAAAGGGCGTAAAATGGGAAAAAATTCACTTAACAAACATCTCGTTTAGCAACAGAAATTTTTGACTCAATTGTGGTCGTAAGTCGAGGACTCCCTGTGGCCGAAGGTAGCAGCTGAACCTGTGGCACGTCACAGAGTCCTCGTCGCTTGTGATTTGACTTTTAAGAACAGATCCCGTTGGGTTTGAGCAACCATAGGACCGAATTTCCCAAGCTGTGCAGGGGGTTGGACTAGAAGACCTCCAAGGTCCCTTCCAACTCTGTCACTCTGTTAATTCTATCGCGTCTCTCCGCCAATTGCAAGAACCAAGAGTGAATCCTGCCAATTGGAGGCAAAAGGTTTGATTTCCGTCATGCCAGTTTTTCCTAAATAGGTGCAGGTGTATATTTTGATTTATTTTAAGTCAGGGGTAGGCAACCTCGGCTCTTTTATGACTCGTGGATTTCAACTCCCAGAATTCCTGAGCCAGCATGAGGGAAACTTTGGCCCCTTCATGACTTGTGGACTTCAACTCCCAGAATTCCTGAGCCAGCATGGGGGAAACTTTGGCCCCTTCATGATTTGCGGACTTCAACTCCCAGAATTCCCGAGCCAGCATGGGGGAACTATGGCCCCTTCATGACTTGCGGACTTCAACTCCCAGAATTCCCGAGCCAGCATGGGGGAAACTTTGGCCCCTTCATGACTTGTGGACTTCAACTCCCAGAATTCCTGAGCCAGCATGGCTCAGCTTGGAAACCTCTCCCTTTCCCCTCAGCATGGCTGGCTCAGGAATTCTGGGAGTTGAAGTCCACGAGTCATAAAAGAGCCAAGGTTGCCTACCCCTGTTTTAGGTGCGCGCCCAAAATCTGGGAAGCCTCTCACCCCCTTCCCTCTGATCTCTTTCACGGCTAAATCTCCTCGTGGAGGAATGAAGGGGGGAAAAAATGGAGGACCCATTGGTGGACTGTTAATTTTTCCCGGGCCCCATTCCAAAAGAGCATTAAGCTACGGTTGATGTATTCTTTCAAGGTTTATGGGGATGCTGAGATAAACAAAGTGAGCAAATGAGTTTTTCTTTATGACTTTCTCCTTTCCCCCCCCACCCCCGTTTTGGGTTTTCAGAATGGATGCTACTCCTGTACTTAATATCCTAACACGGAAATGGAATTAAACAGTTCGGCCTCTTGATGGTCCCTTGTTTTTAGAAAGCTACTAAGAAGCCATCGTCAAGTTTGTGTGACAGTGTCCTTGACCCTCCTGAGCTGGCTTATCTTTCTGAACTCCTGCTGGAAGACGGAACAACGAAAGAAACCGCATTTAGTCCTGTTTCCCAGGAAGTGCC
>JALGBA010001518.1:0-145000 GCA_023970755.1 Azemiops feae | reverse complement strand
AAATATATTATACATAAAAAAATTAGTCTGTTTTTTCTGGCAATAGAGGGTGAATTATAATAGGCGTTTTAACGTTTTTAAGTCTTTATTATAGATAGGGATTTAATGTTTTACAAGCTGCCCATAAGAATGTTTTTCTCAGCCAAATACAATAAGAGAAACCAAAAGTTCAAAAGAACTGTCTAGGCTGTAACTCAATTTAAGTGTTTTGAACCAGGCAGGACCGTGTGAGCTTAGCTACAGATGTTATTTACATTATGGCTGATATTTCTTTCATTGTGCAAGATTCACACAGGATGGGAACACAGTTGTACACATGTACGCAGCTTGGGAAGGTTACACGCAGCCTTGTCCCATTGATATTATGCAGTGAAAAGCACACAATACACATCCAATACCGAGAATCCTCCAGTTTGCTATTGCTGAGCCAAACAGCTGTTAAGTGGGTTTTGCCCCATATTACGACCTTTCTTCCCACAGTTGTTAAGTGAATCGCTGCAGTTGTTAAGTTAGTAACGTGGCTGTTAAGTGAATCGCTGCAATTTTTAAGTGACTACGACGGTTGTTAAGTGAACCTGGCTTCCCCATTCACTTTGTTCGTGAGAAGGTCGCAGAAGGGGATCACTTGACCCCGGGACGTTGAAACGCGTCATAAATATGAACCAGTTGCCAAGCGTCTGGATCAAAAGCTATTTGTAGAAGAAAATAAAATAGAACCACCTTGTTGTAAACAGTACATTCTCACCAGTGCATGTATGGGAAACCATTTTCAACAGCCATTTTTAATTGAATCTAAATCTGAGCTTGGTGGTTTTCTTGCAGACGTTTCATTACCCAACTAGGTAACATCATCAATGTGCTAGTTCAGGTAATGAAATGTCTGCAAAGAAAACAACCAAGCTCAGAGAGCACCAAGGACAGAGAGAGAGAGAGAGAGAGAGAGAGAGAGAGAGAGAGAGAGAGAGAGAGGGAGGGGGAGGGAGAGAGAGATGGGTGGAGGGAGGGAGGGAGGGAGAGATAAGAGAGAGAGGAGAAATAGATGATAGACAGACAGACAGACAGACATGGATGGATGGATGGATGGAAGGAGATAAGAGAGAAAAGAGAAATAGATGATAAACAGAGATAGACAGACAGACAGACAGACAGACAGACATGGATGGATGGATGGATGGATGGATGGATGGATGGATGGATGGATGGATGGATGGATGGATGGATGGATGGATGGATGGAAGGAGATAAGAGAGAAAAGAGAAATAGATGATAAACAGAGATAGACAGACAGACAGACAGACAGACATGGATGGATGGATGGATGGATGGATGGATGGATGGATGGATGGATGGATGGATGGATGGATGGATGGATGGAAGGAGATAAGAGAGAAGAGAAATAGATGATAAACAGAGATAGACAGACAGACATGGATGGATGGATGGATGGATGGATGGATGGAAGGAGATAAGAGAGAAAAGAGAAATAGATGATAAACAGAGATAGATAGATAGATAGATAGATAGATAGATAGATAGATGATAGATAGATAGATAGATAGATAGATAGATAGATAGATAGATAGATAGATAGATAGATAGATAGATAGATAGATAGATAGATAGATAGATAGATAGATAGATAGATAGATAGATAGATAGATAGATAGATAGATAGATAGATAGATAGATAGATAGGCAGATAGATAGATAGATAGATAGACAGACAGACAGACAAATAGTTCCTATGGAGAGGGAAATTTCCGAGAATCAGATGCCCGCTGCTTCACATTTCTCCAAAATAAATAGACGGTGAAGGGCCACGCATAAAATATTCTTGCTGAGAAGGGCTTTGTAGGCCTCCTACAAAATATGCCGTCTGAAGTTCAGAGCAGGGGCCGTTCGTTTTCATTAGGAACAACAAAAAGATCAGCTTAGATCTGAATTGACGGGAGACGGGAGCCGCCTCGCGAGTTTGATTAAAGAATCCCAAGTTGGCAAAATTGGGGTTTGATGGTCTGCAAAGAACTTGACGATCTTTGAAGCTTAGGCGCACTTGGAGAAATAAACTTTGCGATAATTAACTCGGCGCATTAGCTCGCTCTACCTCGCAGTGGCGAGGCTTGGATTAATTAACGTTTCGGGTAATGGAATGGGAAGACCGTCAGATGAAAGGCTCACGGCACATTTTCATATTTCTTTGACCTCTTCAAAAGTGCGTTTCTCCGGCTCGGTCGCAGGAAAGGACATTTGCACGGGTGCATTTATTTGTTAATACATTCATAAAAGCTTCGTTTCCTTCTTTTATTAAATTCCCAGCTACCAACAGCTCTCAGCCCTGTTAATTACCATGGAAACCCAAAAGACACCTCCAATTTTTCTTTTTTATAAAGGCACTATTTATTCATGATTTAATATTATTATTACTGTTAGGCTAGGGTGCTTTGACGTTGTTTGTCTTTTTCATATATGCGTGGTAGGGGGGAAAAAAACACCAAACGGTTCTGAAAGTCAGCTCATAATTCTGTCAACACCCAGACAAGTCCAGCAGAAGTTTTGGCTGGAAAAAAAATCGGGTGTGTCCTGCTGGGAGCAGCAAATTCTTTGACCTCAATCCCTCCTAAAGAGAAATAAGAATAAGGTAATAATTCTTAGGCAAATGGGAATCCCAGAAATGGTTTTATGTCAGGATTAGTCATCAACATTCCCTCTGGATCAAGAGCTTTATCTCATTTCCAATTAAACAGGGAGTTCTCGAGTTCATTTAGTGACCGTTCAAAGTTACAACAGCATAGAAAAAAATGACTTACGACCGTTTTTCACACATGACCATAGTGGCATGGTGATTAAAATTCAGACGCTTGGCCACTGACTCCTAACTTAACAATTGCAGTGATTCACTAAGAATAGAATAGAATAGAATAGAATAGAATAGAATAGAATAGAATAGAATAGAATAGAATAGAATAGAATAGAATAGAATAGAATAGAATAGAATAGAATAACAGGAAAGAATAGAATAGAATAGAATAGAATAGAATAGAATAGAATAGAATAGAATAGAATAGAATAGAATAGAATAGAATAGAATAGAATAGAATAGAATAGAATAGAATAGAGCTGGAAGGGACCTTGGAGGTCTTCTAGTCCAGCCCCCTGCTCAAGCAGGAAAACCTATACCATCTCAGACAGGTGACTGTCCAGTCTCTTCTTAAAAACTTCCCAGTGATGGAGCGCCCATGATTTCTGGGGATAAGCTGTTCCACTGGTTGATTGTCCTCACTGTGGAACAGCTTACCCCCAGAAATCGTGGGCGCTCCATCACTGGAAATGTGGTGAGAAAAAGTGTAAAATGGGGCGAAATTCACTTAACAAATGTTTCACTTAGTAACAGAAATGTTGGGTTCAGTTGTGGTCATAAGTCGAGGACTATGTGTACTTCTGTTGGGCTGGTTGTTCATTTTTGTATTCAATCCACCTTGGTTCAGCATCTACTCATCCGTGGTCCTCACTGTCCTCGTTTCACCTCACGCAATTCTTAAATAACCTGGTCCCCACTGCATTCAATTTGCTTTTATATTTCTTCCGACAGGTCGAATTCTCACTTCCGCGTAAGAAAGTGGGCAAAAACACACTCTTTACTCACAGCCATTTTCACTTCTTTTGACAAACGCTCAAGCTTCACAACAAATCCACTGCTGCGTATCTATCGGCACTTGTTTATTTTAATTTTTTTTCCCCCGTTCAATCTCTGACTTTAATAAACATTCTGCTATCCCAAAAGTTCAGAATATACAGGTAGCCTTTGAAACACAGCCACAATTAAGGCCACAATTTCTGTTGCTAAGCAAGACATTTGCTAAGATAAGTTTCCCTCCCATTTTACAATCTTTCTGGCCACCGTTGTTAAATGAATCGGCGCAGTTGTTAAGTTAATAGCATGGTTGTTGGGAACCCTAACTAAACCACTGCAGTGATTCACTTAACAACTGTGGCAAGAAAGTCGTAAATTGTAAAATGGGGCAAAGCTCGCTGACAGCAGCGAGAATTGTATTTGCCCAATTTTGGAAAAATGAAAACCTACCACACGATCAGATTATAATTATGAAAATTTTAGAATGTGCAGAAATGGATAGATTGACGTTGGAAATTAAAGAGAAAGAGGATTCAGTGTATTTTAGGACATGGGAAATTTTTTATCAATGGTTAGCATTACGCTAGAGCTAAAATATACTTAATTAGTAAGCTTAACTTTATGACTATTTTCAGTATTAATGACTATAATTGTTTAGTATTGTATTAACTACTATTATTTAATATGTGTACCCGGACGAGAGTCTGCTTGTTTAAGCTTTGGATTTTTTATGTGGGGGTAACCCCACTATTGTATCTTTTCCTATCCCTATTCCCATCCCTATCCTAATTCCATTCCCTAACCCCATCCTTTACCCATACTATCCCTATCCTTCCCATACCCATAGAAAACCTAAAAAAATATATTAAAAAAAATAGCATGGTTTGGGAAGCCAGCTGCCTTCTCTGTCACATACAAGTATCCTGCTGTTGTGCCCAATCCTAAATTAATCTGTGTAAATCCGTAACAACAGATTATAAAGCTTCCCCTTGTCCTGACTTTGCCCGCAGC
The DNA here is from genome assembly GCA_023970755.1 of Azemiops feae. Taxonomy (NCBI): domain Eukaryota; kingdom Metazoa; phylum Chordata; class Lepidosauria; order Squamata; family Viperidae; genus Azemiops; species Azemiops feae. The sequence goes on along the minus strand of JALGBA010001518.1, from coordinate 140,358 downwards.
GCTTCTGTATAACATATGCTGATTTCTGCTTTGTTTTCCTAGAAAGATATCCCACATTTTTTCCCAGAATGCTCTTTGAAGTCTGACATAACAGTGAACAAAACTGGCTTATATATTTGGTTAGAGCATAGTAACTGTGTTTCCCTGAAAATAAGTCTGGGTCTTATATTAATTTTTGCTCCAAAGGATGCATTAGGGCTTATTCTCCAGATAGGTCTTATTTTCGGGGAAATACAGTACTAAATGCATCCATCTGGCTGACAATCTGAATTGGGGCTTATTTTTGGGGTGGGGCTTATATTACAAGCCTCCTGAAAAATCATGCTAGGGCTTATTTTCCGGTTAAGTCTTATTTTCAGGGAAACAGGGTATAAGCATCATGATCTTGTTAACTTGGGACATTATTTAGTGCAGGGGTAGGCAACCTTGGCTCTTTTATGACTCGTGGACTTCAACTCCCAGAATTCCTGAGCCAGCATGGCTCAGCTTGGAAACCTCTCCCTTTTCCCTCAGCATGGCTGGCTCAGGAATTCTGGGAGTTGAAGTCCACGAGTCATGAAGGGGCCATAGTTCCCCCATGCTGGCTCAGGAATTCTGGGAGTTGAAGTCCCCAAGTCATGAAGAGGCCATCGTTTCCCCCATGCTGGCTCAGGAATTCTGGGAGTTGAAGTCCCCAAGTCATGAAGGGGCCATCGTTCCCCCATGCTGGCTCAGGAATTCTGGGAGTTGAAGTCCACGAGTCATGAAGAGGCCATCGTTTCCCCCATGCTGGCTCAGGAATTCTGGGAGTTGAAGTCCACGAGTCATGAAGAGGCCATCCCCATGCTGGCTCAGGAATTCTGGGAGTTGAAGTCCCCAAGTCATGAAGGGGCCATCGTTCCCCCATGCTGGCTCAGGAATTCTGGGAGTTGAAGTCCACGAGTCATGAAGGGGCCATCGTTCCCCCATGCTGGCTCAGGAATTCTGGGAGTTGAAGTCCACGAGTCATGAAGGGGCCATAGTTCCCCCATGCTGGCTCAGGAATTCTGGGAGTTGAAGTCCACGAGTCATAAAAGGGCCAAGGTTGCCTACCCCTGATTTAGTGTGTTGTAGCCAGAACCCCAGATATTAAATGAAGTGAAAATTGCAATTTCAGGTGTATGCTATTGATGGCTTTATGTGCAATGTTTATGGAGATTCTCAAAATCATCCCGGTCATGGTTGTCCCAAAGGTGCTTTTTCCAGAAGGCAACTGGACTTTCTTGGGGTTTTTTTTTTCTTTGAAAACATTTCGCTTCTCATCCAAGAAGCAGAACTGAAGAAGCTTCTTGGATGAGAAGCAAAACGTTTTGAAAGAAAAGGGGAAAAAAACCAAGGAAGTCCAGTTGCCTTTTGGGGGGGAAAAATCACCTTTGGGACTTTAAGAGTTCTGGTGGTGCAGTGGTTAGAATGGAGCATTGCAGGCTAATTCAGCTCACTGCCAACAGTTCGATCCTGACCGGCTCAAGGTTAACTCAGCCTTCCCTCCTTCCAAGGTGGATAAAATGAGGACCCAGATTGTTGGGGGGTGATATGCTGACTCTGTAAACTGCTTAGAGGGGGCTATAAAGCATTATGAAGCGTTATATAAGTCTTATTGCGAAGGGAGGGAGGGAGGGAGGGAGGGAGGGAGGAAGGAAGGAAGGAAGGAAGGAAGGAAGGAAGGAAGGAAGGAAGGAAGGAAGGAAGGAAGGAGCTGTGGTGGCCCAGTAGTTAGAATGCCGCATTGCAGGCAAACTCTGCCCATAGCCAGCAGTTCGATCCTTACCAGCTCATGGTTGACTCAGCCTTCCATCCTTCCGAGGTCGGTAAAATGAGGACCCAGATTGTTGGGGGCAATAGGCTGACTCTGTACCTGCTTAGAGAGGGTTGTGAAGCATTATGAAGCGGTATATAAGTCTAAGTGCTATTGCTATTTATGCACAGTCCTTTTTAAAAGGACAACACAACTGTGTCTAGAAGAAGTGGAGAACTTCAGATAATATGGTCTTCCAAGACCAGGCTGGACATTCGTCCCTCACATTTAAGTAGAAGAGGTGACTGGCCGCACTAATTTTTCCCCAAGTCAGGCAAGGAGTAGATTATTTGAAGGCGAAGAATTGGAAGCTGCAAACAGATATATTTCTACTAATTATCATATGGTTAAGCCTGATATGCACACATAGTTAACTATGCTCAGATTAATAAATGTCCAGAAGGGTTTCTATTTTTAGTGCAGATAGTCCTTGACTTACAACAGTTCAATTAGTGACCATTCAGAGTTACAACGGTGCTGAAAAAAGCGACTTATTTGCCATGATTGCAAGGTGACTTATGACAGTTTTTTGACTTATATTGCAGCGTTCATGTGATCGCGTGATAAAAATCCTGATGCTTGGCAACTGGTTCATATTTATGACGGTTGCAGGGATCGTGTGATCCCCTTTTGCGACCTTCTGACAAACGAAGCCAATGGGGGAAGCCAGGTTCACGCTTCACACGCGTGCTGCCAACTTAACAACAGCAATGATTCCCTTAAAAGCTGCGTCAAGAAAAGTCGTAAATCGGGGCAAAATTCACTGAACCAATGTCTCACTTAGCAACATAAATTTTGAGCCCAGTTGGGGTTGTAAATCGAGAACTACCTGTAATAAATACGCAGAAAGACACAGTGGTGGGATTCAGCCGGTTCGCACCACTTTGTTGCCTGGGCCCAGAATGGACTTCCGGAAGCGGCATCCACACAGAGAACCGGTGGTTCACCTATTTGAATCCCACCACTGAGAAAGGCTTCTACTACTAGTATGACTTTCCCCCAAAAAAATCTGAACAGCTTCAGGACTTTATGTCTTTCCTGAACACCACAAACTGGTTTTTTGTCTCTCCAGTAAGAAAAAACAGTAATTAAAAGAGAGAGCGAGAGCAAACAAAAGCAATCAGATCCTGGTCTAAGCAAGTATCCAAAGCTTTATATATATATTTCAAAAGTCTTGGATTAACTTATAGGTTCTCCTGCTCGAGCAGGGGGCTGGACTAGAAGACCTCCAAGGTTCCTTCCAGCTCTTTTCTATTCTGTTCTGTTCTGTTCTATTCTATTCTATTCCCTGTTCCGTTCCATATTCTATTCTATTCTATTCTATTCTATTCTATTCTATTCTATTCTATTCTATTCTATTCTATTCTATTCTATTCTATTCCCTGTTCCGTTCCATATTCTATTCTATTCCCTGTTCCGTTCCATATTCTATTCTATTCTATTCTATTCTATTCTATTCTATTCTATTCTATTCTATTCTATTCTATTCTATTCCCTGTTCCGTTCCATATTCTATTCTATTCTATTCTATTCTATTCTATTCTATTCTATTCTATTCTATTCTATTCTATTCTATTCTATTCTATTCTATTCTATTCTATTCTATATTCTATTCTATTCCCTGTTCCGTCCATATTCTATTCTATTCTATTCTATTCTATTCTATTCTATTCTATTCTATTCTATTCTATTCTATTCTATTCTATTCTATTCCCTGTTCCGTTCCATATTCTATTCTATTCCCTGTTCCGTTCCATATTCTATTCTATTCTATTCCCTGTTCCGTTCCATATTCTATTCTATTCTATTCTATTCTATTCTATTCTATTCTATTCTATTCTATTCTATTCTATTCTATTCTATTCTATTCTATTCTATTCTGTTCCGTTCCATATTCTATTCTATTCTATTCTATTCTATTCTATTCTATTCTATTCTATTCTATTCTATTCTATTCTATTCTATTCTATTCTATTCTATTCTATTCTCATCCCATCCCCATCCCCATCCCCATCCCCATCCCCATCCCCATCCCCATCCCCATATTCTCTTCTATTTCTATTTCTATTTCTATTTCTATTCTACATCTGTAATTTCTTAGTGGCACGGTGAGAAAGAAATGGATGGGATTGCATCTCTTTATTTCGGCTCTCGAAGCTGAGATCCCAAGAGGTTGAGACCTTTGTGGCCTTCTGGCTTTAGAGATCCGTGACTTCTTCTATTCATCAATCACGATGATGTGACCCTTGGAGCAAGAAGGGGATTATAGAGCAACCCGCAAGAAAAGGTTAACACTGGAGGCCATTGACCGCCATCGGGAGGTCCTGCCCCGAAGTATTAGTTTTGCCGGCGGAATGAATTGGCCTAAGTTCATTAAGGCTGGGTTTAAACTCCGGTGAAAGGTCAATCCCCTTTCTCTCTCTGCTCCCCACTTCATAAATCACGGATTTATTGCATGAAAAGTACAGGCTGGGATACTTTTTTTTTCTTTTTAATTCAGGAAAAGGAGGTTGAGGATTTGGGTGGGATATCATCTTCAAGGTGGACCCACACGGGCGACATTTCGGAACTGTCCGAGCTTAGAAAAGTATCTTTTGTTCTTTTCTTCTTCCCCACAAAAGGGGGGACCGTCTGCTCCACTGACCCTTTTATTTCTCAGCCTCTTGAAAAAACGCCAACTATCCCGGCGGACACAATATTCCCTTTCTTCTTTGGTTTTCTCCGGATTATTAAATGACCTGAACTTGCCTTGTTGAACTGGGCAGAAGTTGTTTTGACTCTTTATAGCAGGGATGGGGAACTGTGGCCCTTTTATGATTTGTGGACTTCAACTCCCAGAATTCCTAAGCCAGCATGGGGAACTGTGGCCCTTTTATGATTTGTGGACTTCAACTCCCAGAATTCCTGAGCCAGCATGGGGAACTGTGGCCCTTTTATGACTTGTGGACCAACTCCCAGAATTCCTAAGCCAGCATGGGGAACTGTGGCCCTTTTATGATTTGTGGACTTCAACTCCCAGAATTCCTAAGCCAGCATGGGGGAACTATGGCCCTTTTATGATTTGTGGACTTCAACTCCCAGAATTCCTGAGCCAGCATGGGAAACTGTGGCCCTTTTATGACTTGTGGACTTCAACTCCCAGAATTCCTGAGCCAGCATGGGGAACTGTGGCCCTTTTATGACTTGTGGACTTCAACTCCCAGAATTCCTAAGCCAGCATGGGGAACTGTGGCCCTTTTATGACTTGTGGACTTCAACTCCCAGAATTCCTGAGCCAGCATGGGGAACTGTGGCCCTTTTATGACTTGTGGACTTCAACTCCCAGAATTCCTGAGCCAGCATGGGAGAACAGTGGCCCTTTTATGATTTGTGGACTTCAACTCCCAGAATTCTTGGGCTAGCATAGGGGAACTGTGGCCCTTTTATGACTTGTGGACTTCAACTCCCAGAATTCCTGAGCCAGCCATGTCCATTTTACACATTAAGCCACCGTCGCAGCATCCCTACGGTTGTATATAACGAAAATTCGGGTGCTTTGCAGCTTTCATGTATTTCTGATGGTTCCAGTGCGCTGGGGTCATGGGAACACCATTTGTGACCTTCCTAGTCCAGGGGTCCCCAACCCCCGGTCCGTGGACCAGTACCGGGCCACAGCATGCCAGCAACCGGGCCGCACAAACAAGCAAAGCCCCATCCACGAGATGCAGGCAGTACACAAAACCACGCACCCTCCGGTCCACGGAAAAACCTTTCTCCAAGGAACTGGTCCCTGGTGCCCAAAAGGTTGGAGACCTCTGTCCTAGTCAGTTTACATAGTCAATGAATGTATCACTGCATGATTCACTGAACATGTGCACTGAATCGCTTAGTCTCCGTGGCAAAAACAGTCGTAAAATTCAGTGCAACTTACTTAACTTGCATAGCAACAGAATTTCTGGTCTCAATTATATAATAATAATAATAATAATAAAGTTGGAAGGGACCTTGGAGGTCATCGAGTCCAACCCACTGCTCAGGCAGGAAACCCTATACCATTTCAGACAAAGGGCTGTCCAGTCTCTTCTTAAAAACTTCCAGTGTTGGAGCATTCACCGCTTCTGGAGGCAGGTTGTTCCACTGGTTAATTGTTCTAACTGTCAGGAAGTTTCTCCTCAGTTCCAGGTTGCTTCTCTCCTTGATGAGTTTCCATCCGTTACTTCTTGACCTGCCTTCAGGCGCTTTGGAGAATAGCTTGACTCCCTCTTCTTTGTGGCAGCCCCTGAGATATTGGAATACTGCTATCATGTCACCCCTAGTCCTTCTTTTGTGGGTCGTACGTCCAAGGACTACCTGTTCATTTGCCTCAGTCATTAAAACTTGATTGAGTTTCCATATCATCACTGCCCCAACTGTTAGGACCAATGGCTGCTGAAATTCAGCGCATCTAATTGAGGAGGTTTACCTAGAAGCTATAAATAGACTTTTCGGAAAATATGACATTTTTAGGATTTCGAAGTGAAAAAGGATTAATTTCTTCCAGCTTCTTGGCTTCTACAGCTTCTGAACAAGGTAGTGTTGGGTTTAAAAGCTATGGAGCCTTGGCCTTGGAGAGACCGGGAGAGACGTAAATGATTCGCTTCACAGGGAATTATTATTTTCACAAGATCTTAGAAAGCCAACCGCTGTGAAATGGGCTTCTGGATTTAATTGGGATGGGCAATTTTTTTGGGGGGAATAATTGTTGTCAAATGCTGGACAGGTTTCACTATCTCAGCTGCAAGATGCAACGTGCATGTGAGTGCTCTCAAGATTAGGGCACTTATGAAATGAAAAACTCGTGGACTTCAACTCCCAGAATTCCTGAGCCAGCCATGCTGAGGGGAAAGGGAGAGGTTTCCAAGCTGAGCCATGCTGGCTCAGGAATTCTGGGAGTTGAAGTCCACGAGTCATAAAGCGGCCTAGGCCTAGGCCAGAGGTAGGCAACCTTGCCTCTTTTATGACCCGTGGACTTCAACTCCCAGAATTCCTGAGCCAGCCATGCTGAGGGGAAAGGGAGAGGTTTCCAAGCTGAGCCATGCTGGCTCAGGAATTCTGGGAGTTGAAGTCCACGAGTCATAAAAGAGCCAAGGTTGCCTACCCCTGGCTTAGAGGAAATCATGCAGCTATAGCTGGTCAATGCAGAGGAGGAGGAGGAGGAGGAGGAGGAGGAGGAGGAGGAACTACCTTCTGCACCTGATCCAAGAACACGTAGAGCAGAGAAAAGGCAGGAGCAGAAGAGGCCATCCAGACTACTCATGAGGAGAAAGCCTCACCCTTCTTGATGGGCTGCACCGGAAGCTGGCTCTTTAGCACAGCAGAGAGAGGGAAGTGATGCCGGGAACAATTTCTTTCTTTCCTAGCTGTGTGTTTTCTGGTGGTGGTGATTTCCTGCCTCGCTTTGGAATGATATTGTGCCTTGACTTGGATCGTGCCTCGTAAACTCTGGACTTTTCTTATCTCGTGAACCCTCTTGTATTGTGGATTTAATTTTGCCTGGTGGGTTTATTTTGATTGGGAAAGTGCCTTGTGGAGCCTTTTGTTCTTTGCTTTATGGACTAGCATTGGTGTGATCGTGGCTGGACTTAATTGAGACAGTTCTGGGGGTTTTGGTGAAAGGAGTTGCTGGGGAATATTAATAAACTCACTAAACTAAGGGTCCCCAACCCCCGGGCCATGGACCAGTACCAGGCCGAGGCATGCCAGCAACCAGCCCGCACAAACAAGCAAAGCCTCATCCGTGGGATGCAGGCAGCACACAAAACTACGCACACTCTGGTCCACGGAAAAACCTCTCTCCATGGAACCGGTCCCTGGTGCCCAAAAGGTTGGGGACCTCTGCACTAAACCACTGTTACGTGTGTGTGTGTGTGTGTGTGTGAGTGAGACAGCACAGCAACCAAGGTCAAAAATTCCACCATTCGGCCCTGTTCTACAGATAATCCCTTCCATTTAAACCTGCTCCGTCTTCCATGAATCCAGAGAGGCTTCCTTCACACTTCACACTTCCTTGAGCTGGCCAGCATCCCGTTGGGGAGCGGTGAATTCCGCAGCTTATGCGTGCAATTTCTGAACGCACCATTTGCAGCCCTAGCGCAGCAGAGCCAGAATCAAAGAGGCATTCTGGGTAAAGGGTAGCCCGTTTTTTATCAGCACAATATTCCCCGGGTTGCTGAGATTTGCCTCCAGATGGCCCGAGCGATTGGGACGACCGACATTCCTGTGTTTTGGTTTCCTTACCCAACCGAAGGAGTGGAGCCTGACATGCCACTGCAGAAGGCAACCTGCAAGCACCTGCCGGTACAACAATCTGTGGGGGCTAATATCATAACGTAATTACCACGGCAGAGCTTTCTGACTTAATTGAAAAATCTCTGTGTCTGGGCCATTAATGAGAAATGCATGATTTGGCAATTCAAAACAGAGGATGCTGCGGAACGAAGGGTGAATAGCTCTTGGGAGAGCAGGGAAGTTGAGTCTCCTTCTCTGCCCCTTTTTTTTTTTTTTTCCTTTCCTTTCCAGCAACAATGAACACTTGCCGAGACAAAGAATGCTATGTGGTATTTTATGGTTGACGGTAGGCTGCCTTTGCACAATGGATCTAACTCAATAGAAGGGGATTTATGCAGCTCAGGGTTGAACTGTGGGGTCCTTGGTGCTCGCTGAGCTTGGTGGTTTTCTTGCAGACATTTCGTGACCCAACTAGGTAACTTCATCAGTGCTAGAAGGGAATGGAGGAGGAGGAGGAGGAGAATTGTAGGTCCTTGGTTCTCTCTGAGTTTGGTTGCTTTCTTGCAGACATTTCATGACCCAACTAGGGAACATCATCAGTGTTAGAAGAGAGGGACTTGTGGAGTGGAGGAAAAGGAGAAGAAGGATTGTGAGATCCTGGGTGCTCTCTGAGCTTGGTTGTTTTCTTGCAGACATTTCGTGACCCAACTAGGTAACTTCATCAGTGATAGAAGGGAATGGAGGAGGAGGAGGAGAATTGTAGGTCCTTGGTTCTCTCTGAGTTTGGTTGCTTTCTTGCAGACATTTCATGACCCAACTGGGTAACTTCATCGGTGCTAGAAGGGAGTGGGGTTGGAGGAGGAGGAGGAAGAAGAGGGTGACTGTAGGGTCCTTGATGCTCGCTGAGCTTGGTGGTTTTCTTGCAGACGTTTCATTACCAAACTAGGTAACAGCACCAGTATTAGAAGAATGTGGGAGAGGAGGAGGAGGAGGAGGAGGAGGACAACTGTGGTGTTCTTGGTGCTCTCTGAGCTGGGTAATTTTCTTGCAAACATTTCATTACCAAACTAAGTAACATCATCAGTGCTAGCAGGGAGTGACCTTCAGACAAGCAAAGTCAACGGGAAAGCCAGATTCTCTTAACAACCATGTTACTAACTTAATGGCTGCAGTCTTTCACTTAACAGTTGTCGTAAGACAGGTCGCAAAATAGGGCAAAAGTCATTTAACAAACGCCTTGCCTTAGCCACAGAAATTTGGGGCTTAATTGTGGTTGTAAGTCGAGGACTTACCTGCCTCAGCTTTGGTACTTTAGCAAACCGTTGTGTTCAACAGCACGTTCTCCTGCTTGTTCTAGCACACTCGCCAAGGACAACGTACACATTTTCGCCCTTTACACTTTCCTTGGTTGGTGCCCTCCGAATGTAGAGGGCAGGCCCGTTGCTTGCAAACATCCCTGCTTGTGGGTTTTGTGTGGGTTTGTGTGTTTGGTCGGGATTTGCATGACAAAAGACAGGATGCCGGGAACACCTTGTTCTGCACCGCTTCTTTGATTGTTTTCCTGTTTTGCTCGTCTCCAACAAAAGCTGTTGCCGTTCGGAGAAATCGTACAATCCTTGACCCGAAACATGGCAGCGTATTGATCGCACGGCATTGTTGTTCCCGGCTCCCCGTGTTCCTCTCTCTTCCTGAGATGCACATACATTTCAAAGAGCCTGTCCTTTGCGCTAATTGGAGTTGGAGTGGTGATTATGTTCTCAGGAATATGTAGATAGAAGAGAGGTTTCTTTATTGTATCCTCAGGAGGGCAAGCTGGTTTGTGTGAGGTGGAAAGAAGCCGAGAGTTCTAGATTCAGAGAACATGAATTTGCATCTGAGTTCAACCACTGATGATGTTAGCTAGATTTGGGTTATGAAACATCGGCAAGGAAACAACCGAGCTCAGAGAGCACCAAGGACCCCACAGTCCTCCTCCTCCTCCTCCTCCTCCTCCTCCTCCTCTCCTCTCCTGTTCCTGTTCCTGTTCCTCCTCCTCCTCCTCCTCCTCCTCCCCACAAACCCCACTCTCTTCTAGTATTGATGATGTTACCTAGTTGAGTAATGAAAGATCTGTAAGAAAACAACCAAGCTCAGAAAGCAAGGACCAAGGGCCCCACAGTCTTCCTCCTCCTCCTCCTCCTCCTCCTCCTCCTCCTCCCCACAAACCCCACTCTCTTCTAATACTGATGATGTTACCTAGTTGGATAATGAAACATCTACAAGAAAACAACCAAGCTCAGTGAGCACCAAGAACTTCACAGTCCTCCTGCTCCTCCTCATCCTCCTCCACAAATCTCCCTCCCTTCTCCACTGATAATGTTACCTAGTTGGGTAATGAAACGTCTGCAAGAAAACAACCAAGCTCAGACAACACCCAGGACCCTTGAATTCAATCACACGTGGTGGATTTTTTTTTTTTTTTTGTAGATTAGAGATTTGGGGTGAGCAATGACTTTCAAAGGATGGATGCTGGATTGGCCCGGCTGAATGCAAAGATAATAATGGCGACTCTTGGCCTGGTTTGTGTTCTATCCTTCCATTAAGATGGTTAAAGCACAGTTAATGAGATTAGTCTGCAGCTGCATAATGGGCTGAGAAAAAAAAATCAGAAGGAACTTCCCTAACTTTTCAGGCTGTAAAAAAGAAAGCAATTTGTACTTTCGGACTTGCAAGATTCTATTATCCAGTTAAAAAAGTTAAAAAAGTGGGGGGAAAACCAATATTGTCCAGTTTGATAAGTAGATAGAATAATAAAATTCTATAATAGGGATTTTTTCGGGACCCCAGAGTATCCAAGAGTAAAAATAGTCATTAAAAAATAATTTTTTTTCTATTGTTTCCAGAGCCTGTTTTCCCAAGTGAGTGAACGCTGCTCTATCAAAGTGGGGAAATAATTCCAGGGGCTTTTCACAGGGAGATAGTTAGGGTAAAGACAGGAAAGGAAAGGTCTCATCCGGATCTTCCACGGTAGTTCTTTAATGCTTAGATGTTCTTCTGACTTTCGGCTGGTGCGGCTAAGTGATCGTCCATGTTAATGGCCGTTCTTTTCTCCGTCGGCCCTAAGGAGCTGCCTTGGACCGCAGAAGGTGCTGCCGCCCTTCCGCAGTCAGACAAGAGTCCTCCTCAACAGTGGTCGCCCCTCCAGGGCGACTTTCGACCCTATCCAGGGTCTACCGGCGAAGGGAAACTGGCTGGCCAAGAGAGGAGACTCTCCGCACGACCGGCAGCGGCGCAATCCAAAACCGGAAGTCGCAAGATTCTATTAATGTAGCTTTACAATCAAGTAGAATTGGCTCATCTCGGCTTCTTTCCAGTCTGGTCTACCTGGAAAGAGGATCTCTATGGCATGAAAATGCCACATTCTGAAGCTTTGTCTCAAACTCGGTCAAAATGGAGTGTGTTTTTGTTGTTCAGAGGACCTGCAGTGGGTGGTTGTTGTTTTTTTTTTTTTAAAGCCAAATTCTTCTGCCTTAGCGAGAGCCCTTTGGCCAATGAAACTGTGAGCATTACTTTTCCTGCAGATGTTGGCTGGTGCTAGTTGATAAAGTGATGGAAGGGGATGAAAGAAAGTCATATAAGCACATGTTCGGAGGTAGAGAGGCACCACAGAGCACTTCCTGCTGTTTTAAAACACTTTGCAAGAAACGGGAATGTGTTCTGGACATGTGCTTTTTTTTTTTTTTTTTAGACAAAAGCAGGTTGGGAATGCAAACATGTGCTTCACGCCAACCTCAAGCCAGTCATTTTGCATTGTCCTTACTTCGCGTATTGATTTATATGATTTATGTAGCCACTCATTTCACACAAATGACAGAAATGACTCTGGGCAGCTTGCAAGAATTTAAAACGTAGAATATCCTACCTACCACATATGACCGTGAGGAGCCAGGAGCCAGTATGACGGCTGGGCAATTCTGGGAGCTGAAGTCCACACTTCTTAAAAGTTGCCATGGTTGAGAAACACTGCATCGGGAAGTTAAAAACATATGTCCTTGGAGAAGACTGTAGCAAGCCATTTTTTTTAATATAGAATAACAGACTTGGAAGGGTCCTTAGAGGTCTTCTAGTCCAACCCCCTGTTCAAGCAGGAGACCCAATACCATTTCAGACAAATGGTTCTCCAACCTCTTCTTAAAAACCTCCAGGGATGGAGCACCCACAACTTCTGGAGGCAAGTCGTTCCACTGATTAATTGTCTTCACTGTCAGGAAATTTCTCCTTAGTTCTAGGTTGCTTCTCTCTTTGGTTAGTTTCCATCCGTTGCTTCTTGTCCTGCCTTCTGGTGCTTTGGAGAATAGATTGACTCCCTCTTCTTTGGGGCAACCCCTCAAATACTGGAAGACTGCTATCATGTCTCTCCAATCTTTCTCTTTGTTTGAGTAACAGAATAACAGAGTTGGAAGGGACCTTGGAGGTCATCTAGTCCAACCCCCTGCTCAGGCAGGAAACCCTATACCATTTCAGACAAATGGCTGTCCAGTCTCTTCTTAAAATCTTCCAGTGTTGGAGCATTCACCACTTCTGGAGGCAGGTTGTTCCACTGATTAATTGTCCTCACTGTCAGGAAATTTCTCCTTAGTTCTAGGTTGCTTCTCTCCTTGATTAGTTTCCATCCGTTGCTTCTTGTCCTGCCTTCAGGTGCTTTGGAGAATAGCTTGACCCCCTTGTCTGTAGGAGCCCCTCAATATTGGGAGACTGCTATCATATCGCCCCTAGTTCTTCTTTTCATTAAACTAGACCTACCCAATTCCTGCAACTGTCCTTCGTATGCTTTAGCCTCCAGTCCCCTGATCATCTTCGTTGCTTTTCTTTGCTTCTTATTGTTATTCTTTTTTGTTGTTGTTCTTTTGTAATTGTTATTCTTATTGTTCCTAAAAAGGCCAAATCCAGCTCAAAGGAGACTTTTTTTTCTGCCAAAGAAAAAGCATACATCAAATCAAAACTAGCATCATTGCTCCTAATCCTTTCTTTCCGTTTGCTCCAAAGCTACATTAGATAGAAATGTGTTCAACCAGACCTGGGGTAGGCAACCTTGGCTCTTTTATGACTCGTGGACTTCAACTCCCAGAATTTCTGAGCCAGCCATGCTGAGGGGAAAGGGAGAGGTTTCCAAGCTGAGCTATGCTGGCTCAGGAATTCTGGGAGTTGAAGTCCACAAGTCATGAAGGGGCCAAAGTTTTCCCCATGCTGGCTCAGGAATTCTGGGAGTTGAAGTCCACAAGTCATGAAGGGGCCATAGTTCCCCCATGCTGGCTCAGGAATTCTGGGAGTTGAAGTCCACGAGTCATAAAAGAGCCAAGGTTGCCTATCCCTGAACCAGCCTCTCAGCCTCTCCATGCAGCTGTACCAAGTTCAAAATCCCATAACATAAAAGAGATTCAAATAGAACATAGTTTTTGTGGGTTGTGTTGCTAAGAACAACTGGAGTGACATGCTGATTGCTGCTCTGCTGGCTTTCTTTTAAGATTTCCTGCGTTACTTATTTATTAAACGCTGGATGGAGAAGGTTTTCTCTAAAAATAACCCCACATCCCGGTGGATTATTCCGTCTTGCTTAAGTTGCTTCTCAGTGACTGAAATGTGCATCCTGTGTGCCATAAACAGGCACATCACAAATTAGGGTGCTGCTCTCAAAATAATTCTTTTAAGACAGCCTTTGTTCTAATGACAGATGCCTGTCAGCTTGATTTTTCTCTGAGTGGCTCCCTAAACTTTCGGCTTGTGGCTTTGCCGTATTTTTAGAGTAAGTTCTCCTTCTGTGTTTTAGAGAGAGAAAAAAGGGGGAAATATTCCCAGGAGTTTATAGGTACGTCCTCAACATACCACCACAATTGAGCTCAAAATTTCTGTTGCTCAGTGAGGCAGTTTTAAATGAGTTTTCCCCCCTATTTTACGACCTTTCTTGCCACAGTGATTAAGTGAATCACTGCAGTTGTTAAGTTAGTAACACGGTTGTTAAGAGAATCTGGCTTCCCCATGGACTTTGGCTGATTCATGATGTCTAGTGAAAGGTCCTTGATGCTCTCTGAGCTTGGTGGTTTTCTTGCAGACATTTCAATACCAAACTAGGGAACATCATCAGTGCTGGAAGGGAGTGAGGGTTGTGGTGAGGAGGAGGAGGGGGGGGAGGAGGAGAAGGAGGAGGAGGAGGAGAAGGAGGAGGAGAACTGTGGGGTCCTTGGTGCTGTCTGAACTTGGTGGTTTTCCTGCAGACATTTCATTACCAAACTAGGGAACATCATCAGTGCTGGAAGGGAGTGGGGTTTGCAGGGAGGAGGAGAAGGAGAACTGTGGGGTCCTTGGTGGTCTCTGAGCTTGGCGGTTTTCTTGCAGACATTTAATTACCAAACTAGGGAACATCATCAGTTGCGCTGTGCAACTTAACAACCATTCACTCAGTAATGGTTGGAGGTTACATTTTTCACACTTACGACCGTTGCAGCACCCCTGTGGTCACGTGATCAAAATTTGGACACTTGGCAACTGGCATGTTATCTGTGATGGTCCAGGGTCCCTGAGGGTCATGTGATCCCCTTTTGCAAACTTCTCACAAGCAAAGTCAATGGGGAAGCCAGATTCACTTAACAACCCTATTACTAACTTATCAACTGCAGTGATTCGCTTAGCAACTGTTGTAAGAAAGGTCATAAATTGGGGGGGAAATCACTTAGCAACTGTCTTGCTTAGCAACTGAAATTTTGGGCTCAATTGTGGTCTAACGTCGAGGATACCTGTATAGCGGCTAAAGGCCCCAGGCTAGAAACAGGGAGATGTTGAATTCTAGTGCCACCTTAGGCACTAGGTCAGTGCCACTAACTAGCTTGGCCAGTTCCTCTCTCTCAGCCCCTGCTGGCTGAGGAATTCTGGGAGTTGAAGTCCGCAAGTCATGAAGGGGCCATAGTTCTCCCATGCTGGCTCAGGAATTCTGGGAGTTGAAGTCCGCAAGTCATGCTGGGGCCAAAGTTTCCCTCATGCTGGCTGAGGAATTCTGGGAGTTGAAGTCCGCAAGTCATGAAGGGGCCATAGTTCCCCCATGCTGGCTGAGGAATTCTGGGAGTTGAAGTCCGCAAGTCATGAAGGGGCCATAGTTCCCCCATGCTGGCTGAGGAATTCTGGGAGTTGAAGCCCGCAAGTCATGAAGGGGCCATAGTTCCACCATGCTGGCTGAGGAATTCTGGGAGTTGAAGTCCGCAAGTCATGAAGGGGCCATAGTTCCCCCATGCTGGCTGAGGAATTCTGGGAGGTGAAGTCCGCAAGTCTTAAAGTTGCCAAGGTTGAGGACCCCTGCCCTAGACTTTAAAAGGGAAAGGCTGGAAGCTTCCGGATCAAGGTGGGTGCCTTTTCAATCCTCAGGCCTGCTGAGTGATGCAAGATGCAGCCGTTTGGGAAATTTAAATTGGGGCTGAACTTGACCCAAGGCAAGGAAAAGAAATAAAAAAAAATAAAAAATAAAAGTGCCTTAAAATCCCAACCTCAAAGATTTGGTAATTGGCCCTGGCAGTTGTCCAAGCAGCCGCGGGCTGCGTTGCTCCGGCTATTGAGTGATGTGCCCGCTGGGGACAATAGCACACCATCCTGAGATGCTTTCCAAAGCTAACTTCATTCTGCGCCGTGATTAAATATGCCTGGCGAGTGTGGACTGCTCTGTCTGATTTGGCACTTCGAACGATGAAGCTAAAATAATTCAGAATTAATCAGGGGGCCCAGCGGTGATGCCGCGAGCCTCGCACCCTGAGGAGAGGCAAGCAGGCCGAAATTCGCGGGAGCTGCATGCAAACATCAAGAGGTGTTTTCGACATTTTGCAATCTGTAGATTGGGCTGCATGGTTCATTAAACACACCATGTGTGTCTCGCACACCGAATGAAGCTGGGGCGGGGGGGAGGGGGGAATGAAGGTCCACCTAAGACGCTAGATGTGAAGGATGCTAAGCAACCAGAACATAAAAGCCTGTTAAAACATCTTATTTAAATTAAAGGCAGCAGGGGCAGTTTTGGAAAGGAATGGTGGTGGTGTTTTTTTGACAGGTTTCCTGTGGATTTGATTTTTTTTTTCCCCTGCCTGAAAGTCCTACAAACGGGTATTCACCCAGGACTGAAAATGTGGAGTTATTTTTGAAAGTCCCTGTCCAGCCTGATGAATTTCAGCTCTTCAAAAAAGCTGGCTTCTAAGACAAAAACCAAGCTTATTCAAAATTAACAGAATAACAAACTAGAGTTGGAAGGGATCTTGGAGGTCTTCTAGTCCAGAGGTCTCCAACCTTTCCGGGCTCGTGGCCCGGAGGGAAGGAGAGCAGTTTCCAAATTGGTGTGCACACGTGCACGCAAACAGCGCCCCGTGCACCGGTGTGGCACTAATGGCCCCGTCCGCGCATGCGCAAACAGGCCATGCAAACCCACCTGGCGCTATCAGCCCCGTTCGGGTATGCGCAAATGGGCTGCGCACACACGCCCAGTGCTAACAGCCCGTTCGCACCCACACGCATGCGCAAATGGGGCCGTGGGTGCTAGCGCAACTGGGGGGTAATGCGTGCGCACACGTTTTCACATTGGTCAGCCACTTCCACGGCCCACTGGCCAAGAGACCACGGCCCGGTAGTGGGCCGCAGCCCATAGGTTGGTGACCCCTGTTCTAGTCCAACCTCCTGCTCAAGCAGGAAGCCCTATACCAGGAGTAGGCAACCTTGGCTCTTTTATGACTCGTGGACTTCAACTCCCAGAATTCCTGAGTCAGCTATGCTGACTCAGGAATTCTGGGAATTGAAGTCCACAAGTCATGAAGGGGCCAAAGTTTCCCCCATGCTGGCTCGGGAATTCTGGGAGTTGAAGTCCACAAGTCATGAAGGGGCCAAAGTTTCCCCCATGCTGGCTCGGGAATTCTGGGAGTTGAAGTCCACGAGTCATAAAAGAGCCAAGGTTGCCTACCCCTGAACTATACCATTTCAGACAAATGGTTGTCCATTCTCTTCTTAAAAATCAAGCAGAGGTTTAGACACCCCAGATCGATACTACAAAATGGCACTGAATCTCAGGGCCTCTGTCCTTGCAAAATCCATGTGCAGGTAGATTTACACCTATTCGCTTAGTGACCATTTGAAGTTACAATGGCACTGGAAAAAGTGACCTACAACCGTTTTTCACACTTATGACTCTTGCAGCATCTCCCTGGTCACGTGAACAAAATTCAGATGCTTCGCAAGTGGTTCACAGTTATGATGGTTGCAGTGTCCCGGGGTCATGTGATCCCCTTTTGCAACCTTCTGACAAGCAAAGTCAATGGGGGAAGCCAGATTCACTTAACAACCAGGTTACTAACTTAACAGCTGCAGTGATTCACTTAAGAATTGTGGCAAGCAAGGTCGTAAAATTCACTTGACGGCTGTCGTGCTTAGCAACAGAAATTTTGGGCTCCATTGTGGTTATGACTACCTGTATGGACTACCTGTATGCAGGTGGATTATCTAAAACAGGGGCATCCAACCTTTGGCAACTTTAAGACTTGTGGAATTCTGGGAGTTGAAGTCCACAGGTCTTAAAGTTGCCAAGGTTGGACATCCCTGATCTAAAGCAGGGATCTCCAAACTTGGCAACTTTAGAACTTGTGGACTTCAACTCCCAGAATTCCCCAGCCAGCCATGCTGGCTGGGAAATTCTGGGAACTGAAGTCCACAAACTTACCAAGTTTGTGTTATAATGTTATAACGCCAATTATAACAGCTAGGGCTATGCTTATGGTGAGGAAAATGATTTTTAAAGGACATTTTTTTAATTGATACCAGTCCATGCTACCCAATCTCGTAACGTAACGGATGAAAAGCTTATTATATTACGTTCTGTAACAGTTTGCAGGCTTGCAAAACAGGGAAGCAATGCTTTCTCATTTTAGCAGCCTTATTTGACACATGGTTCACGTTTCCGCCATTGAAAATTCCATTATGTGCATTTACCCAAGCTGACAATTCAATTACAAATGTTTGCACACGTTACAGAACCAATAAAAACAAAATGGTTCAAGTTAGGATTAGGAAGAAAACGTATTTATTAGAATGAAAGGCACAATCACAGAGTTGGGAATCAAGGCTGTGCCGCCTGACCGAGTGGCAATTGACAATTCTGAGGTAATACCTCATACAGGTAGTACCTGACTTACGAATGTTTGTTTAGTGATCATTCAAAGTTACAACGGCACTGAAAAATGTGCCTTATGACCATTTTTCACAGTTCCGACTTTTGTACCGTCCCCACGATCACTTGCTCAAACGACAAGTGCTTAGCAACTGACTCGTATTTATGACGGTCGCAGTGTCCCAGGGTCACGTGATCCCCTTTTGCGACCTTCTGACAAGCAAAGTCAATGGGGGAAGCCGGATTCACTTAACAACTGTGTGTCTAACTTAACAACCGCAGTGCTTCACTTAACAACCGCAACGAGAAAGGCTGTAAAATGGAGCAAAACTCACTTAACTAATGTCTCACTTAGCAACAGATGCTATAGCTCCATTGTGGTCGCAAATTAAAGACTACCTATATTCTGTGCCTGGTGGTCTTGTTCTCTCCTCCCTGAGAGAGAAATGGATAAATAGGAGGGCAAAAATTGTGGTAGAAAATATGAACAACCATTGGGAAAATTTATGCCTCCAGAGAGCATTTTGCCCGGCTCCCTAGTGCTGGCAACAAGAATTTATTTTATTTCTTTATTTGTAACTGATATTTCTTAACCGCCCATCTCCGTTGTATCTCCCACATATCTCTTAGTATCTATTTGGTTTAGTAGTTAAGGCACCAAAGTAGAAAGCAGGAGACAGTGAGTTTTAGTCTTGCCTGGACTGTGAATGCTGGCTGAGTGGCTTTCAGCCAATCACCAGGAGACAGTGAGTTCTAGTCCCACCTTAGGCATGAAAGCCAGCTAGGTGACTTTAGTCCAATCACCAGGAGACGGTGAGTTCTAGTCCTAATTTAAGCATGAAAGCTGGCTGGGTAACTTTGGGCCAATCACCAGGAGACAATGAGTTCTAGTCCCGCCTTAGCATGAAAGCTGGCTGAGTGGCTTTCAGTCAATCACCAGGAGACAGTGAGTTCTAGTCCCACCTTAGGCGTGAAAGCTGGCTGGGTAACTTTGGGCCAATCACCAGGAGACGATGAGTTCTAGTCCCGCCTTAGCATGAATGCTGGCTGAGTGGCTTTCGGTCAATCACCAGGAGACAGTGAGTTCTAGTCCCACTTTAGGCATGAAAGCCAGCTGGGTGACTTTAGTCCAATCACCAGGAGATGGTGAGTTCTAGTCCCACTTTAGGCATGAAAGCCGGCTGGGTGACTTTAGTCCAATCACCAGGAGACGGTGAGTTCTAGTCCCACTTTAGGCATGAAAGCTGGCTGGGTAACTTTGGGCCAATCACCAGGAGCTGATGAGTTCTAGTCCCGCCTAGATTTCAGCCTGCTATTTCTCCTCCTAACTAATTGGTTAATTTTGTGTTTCATTTGCTTGCCAACAGACTGCTGATTTTAATTGTTCTGCTTTCCGAGGGTCTAAGATACATCGCTTTTCTTTCTTAGAATGGTTTTCTGCCCTGCCGTCAAAACTAGAAGGGAAGATACCGAGAACAGATCTGCAGAGTTTCCGGCCGTCAGTGTTCCTGAACCCGCTGTGATGGCGCCAGGTATCCAATTTTTGTCAGTCCTGTGCGTCCTTATGAAATGTGTTTTCCGTGTGAACGCCTTCATTTCAGCCTGGAGAAATCTCTCCGGAAGGTGATTAAAAAGATTTGCTGATGGGAAGAAGGAGACCGTGATGTTTAATTTGAGAATGTAAGGATTACAATTACAGGTAGTCCTTGACTTACAACTTACAACCATTCATTTAGTGGGACTTGGGTTCAGCTAGTCTAAAGAAAAGAAGAAACAGGGGCGACGTGATAGCAGCGTTCCAGTATTTGAGGGGCTGCCACAAGGAAGAGGGGATCACGTTGTTCACCAAAGCACCAGAGGGCAGGATGAGAAACAATGATTGGAAACTGATCAAAGAGAGAAGCAACCTGGAATTAAGGAGAAACTTCCTGACAGTGAGGACAATCAACCAGTGGAACAGCTTGCCTCAAGAAATTGTGGGTGCTCCATCACTGGAGATTTTTAAGAAGAGGCTAGACGTCTGGGATGGTATAGGTTCTCCTGCTTAAGCGGGGGGCTGGACTAGAAGACCTCCAAGGTCCCTTCCAGTTCTCTTCTCTTCTCTTCTCTTCTCTTCTCTTCTCTTCTCTTCTCTTCTCTTCTCTTCTCTTCTCTTCTATTCTATTCTATTCTATTCTATTCTATTCTATTCTATTCTATATTTCTTTTCTATTCTATATTTCTCTTCTATATTTCTCTTCTCTTCTATTCTCTTCTATATTTCTTTTCTCTTCTATATTTCTTTTCTATTCTATATTTCTATTCTATATTTCTCTTTTCTTCTCTTCTCTTCTCTTCTCTTCTATTCTAGTGGCCTTTTCAAGTTATGACGGACTGCAAAAAAAAGTAGCTTGCAACTGATCCTCAGACTTAAAACCGTCAGACCATCCCCAGAGTCACGTGGTTAAAATCTGGGCATTTGGCAAGCAGCGTGTATTTATTTGCAGCATCCCAGGCTCACGTGATCGCCATTTGCAACCTTCCCAGCCGACTTCTGACCAGCAAAGTCAACGGGGGAAGCCGTGTTGCTAACTTAAGAGCTTCAGTGATTCCCTTGACAACTGTGGCAAGAAAGGTTGCAAAATGGGGCAAAATTCCCTTAAGCGATGTCTCGCTTAGGAACAGAAATTTTTTATACTCCGTTGCGGCTGTAAGTCAAGGGCTACCCCTATCCCTTTTCTTCCCTGCTAGTAAAAACAAGCAGATAGTACTCATTAGTTACCTGTCCTTTATCCTCTCAGCGGTACCATGTCGAATTGCCAAATCTGGGCAATTAGAATTAATGCAAACAGCCCTTACAAGCTGAACGCCTGGTTTGATTCCAGATGGGGTCAACGTCGTTATCCTTGGTGAATTCAATTATCAGATCCTCTACAATCGTGGCACTTGTTTCCTGCGTGTTAGTCACTTGAACATTGCACAAAGGTTGCTGTTTCGGCACGGGGCGTTTAGGTTTGCTGCGAAAAAAAATATATTTATACAGGCAGTCCTCAACTTACGACCGCAATTGAGCCCAGAATTTCTGTTGTCAAGCGGGACAGTGGTTAAGTCAAATTTGCCCCCTTTTACCGCCTTTCTTGCTACCGTTGTTAAGCCAATCGCTACAGTTGTTTAAGTTAGTCACACGGTTGCTAAGTGAATCCGGCTTCCCCCCCCCTTGACTTTGCTTGTCAGAAGGTCGCAAAAGGGGATCACGTGACCCCCCGGGGACCCTGCGACCGTCATAAAGATGAGTCAGTTGCCAAGCCTCTGAATTTTGATCACCAGACCATGGGGATGCTGCGATGGTCGTAAATGTGAAAAGAATGTCACTTTTTTCACTGCCGTTGTAATTTTGAACGGTCACTAACTGAACTGTTGTAAGTCCAGGACTACGTATACATATATACAGATCCAGGCACAGTCACTGGGGTGACCTGCTTAACAGCCACAGTGATTTAGATCATAATTCCGGGTTCAATTGCAGTCATAAGTTGGGGACTACCTGTATATTTTGTCTTTCCCCATTCGGTCCAGTTTTTCCACACAATTTTTCTCCCCAGTTTTTCCTGTGGGCTAAATTGAGCAAAGTCATCCATTCAGCTCCCTTAGCTAAGGATAGATTTGGTGCCAATACCATAACCACAACACCACAACAAGCTGGACTCAGCCTCCCACCTTTCCGAGGTTGGTAAAATGAGGACCCAGATTGGTGGGGAGCAAATATGCTGACTCTGTAAACCACTTAGAGGGGGCTGTAAAGCACTGTGAAGCGGTTATATAAGTCTAAGGTCTATTGGGAAGGAAGGAAGGAAGGAAGGAAGGAAGGAAGGAAGGAAGGAAGGAAGGAAGGAAGGAAGGAGCCATGGTGGTGCAGTGGTTAGAATGCATATTGCAGACTAACTCTGCCCACTGTCAGGTGTTCGATCCTGACTGGCTCAAGGTTGTCTCAGCCATCCATCCTTCTGAGGTCGTTAAAATGAGGACCCAGATTGGTGGGGGGCAAATATGCTGACTCTGTAAACCACTTAGAGGGGGCTGTAAAGCACTGTGAAGCGGTTATATAAGTCTAAGGTCTATTGGGAAGGAAGGAAGGAAGGAAGGAAGGAAGGAAGGAAGGAAGGGAGGGAGGGAGGGAGGGAGGGAGGGGAGGAAGGAAGGAAGGAAGGAAGGAAGGAAGGAAGGAAGGAAGGAAGGAAGGAAGGAAGGAAGGAAGGAAGGAAGGAGCCATGGTGGTGCAGTGGTTAGAATGCATATTGCAGACTAACTCTGCCCACTGTCAGGTGTTCGATCCTGACTGGCTCAAGGTTGTCTCAGCCATCCATCCTTCTGAGGTCGTTAAAATGAGGACCCAGATTGTTGGGGGCAAATATGCTGACTCTGTAAACCGCTTAGAGAGGGCTGTAAAGCACTGTGAAGCGGTATAGAAGTCTAAGTACTATTGGGAAGGAAGGAAGGAAGGAAGGAAGGAAGGAAGGAAGGAAGGAAGGAAGGAAGGAAGGAGCTGTGTTGGCGCAGTGGTTAGAATGCCGTATTGCAGGCTAACTCACTGCTCACTGCTGGCAGTTCAATCCTGACCGGCTCAAGGTTGACTCAGCCTTCCATCCTTCTGAGGTCGTTAAAATGAGGACCCAGATTGTTGGGGGCAAATATGCTGACTCTGTAAACCGCTTAGAGGGGGCTGTAAACCACTGTGAAGAGGTATATAAGTCTAAGTGCTATTGGGAAGGAAGGAAGGGAAGGAAGGAAGGAAGGAAATGAGGACCCAGATTGTTGGGGGCAAATATGCTGACTCTGTAAACCGCTTAGAGGGGGCTGTAAACCACTGTGAAGAGGTATATAAGTCTAAGTGCTATTGGGAAGGAAGGAAAGAAGGAAGGAAGGAAGGAAGGAAGGAAGGAAGGAAGGAAGGAAGGAAGGAAGGAAGGAAGGAAGGAAGGAAGGAAGGAAGGAAGGAAGGAGTCATGGTGGTACAGTGGTTAGAATGCATATTGCAGACTAACTCTGCCCACTGTCAGGAGTTCGATCCTGACTGGCTCAAGGTTCTCTCAGCTTTCCATCCTTCTGAGGTCGTTAAAATGAGGATCCAGATTGTTTGGGGCAAATATGCTGACTCTGCAAACCGCTTGTGGGAGGACTGTAAAGCACTGTGAAGTGGTACATAAGTCTTAGTTCTATTGCTATTGCTATCATTTTGACCACTGTTTTTATTGCCTTTCGTGTAGGCAACCTTGGCTCTTTTATGACTCGTGGACTTCAACTCCCAGAATTCCTGAGCCAGCATGGCTCAGCTTGGAAACCTCTCCCTTTCCCCTCAGCATGGCTGGCTCAGGAATTCTGGGAGTTGAAGTCCACGAGTCATAAAAGAGCCAAGGTTGCCTACCCCTGGTGTAGGCCATGTTCCAGAGTCTTTTTATTAGTAGCTATATCGTTTGCACAACATGTTAGTGCTAATCTCTGCTTCATTTTTGGTTTGGATTAGAACACAGAATAATAGAATTGGAAGGGGCCTTGGAGGTCTTCTAGTCCATGTTGGGCCTCTGTGGGGGAGGACACAGTGTTACATGAATTCAGAACAATATATTGGTTTGTGGTTCAGTGGATTGTGTAAACACAGAGAATGGCTTAGTTGAGTGAGCAGGTCACCCTTATAAAGTTTTGGTCACCAAGATATCAAAAAAGATGTTGAGATTCTGGAAAGAGTACACAGAAGAGCAACAAAGATGATTAAGGGACTGGAGGCTAAAACATATGAAGAACAGTTGCAGAAATTGGGTGTGTCTAGTTTAATGAAAAGAAGGACTGGGGGGGGGGAATCATGATCGCAGTCTCCCAGTACTTGAGAGGCTGCCACAAAGAAGAGGGGTGATCAATCTATCTTCCAAAGCATCTGAAGATAGAACAAGAAGCAAAGGATGGAAACTGATCAAGGAGAGAAGCAACCTGGAACTAAGGAGAAATTTCCCGACAGTGAGAACAATTAATCAGTGGAATAGCTTGCCTCCAGAAGTTGTGGGTGCTCCATCACTGGAGGTTTTTAAGAAGAGATTCAACAACCATTTGTCTAAAATGGTACAGGGTCTCCTGCTTGAGCAGGGGGTTGGACTAGAAGAGCCCTCTTATTATTCTTATTATTCAAATTATTCTCCCAAACACCAGAGGGCAGGACAAGAAACAATGGTTGGAAACAGACCAAAGAGAGAAGCAACCTGGAATTAAGGAGAAAGTTCCTAACAGTGAGGACAATTAAGCAGTGGAACAGCTTGCCTCCAAACATTGTGGATGCTCCATCTCTGGAGGTTTTTAAGAAGAGACTGGACAGCCATTTGTCTGAAATGGTATAGGGTCTCCTGCTTGAGCAGGGGGCTGGACTAGAAGACCTCCAAGGTCCTTCCAGCTCCTATTCTATTCTATTCTATTCTATTCTATTCTATTCTATTCTATTCTATTCTATTCTATTCTATTCCATTCCATTCCATTCCATTCCATTCCATATTCTATTCTATTCTATTCTGTTCTATTCTGTTCTATTCTATTCTATTCTATTCTATTCCATATTTTCTATTCTTTTCTATTCTATTCTATTCTATTCTATTCCATTCCATTCCATTCCATTCCATTCCATTCCATTCCATTCCATTCCATTCCATTCCATTCTATTCTATTCTATTCTATTCTATTCTATTCTATTCTATTCTTCCAACTCTGTTATTCTGTTAACTCACAACCGTAGTGTTATTGTTTTGCATTCTAGGTTGTGCTGCAGACTGCTCTGAGAAGGTCATGAATTATTTAATTAAGTAAAGAGATGAAGTTGCAAGGAAGTGAAATCTTTTCTTTTCTTTTTTTTTTTGATGCAGAGAGTTGTTCTTTCTTCCATGCTGAAATCCCAGGAAACTCGGTCTTGTGGCACAGAGCAAGACCTGAATTTATTCCTGAACTTTTCTTTGAGCCCTTCTCTCCCTTCACCAAACCCCCGTAGACTTGCTCCTGCTTCAAAGTCAAACTTTCATCTCCCTCTATGTGTGGCTGCTGTCACTTCCGTTTTATCACAAAAAAATGGCGACCCATCCCGTAATCCCAGGTTTTCGTTCTGGCGGGGTTTGAGAACGTCTCCCAAATCCACAGACGATGCCTTTGTGCAAAAAAAAAAAAGTCAAATCCATCAAGTTCCCTTCGGATCTTGAATTTTCCCAATGGATTTGGATGAAGCTCGTTCACAAAGGACTCGTGGAAAAAAGTGTGAGGACGTTTCTAAAAGGTAAAGGCAACATTCTAGATGGAATATTTGGGGAAGGGAAGATTCCCGTAAATTTCAGGAATCTCTTTATCCAACCTCTTTGCTGTTTTCCTATATTTCTTACAATTGTGGGCTTCAAAGATCTTGTCTCCAGGGAATTCTCTTTTTGGGGGGTTATTAACTTTCCTACAAAGGCCTTCTTTTGCATTTCCAATAGAATCATTGTCTACTGCAGAAGATTCCTTTTAGATCTTCAGCCTGTTTCTAGATATTTAGAACATAGATTCCTATGACTGGGAGGAACTTCAGAGGTCTTCTAGTCCACCCCCCTGTTCAAGGCAGGAAACTATATACTATCCCAGCCAAAGGGTTGTCTAGTCTGTTTTGGAAAACCTCCGGCGTTGGAGCACCCACAACTTCTGGAGGCAAGTCGTTCCACTGATTAATTGTTCTTCTCCCTGTCAGGAAATTTCTTCTGACTTATAAGTTGGCTCTCTCTTTAATGAACATAGAACATAGAATAATAGAGTTGGAAGGGATCTTGGAGGTCTTCTAGACTAACCTTCTACTTGAATAGGACACCCTATACCAGGAGTCTCCAACCTTGGCAACTTTAAGACTTGTGGATTTCAACTCCTAGAATTCCTCAGCCAGCCAAGCTGGCTGAGGAATTCTGGGAGTTGAAGTCCACAAGTCTTAAAGTTGCCAAGGTTGGGGACCTCTGGCCTATACCATTTCTGACAAAAGGTTGTCCAGTCTCTTTTTGTAGGCCTCTAGGGATGTAGCACCCACAACCTCTGAAGGCAAGTTGTCCCATCAGTTCATTTCATCCATTACTTCTTGTCCTGCCCTCATGTGCTTTGGAGAATAAGTCAATCCCCTCTTCTCTGTGACAGCCCCTCAAGTACTGGAAGACAGTTATGTTCTCCATCTCTTCAATCGGCTAGACATACCTAGCTCCCTCAGCCATTTGGGATACGATTTAGCCTCCAGACCCCTGATCATCTTTGTTGCTCTTCTCTGCACACTTTCCAGGGTCTCAACATCTTTTTTGTATCGTGGTGATCAGGACATGGTTAATCTCCAATGATTGATAGTGGAAAGAATATTATCTTTCATCTAAGCTTCCAGCTCCGTTTTGGAATCCATTCTGGAATCCGTTCCAGCTCTGTTCTGGTTGAAGCTCTTCCACCATAATTTCTTCCTTTGTCATGAATTCTCATCCTGAAATCTTATGCTATACAAAGGACTCAGAAAGATGAGGCTAGTTTTTTATCAAGAGGAGAGTCAATTCCAGAAAAAAGGGCCAGAGCTTTAACTTCTGATACAGAATCTCCATCTTCCCATCTTTGCAGAATTGGACAAGGATTCATCAACACTGCAAACAGCCAACTACTATTGTATATTGCGATTCCCTGTGGTAGCATTGCTGATGGGTCCTCCCATTGTTCTGTTTGGAAAGTCATTGCCTAAAAGGCTCTTTAAAGTAATATTTTATTCTGCTCTGCCTTGTAATCTCCTCCTCCTCCTTTTTCATAACAACAACAACAACAACAACAACAACAACAATAACAATAACAATAATAATAATAATAATAATAATAATAATAAAGTTGGAAGGGACCTTGGAGGTCATCTAGTCCAACCCCCTGCTCAGGCAGGAAACCCTATACCATTTCGGACAAATGGCTGTCCAGTCTCTTCTTAAAAACTTCCAGTGTTGGAGCATTCACAGCTTCTGGAGGCAGGTTGTTCCACTGGTTAATTGTTCTCTGTCAGGAAATTTCTTCTTCTTCTTCTTCTTCTTCTTCTTCTTCTTCTTCTTCTTCTTCTTCTTCTTCTTCTTCTTCTTCTTCTTCTTCTTCTTCTTCTTCTTCTTCTTCTTCTTCTTCTTCTTCTTCTTCTTCCCCTTCTTCTTCTTCTTCTTCTTCTTCTTCTTCTTCTTCTTCCCTTCTTCTTCTCTTCTTCTTCTTTCTTCTTTTCTTCTTCTTCTTCTTCTTCTTCTCTTCTTCTTCCCTTCTTCTTCTTCTTCTTCTTCTTCTTTTTCTTCTTCTTCTTCTTCTTCTTCTTCTTCTTCTTCTTCTTCTTCTTCTTCTTCTTCTTCTTCTTCTTCTTCTTCTTCTTCTTCTTCTTCTTCTTCTTCTTCTTCTTCTTCCTCCTCCTCCTCCTCTCTCTCTCTCTCTGTCCTCCTTCTCATCCTCCTTCTCTTCCTTATTTCTGGGGGGGAGGGAATGGAATTGAATCCCATTTGGGCAGGCAGTTACAAGTGATCCAGCATTAGATAAAGATAACCTTTATTGTCATTTTTACTATGAGCACACTTGTGGCCCACGTTAAAAATGAAATTCTGTTGCCTGTTCTCAAAAGAAAGTGTATGTCTGCCCATACCCATACATAACACACAGAGGGGAAGAAGTCTCTGTAGTGTGCCCTGAAATCAGCCTTTCTTCTTACGAAGCAGCTTCTTGGGTGTTCTTAGTTATTCCGCTCCCTCCGTCCAATGTTGGCGAGGACTCTCTGTTCTCCTTGCTACTTAAGTATTGATTTCCTCCACAATGGACACTCCACCCTGTATTGGAAAGCCAGAAGTTAATTGAAGCGAAGATCCACAAATTGGAAGCGGGCCTACCATTTGTGATCGCCACCAGCCCCTCACTTCTCATTCTCTCCCACTGAATCTCGGGGAACATTCAAGAGGAAGTGGGAGAATTTAGCATCTCCTTTTTTGATATTCACTGTATAGTCTGGCTAAGCTGTGGTTCCCCCTGAAGGTATCTGCAGACAAGTCAAGAGAGATGGGTGTATGAAGTGTTTGGTGGAAATCCATGTTCCTCAGGCAGAGTTCCGATATAAACAGAAGCATAAAATCAAAATCATGTGAAGTATTAGCCCTGCTTTATAAAGCCTTAGTAAAGCCACACCTGGAATAATGCATCCAGTTTTGGTCACCGCATTACAAAAAAAGATGTTGAGACTTTGGAAAGAGAAGTCTCAGAGAAGAGCAACTAAGATGATTAAAGGCCTGGAGACTAAAACCTATGAAGAACGTGTTGGAAGAAAAGTCTTCATCCTAGTTCATCCAAGCTGGGAATAAACATGGCAACTGCTTTGGGAAGAAGGTTGTAGTTTATTGGAGAGGAGAGGCAGACAGGAAGATGATTCTGGCAGCAAGAGAAGTGAAAAAAGGACTGAGCACATGTAGGAAGTGGATTTTTATACTCTCTGGAGCCTTTTGTTTGGAGTTATTTCCTGTTCCTATTTTGTCATGTATTCTGACCTACCTGAGTTTGGGTGTGCCCTTTGGCCTTTGTGAGTTAATCCTACCATGTCCTGTCCCAGGTGGGGTATGCAGATTTTAGGTCTTTGTCTTCTTAATCTCCTAGCTCCCTGGATTTACATCTGCATCTCTGTAGAACTGGTTTCTGCTTGGGGAAGGGAGACCTGGGGCTATTAAGAAAACTGGGCATGCTTTCCTGCTTCTTTAAGATCCTTGGAGGAAATATATTTTTCTGCCCTTTTAATATTTCCTTCTCTGAGGGGCTGACTTCCCACAAACGGTTGCAGGATTTATTTGGGTATGGCCAGTCTAGAGAAAAGAAGGACTGGGGGGGACATGATATCAGTATTCCAGTATTTGAGGGGCTGCCACAAAGAAGAGGGGGTCAACTTATTTTCCGAGGCACCAGAGGGCAGGACAAGAAACCATGGGTGGAAACTAATCAAGGAGAGAAGCAACCTGGAATTAAGGAGAAACTTCCTAACAGGAGAACAATTAACCAGTGGAACAGCTTGCCTCCAGAAGTTGTGGGTGTTTCATCACTGGAGGTTTTTAAGAAGAGACTGGGCAGCCACTGGTCTGAAATTGTATAGGGTCTTTTGCTTGAGCAGGGGGTTGAGCTAGAAGACCTCCAAGATCCCTTCCAGCTCTATTCTGATTGATTTC
The DNA here is from genome assembly GCA_023970755.1 of Azemiops feae. Taxonomy (NCBI): domain Eukaryota; kingdom Metazoa; phylum Chordata; class Lepidosauria; order Squamata; family Viperidae; genus Azemiops; species Azemiops feae. The sequence continues at coordinate 110,936 of JALGBA010001518.1, read as the reverse complement.
TTTCACCATGTAGAGTTCTGCTTTCATTATTTATGGCCAGGCTGTAGAAGTCCATTTGCCCAAGCTGTCAGTATGTTGCAACAGGGGCCAGTTTTACATCAAAGAAAAAAAAGAGAACCGGAAACAGGTCTGGGGAAACCATCTTTGGTATAGGATTCTGTCAGACAGTTAAGGAATGGCATTAGATGTCTTACGGTTACTTAAGAAGAGAAAATAGGGGATCTCTCCTCTTCTTGCAGCTTTCGTAGCTTTCTGCCCAAGAATAACAGAATAACAGAGTTGGAAAGGACCTTGGAGGTCTTCTAGTCCAACCCCCTGCTCTAGCAAAAGACCCTATATATATAATTTCAGACAACTGGCTGTCCAGTCTCTTCTTTAAAACCTCCAGAGATGAAACACCCACAAGTCCTGGAGGCAAAGCTGTTCCACTGGTTAATTGTCCTCACTGTCAGGAAATTTCTCCTTAGTTCTAGGTTGCTTCTCTCCTTTCTATCCATTGCTTCTTGTCCTGCCCTCATGTGCTCTGGAGTGTAGGTTGACCCCTTCCTCTTTGTGTCAGTCCTTTGGATGTTGTAACACTGCAATCATGTCACTCCTAGTCCTTCTCTTTGTTAGACTAGACCAGGGCTAGGCAACCTTGGCTCTTTTATGACTCGTGGACTTCAACTCCCAGAATTCCTGAGCCAGCCATGCTGAGGGGAAAGGGAGAGGTTTCCAAGCTGAGCCATGCTGGCTCAGGAATTCTGGGAGTTGAAGTCCACCAGTCATAAAAGAGCCAAGGTTGCCTACCTCTGGCCTAGGCCTAGGCCGCTTTATGACTCGTGGACTTCAACTCGCAGAATTCCTGAGCCAGCATGGGGGAACTATGGCCCCTTCATGACTTGTGGACTTCAACTCCCAGAATTCCTGAGCCAGCATGGGGGAAACTTTGGCCCCTTCATGACTTGTGGACTTCAACTCCCAGAATTCCTCAGCCAGCCATGCTGAGGGGAAAGGGAGAGGTTTCCAAGCTGAGCCATGCCGGCTCAGGAATTCTGGGAGTTGAAGTCCACAAGTCATAAAAGAGCCAAGGTTGCCTACCCTGGGACTATACATACCCAATTCCTGCAAACGTTCTTCATATGTTTTAGCCTCCAGTCCTCTGATCATCTTTGCTGCTCTTCTCTGCACTCTTTCTAGAGTCTCAATATCTTTTTTACACCGTGGTGACCAAAACTGGATGCCGTATTCCAAGTGTGGCCTTACCAAGGCCTTGTAAAGCGGTATTAACACTTCACGTGATCTGGATTCTATCCCTCTGTTAATGCAGCCTAGGACTGCGTTGGCTTTTTTGGCAGCTGCAGCACACGGCTGGCTCATATTCCCAGAGATATCTGGGAAGCAGATCCGGCACGAGCGGCCACTGAAGATTCTCCATTAATTTTGGGTCTGAAGAATGGAGGGGGTGATTTCTCCTTCGGCTGACTGCTTACGGGCCATCACTCAGTGTCAGCACCTCGCAACCACGCAGATAGACTTTCTCCCAGGCGATCTGTCTTGAGCTGGCCTTTTAGATCTCTCAGTGGAGTGTGGTGCTGCTGCAGCTGAGTCCATCCATCTTTTAGCAAGTCCTCCCCCCCCCTCTTTTTTTCCTTCAACCTTTTGCAATATCACCCGCTTCTCAAAGGTCCCCAGGATCCAAAATGGGATGGATCAAACTCTTATAGAAGTCTATCCAGAAGCCACCTCAAATCTACAAATACCTACATGAAAATACACCACATCTAGTGCTGCTTTCAGAGTATTGGAGAGAGAAGATTGATTGATTGATTGATTGATTGATTGATTGATTGATTGATTGATTGATTGATTGATTAGCGATTAAGGCACCAGGCTGGAAATCCGGAGGCTGTGAGTTCAATTCCTGTCTTAGCCATGAAAGCCGGCTGGGTGGCTTTGGGCCAATGACTAGGAGACTGTGAGTTCTAGTCCTGCCTTAGACATGAAGGCCGGCTGGGTGGCTTTGGGCCAATGACTAGGAGACTGTGAGTTCTAGTCCTGCCTTAGACATGAAGGCCGGCTGGGTGGCTGTGGGCCAATGACTAGGAGACTGTGAGTTCTAGTCCTGCCTTAGATATGAAAGCCGGCTGGGTGGCTTTGGGCCAATGACTAGGAGACTGTGAGTTCTAGTCCTGCCTTAGAATGAAGGCCGGCTGGGTGGCTTTGGGCCAATGACTAGGAGACTGTGAGTTCTAGTCCTGCCGACATGAAGGCCGGCTGGGTGGCTTTGGGCCAATGACTAGGAGACTGTGAGTTCTAGTCCTGCCTTAGACATGAAGGCCGGCTGGGTGGCTGTGGGCCAATGACTAGGAGACTGTGAGTTCTAGTCCTGCCTTAGACATGAAAGCCGGCTGTGTGGCTTTGGGCCAATGACTAGGAGACTGTGAGTTCTAGTCCTGCCTTAGACATGAAGACCGGCTTAGGCCGGCTGGCTTTGGGCCAATGACTAGGAGACTGTGAGTTCTAGTCCTGCCTTAGACATGAAGGCCGGCTGGGTGGCTTTGGGCCAATGACTAGGAGACTGTGAGTTCTAGTCTGCCTTAGCCATGAAAGCCGGCTGGGTGACTTTGGGCCAATGACTAGGAAACTGTGAGTTCTAGTCCTGCCTTAGATATGAAAGCCGGCTGGGTGACTTTGGGCCAATGACTAGGAGACTGTGAGTTCCAGTCCTACCTAGGTGAATCACTGCAGTTGATAAGTTAGTAACCCAATTAAATGAATCTGGCTTCCCCATGACTTTGCTTGTCGGAAGGTCGCAAAAGGGGATCACATGTCCCTGGGACACTGCGACCATCATAAACACCAAGCGTCTGAATTTTGACCACGTGACCATGGGGATGGTACAAACGCCCTAACTGTAAAAATGGTCATAAGTCACTTTTTTCAGTGCCGTTGTAACCTTGAACGGTCACTAAACGAACTGTTGTAAGTTGAGGACTACCTGAGTTGTCGAACAATTCCCCTGTTTGACGATCCTATATGCTATCCTGGCAAAAAAGGAGAAATTAAGGATTATTTGCAACTAGGAAACAGCAGCATTTCTACACGAGCTGAATTACACCTTAGGAATAGTTGCAAGCAACCTCAGAAGGAGGGTTTCTGTATGTGAGCAAGCTTAGGACTCAGGAATTGGGGGACCCTCAAGCTAGGTTTGACGGCTGGACAGTCGGAGAAAGAAAGAAAAAAAAGCTACAGATATTTTATTGGCATTTCTAAAAGTTTCCCCGGGAGCCGGGAGTTGTAATCCCTTTTGAAAGAAAGGGGATTAGCGCAAGAATGCCCTGTTGCTTAGCAATGGGTGGGTGGAAAGAAGGGGGACCTTGGGGGGGGGCAAAGAGAGGCCTGGTTTAGGCCTAGAAATGTTTTCGTCTTTATGGAATCTCATGGGGCTTCGAAATATTTTCTTAGTAGGCCATTGAGGTGGGGGGGGGGAGGAAACCTTAATGCTCCTGAAAAGCACCATTTGTTTGAATGTCATTTACAAGTATATGTATGTATGTACATAAATGGAGATCATTATCTTCCTTTTAATGGCTTATTTCCCTCCCTCATTTTCCTTCCTTCCTTCCTTCCTCCCTCCCCCTCATTCCCTCCCTCCCTCCCTTCTTTATCCTTCCTTTCTTCCTCCCTCCCTTCTTTATCCTTCCTTCCTTTCTTCCTCCCTCTCTCCCTCCCTTCTTTATCCTTCCTTCCTTCCTCCCTCCCTCCTTTATCCTCCCTCCCTCCCTTCTTCCCTTCCTCCCTCCCTTCCTTATCCTTCCTTTCTTCCTCCCTCCCTCCCTCCATCCTCCCTCCCTCCCTCTCTCCCTCCCTTCTTTATCCTCCCTCCCTCCCTCCCTTCCTTCCTTCCTTCCTTCCTTCCTTCCTTCCTTCCAAGATATTTCCTTACCACATTCCTCCATGCCTTCTACAATGACAGAGCTTTATCTGGAAAAACTGAGATGCTTTCAGAGACGTATCGGCCTTAAAAGTAGCGCCCAACATCAGGAGCTGACTACAGGAAATGTTTTGTGGCAGTTTGTGTGTCCTAAAATGCTGTATGATCATTTTTAATGTCAGAAAATCTTTTACCAAAGTTTGTCAAATTTCATTTCCATGAGAGTCCTGGATTTTGCACTCATTCTAAATAAGTTCGCCCATTTGAAGTACCTTGATTCAAACGTTGTGGACCTAGGGTGCCCTCTTTTGCCCAATTAAAGGCTAAAAGAATACATTTAGTAGTATATAGATAATAATAACAGAATGAGAACCGCAGGTAGTCCTCGACTTATAACCATTCATTTAGTGACCGTTTGAAGTTACAACGGTACTGAAAAATGACCATTTTTCACATTTACAACCATCACAGCATCCCCCTGGTCATGTGATCAAAATTCAGATGCTTGACAACAGGCTCGTATTTGTGACGGTTGCCATGTCCTGGGATCATGTGATCCCCTTTTGCAACCTTCTGATGAGCAAAGGCAGATTCACTTAACAACTGTGTTACTGACTTATCAACTGCAGTGATTCACTTAACAACGGTGTTAAGAAAGGTCGTCCAATGGGGCAAAGCTCACTTAACAACTGTCTCCCTCAGCGATGGAAATTTTGGACTCGGTTGTGGCCATAAGTTGAGGACTACCTGTATTTTGATTACCTGCAATCCCTGGCAGCCGTTTCCTAATCAAGGATATGAACCGGGCCGATTGTAGCTTATTCAATAAATCAGGGTTAACCAAGTCACGGGGAGCGTAACCTGTGAATTTGCAACCCTTGACTCTTCCAACAGTCTCATTTTAGCCCAAGAGCATGGATTTTTCTTTTACCAATAGGAAATCAATCAGGGATAGAGCTGGAAGGGACCTTGGAGGTCTTCTAGTCCAGCCCCCTGCTCAAGCAGGAGACCCATAACATTTCAGACATGTGGCTGTCCAGTCTCTTCTTAAAAACCACCAGTGATGAAGCACCCACAACTTCTGGAGGCAGGTTGTTCCACTGGTTAATTGTCCTCAGTGTTAGAAAATTTCTCCTTAATTCCAGGTTGCTTCTCTCCTTGATTAGTGTCCATCCCTTGTTTCTCGTCTTGCCTTCTGGTGCTTTGGAAAATAAATTGACCCCCTCCTCTTTGTGGCAAACTCTCAGATACTGGAATACTGCTATCGTGTCCGTCCCCCCCCCCCCGTCCTTATTTTCTCTAAACTGGCCATTCCCAAATCCTGCAGCCTTTCTTCATATGTTTTTGTCTCCAGACCCTTAATCATCTTAGCCGCTCTTCTTTGCACTTTTTTTCCCCCCCCAAAGTCTCACCATGTTTTTTTGTAATGTGGTGACCCAAACTGGATGCAGTACTGCAGCTGTGGCCTTACTAAGGCTTTATAAAGCGGTGCTAATGTTTCACGTGATTTTCATTCTGTTTCCATCACCTTCCTTTAATAAGCCACAAAGGGGAAATCTTTCACTGCCGACATAGATTTGCATTCCTAATCGGCCTTGTATCCTTGATCACTTGTGGTTAATTATTGACCTTGTCCTCTTTGCAATGTACTCGTTTGCTGTTCTGTAACCGTCATCCGGGCTGGGAACCCCAGATCAGGAGGGAGAGTTACAAACAGGAGTATGGAACAGGAGATCAACCAGTCTCTTGGGGAGATTCACGTTGCAAGCTGCAAACGTTCTCAGGCTTCGGTAAGACGGTAGGAGTTTAGCCAAGGAATTTGTCACCTCCAACAGTTACAAACAAGGAAAGGGGATTTCGTACCTCTTGAGTTACGACCGCCTATCATCTCTGGCCATGATAAACGGGGGTAACAGAGGAGAACTTTAAAATTATTTCGAATGTTAGTTCATTTCTGTGCGAGCAGCAAAGAAAAGCTCTTCTGTTTATTTGCTTTCAAGGACTTTTTTTTTTTTTTTTTAAATGCTGCTTTGTCTTCTCATCAATCTGCTTGAAACCAATAAAACAAAAACAAAAAATCAAAATGAAATTGTTCCTCAAAGTAATTCATTTCTAAATGTATTTTATTCAGGGTTTGCTTTGCTTGAGAAGGGGGGGGGGGAATAGAAGCCGGGAGATCAGCTGTCCCTGTTCCCGGGATATTCTGTTTTCCTGGCAGTTGGAAATTCTGGGAGTCTTCCCAATATCTGGAGGGTGCCAGCCGGTGTCCTCCAGACTGCAGTAGATGATTGAATGCTTGTCAGTTCATCCCAGGGACTTGGAGATTAGAATGTCTGTGGAGTAGGCAGCCATCCTCATCCTCATCCTCATTTATATCCTATTTATATCACATTTTGCAAACATTGAAAACTATATGTTTTTTCGAACAGTTCCTTTTTTAACAAGGGAAGGAAGGAAGGAAGGAAGGAAGGAAAGGAAGGGAGGGAGGGAAGGAGGGAAGGAAGGAAGGAAATGAGGGAAAGAGGGAAAGGGAAGGAGGGAGGGAGGGAGGGAGGCAAGAAGTAAGGAAAGAAGGAAGGAGGGAAAGAGGGAAGGAAGGAAAGAAAGAAAGAAAAAAGAAGATGGAGATGGGGAAGGGAAAGAGGAAAAGAGAAAGAGAGAAAAAAGAAAGAAAGAAAGAGGATGGAGAAAGGGAAGGAGAGAAAGAAAGAAAAAGAAAGGGAGGGAAGGGAAAGAGGGAAAGAAAGAAGGAAAGAAGGAAAGAGAGAGAGAGAAAGAAAGAAAGAAGAAAGAAAGAGAAAGAAAGAAAGAGAAAGAAAGAAAGAAAGAAAGAAAGAAAGAAAGAAAGAAAGAAAGAAAGAAAGAGGGAGGGGAAAGAAGGAAATAAGAGGAGAGAGGGTAGAAGGGTGGAAGGGAACAAGAAAGAAGAAGGGAAGATTTCCTATGCTCCTTGCAAGCTTCTCATAAGAAAGCTCAATGGGGAAGCCAGCAGGAAGTCGGAAGTCCTTCCTGGTCCCACTGATGTTGTTGTTGTTTGTTTGTTTTTTGCCCATCCATCGTCATTCTGTTTGTCCGTTCAGGTAAGGAGATATCTCTGGAACAATGACCCAAACGGCACAGCTTGTCTACTTCTTTCCTAATGTTGCTCCGTGTGTGTTTTTGGCTTAACCTCTGGGAATCGTATGTTGATTTCACTAGGCGCAGGGGAACTTTTCCACATGCAGTCAGGTTCAATATCCTGAAACAATTTACTGGGGCAGGAGGAACCCTTAGCGTTTACTAATGAGTAGCAGTCGGGGGCCTGACTTGACAGGTTTTTCCCCTTCGCTGCTCCAGTCCTCTCGCTCATGCTGCCATTTTAATTTCCCACCAATCCTCCAGTGTAACATCACTCTGACACATGGCTGAACATTAAACTCACAGCTTCCAGCCATCCAGTGTTGCCTTGAGCATCTCTGTCTTGGCTCTTTTGTATTTTTGAAAGGGGTTTCCAGGGGGGCCTAAGTGAGCTCACCTGTTTCTTAGTAAGCCACAGGCAGGCTGTTTAGCTCTCTAATCACTCGGTCTTTAGGGATCCAGTTACCACACTGAAAAAAAAAAAATATTACGGCCTTGCAACCTGTCAGATTCAAAGGCGCAAAAAAAAAAAAAAAGGACTTTGGAAAACTCAGAGCATACACAGAACATTGCTCTGCAGCTCCTTAAAATAAATGCGTGGTTTCCCGGGAACGGACTGCAGCTGCTTAGTTCTGGGAAAAGATATAGCTGCTTTAATGAATTGCGGGTAGCTGCCATTTTTCTGATTCCCCACATGTGTTCCAATGCGCCATTTTGTCTTTAAATTCAAAGCCTGGCCCAGTTCTTGCAAATGCAGGTAGTCCTCAATTCACAACAGTTCATTTAGGGACCGTTCAAAGTTACAACGGCACTCGAAAAAGTGATGTTACGACGGTTGCGGCATCCCCATGGGCCATGTGATCAAAATTCGGATGCTTGCCACTGACTCGTACTTACGACAGTTGCAATGTCCCAGGCTCGCGTGATCCCCTTTTGTGACCTTCTGACAAGCAAAGTCAATAGGCTGTTACTAAGCTAACCGCTTCAGTGATTCACTTAGCAACTGTGACAAGAAAAGGTCATAAAACGGGGCAAAACTCACTTAACAAAGGTCTCACTTAGCAAGAAATTTGGAGGCTCAGGTGTTCGTAAGTCGAGAATCACCTGTTCTCCACGTTTGCACAGAATCGTGAATTTATCCTGCCACCCTCAGGAAGTAATCCTGAGTAGAACTAATTTCAGAACTCAAAGATGATTTTTTTTAAGAGGAATATTCTGCTTAGTCAGCCTCCCAAGTGTGGTTCAGCTAGAACCTGAAATATTACGGGAACTGCAGCCCAAAAATCTCTGGATGACACCATGTTGGGAAGAAGGTGACAGTGGTAAATCACAAAAGATTCTTTGCCTGTGTTTTCAACGTCACACTGACCTGTAAGGTTCTAATATTTAGGCCCACTTTGTCAATGACCCTATCTAGCCATCTCATCCTCTGCCCTTTCCTTCTCTTTTGGCCTTCCATCTTTCCCAACATCGGGGTCTTTTCCAAGGAGTCCTCTCTCCTCATGAGGTGGCCAGAGTCACTGTCCCTAAGTGATGCACTCATGTGATGTTGTGATTTATGGCACAACTCTTAGTGAAGACGTCTAGGGGGATTCTCCGTCATCCAGGTCACGGTTGTCCCAAAGGTGCTTTTTTCAAGAAGCAACTGGAACTTCCTTGTTTTTTCTTTGAAGACGTTTCGCTTCTCATCCAAGAAGCTTCTTCAGCTCTGACTGGATGGTGGGGGGAATGGAAAGATTTATACTCCATGCAGACAGTCTTAGTGAAGACAATCCAGTTCAGGTGCTCCAAAGCACTTGAAGGCAGGACAAGAAAGTACAGATGGAAACTAACCCAACGAGAGAAGCAACCTAGAACTAAGGAGAAATTTCCTGACAGTGAGAACAATTAATCAGTGGAATAGCTTGCCACCAGAAGATGTGGGTACTCCATCACTGGAGGTTTTTAAGGAGAGATTGGACAACCATTTGTCTGAAAGGGTATAGGGCAGGGGTCTCCAACCCCCAGTTTGTGGACTGGTACCGGGCTGCGCCATGCCAGCAACCGGTCCGCACAAACAAACAAAGCCCCATCCGTGGAATGCAGGTAGCACACAAAACCACGCACTCTCCGGTCCACGGAAAAACCTTTCTCCATGGAACCGGTCCCTGGTACCCAAAAGGTTGGGGACCTCTGGTATAGGGTTTCCTGCTTGAGCAGAAGGTTGGACTAGAAGACCTCCAAGGACCCTTCCCACTCTGTTATTCTGTTATTATAATCCTGATACCAACTCCTGTTATAGCCCAAGCACAACCTTTAACTAGTAACTTTGTGAGACACGGCCCTCACCCTGTTTTGGAAATCATCCCTTCCTAATCGGTACATGATTCCATATGGCTTCCTCTGTTATTAGATGGTGAGGGAGCATATCCTGCTAATGTCCACAGCTGGTGCTCTTTTTTAATACCATATGGAGCCACGTGCAAGCAACCCGGCATTATGAACTCTGATAGAAGCATTTATCTTAACAGGCTTTGCCCCACAGGGGTCCCTATCTTGTCACATGCACACAGCAAGAAGCGGCGTGAACTTTTTAGAGTCGCTGATGCTCTGTGGCTTAAATGGGATTCAGAAATAGCAGCTCGGGTTTGAATATTGCCTATTTGAAAAGAATTCAGAAGAGGAATGAAACACGGAGCTGGTTTCACTGGAAAAACCCTGATTTATGTAAGGGCTGTGCTCTGTCCTCTGAAGAGGGAGGAATTTTAAGAGAAGAAGGGACCGAGCTATTCTCCAAAGCAACTGAAGTAGGAGGAACAACAACAACAACAATAATAATAGAGTTGGAAAGGACCTTGGAGTCTTCTAGTCCAACCCCCTGCTCAGGCAGGAGACCTTATACCATTTCAGACAAGTGGTTGTCCAATCTCTTCTTAAAAACCTCCAGTGATGGAGTACCCACCGCTTCTGGAGGCAAGTCGTTTCGCTGATTAATTGTTCTCACTGTCAGAAAATTTCTGCTTAGTTCTAGGTTGCGTCTCTCCTTGATCAGTTTCCATCCAATGCTTCTTCTCCTACCTTCTGGTGCTTTGGAGAACAGGTTGACTCCCTCTTCTTTGTGGCAGCCCCTGAGATATTGGAAGACTGCTATCATGTCACCCCTTGTCCTTCTCTTCATTAAACTAGACACAGCCAATTCCAGCAACCGTTCCTTATATGTTTTAGCCTCCAGTCCCCTAATCGTCTTTGTTAAGAAATAGCTGATGGAAGCTTATCAAAGAAAGATCCAATCTAGAACTAAGGAGGCATTTCCTGATGGTGAAAACATCCAATCAGTGGAACAACCTGCCTCCAGATGTTGTGAATGCTCCAACACTGGAAGTTTTTAAGAAGAGACTGGACAACCATTTGTCTGAAATGGTATAAAGTTTCCTGCTTGAACAGGGGGGTTGGACTAGAAGACCTCCAGTGTCCCTTCCAACTCTGTTGTTCTGTTATTGTTGGATACAAATAACACATTCCAGATACAAATAACAGAATAACTTCTTAAAAACCTCCAGTGTTGGAGCACCCACAACTTCTGGAGGCAAGTTGTTCCACTGGTTGATGGGCTGGTTGGCTTGCGCAAATCTCTCTTCTAACCTCAGAAATTGCTGGGCCTTCTTTTCTGCCAGTGAAATATGACAAGCCTCAACCCCCAAATTCCTAACTCTGATTGGTGTCCAACAAGGTGGAACCTGCTAATGATTTACAGCCCTGGATTTGAAATACCCTCTCAAAAGTGTGTGGTTTTATTGCCCCTTCTGACATTCTATTACAGTCAGTTTTTGGACCACCGGCCAACTCCTGCTAAGTGTGCTTTCGCTTTTAATTCTGCCCTGGCTGTATTCTCCTGGTTTTTCTTGCAAAGGAATTCCTTGGACAATTCAAAAACCTCTCTTCCAATCAGAGGAATTGGTGAGCAATCATAAATTCCTGCTGTTGACGGCTTCGTGGCCTTTCTGAGACCTCTACACCAAGAATTCAATGGGGCACTTTCTCAAAGGGGCTTTAAATGAGCTTCAAATGAGGTCCATGCGTTTGTGTGTCTGTGTGTGTGCATATATGTGTGTGTGCCTGCGTGCCTACGGGTGTGTTTCTGTGTCTGTGATTAATGCACATGGGGAGGAAAATTGGAAAGGGGGGGAAGCTGACATGTTTGATGGGTGGCACTTTTTAGCCTGCTTTTTAAGGAGCTTCAAACAGTGGGGTTTTCTCCACGCTGTTACCCCAGAAGAATCTTAGGACATGCTGGTAGATAAAGGGGGGGGGGGTTGGGTTATTTTTTGAAAAAAAAAATAAGGTTATGGTGCTAACAAAAAGAAGGTACTGTATATGCAACCATTTTAATGGAATAACAGTTTTAGAAGTCACCAGTATCATCATAAAACAGGGTAGGGGTGAGGAGGCCTTGGAAAAAATAGATTATAATCAAAACTATTCCCCCCCAAAAATGATCTAATAATGGATTTTAAAAAAAAATCACTCCCTTTGACTTTGTCAAAAGGAAATGACGTAAAATGCTGGTACTGAGGAGCAGTTTGGTTTAGTGGTTAAAGCACTGGGCTAGAAAGCAGGAGACTGAGTTCAAGTCCCAGCTTAGGCATGAAAGCCGGCTGGGTGACTTTGGGCCAATCACTAGGAGACTGTGAGTTCTAGTCCCGCCTTAGGCATGAAAGCCGGCTGGATGACTTTGGGCGAATCACCAGGAGACTGTGAGTTGTAGTCCCCCCTTAGGAATGAAAGCCAGCTGGGTGACTTTGGGCCAATCACTAGGAAATTGTGAGTTCTAGTCCCGCCTTAGGCATGAAAGCTGGTTGGGTAAATTTGGGCCAATCACCATGAGATGGTGAATTCTAGTCCTGTCTTAGGCATGAAAGCCAACTGGGTGAATTTGGGCCAATCACCAGGAGATGGTGAGTTCTAGTCCCACCTTAGGAATGAAAGCCAGCTGGGTGACTTTGGGCCAATCACTAGGAGACTGTGAGTTCTAGTCCCGCTTTAGGCATGAAAGCCAGCTTGGTGACTTTGGGCCAATCACCAGGAGACAGTGAAATCTAGTCCTGCCTTAGGCATGAAAGCTGGTTGGGTAAATTTGGGCCAATCACCATGAGATGGTGAGTTCTAGTCCTGTCTTAGGCATGAAAGCCAACTGGGTGACTTTGGGCCAATCACCAGGAGATGGTGAGTTCTAGTCCCGCCTTAGCCATGAAAGCCAGCAGGGTCACTTTGGGCCAGTCCCTCTCTCTCAGCCCAACCCACCACACAGGGTTGTTGTTGTGAGGAAAACAGGAGAAGGAATATATGTTGGATGCATTTCCCACCAATAATAAAGGTGGGATATAAAGCAAGAAATAATTAAAAAGTCAAGAAAGAATACATATCAGCCACCCATTGTGGCCAAATCCAATGTACATTTCTTCCTCCTATATTATATTGTCGTCATTTTACAATTTTTTCCCAAGAATTCAGACTGTTCCCCTTCCATCAGGTTGAAACAGTGTTTTTTTTTTTTTTTCAAGTAAGAAACAATCCATGTTTTGATGAAGTCAATGTTTGGTTAGGGCTTTTCTTTGTAAACTGTAACCTCTACTAAAAGCAATAATAAGAAATGCTGAAAAATGTGTGAAGACAATGCATTTATTAGGGAAACTTAAGTTGTGCAGGTTTGTTGTAAGCTTCTGAGTTTCGACTATTCTTTTGAGATTATGGGGGAGGGGGGGAAACAGGAGAAAAAGGAAAAAAATTATATCTGGGTGGCATAGCTGTAATAGGTGACATTGATAAAATATAGAGATGGATCGCTTCTAGTCATGAAAATCAAGGATTAACTTGTTGGGAGTTTTTGTGGCTTACTATAATGAAACCTTCCAGGAAGAAGGAAGTTGCAGTTTGTAATTTCTCCATCCTGGAAAATGTAGATTAGATTAGAATAGAATAGAATAGAATAGAATAGAATAGAATAGAATAGAATAGAATAGAATAGAATAGAATAGAATAGAATAGAATAGAATAGAATAGAATAGAATAGAATAGAAAATATGGAATGGAAGAGAAGAGAAGAGGAGAAGAGAAAATATGGAATAGAATTAGAATAGAATAGAATAGAATAGAATAGAATAGAATAGAATAGAATAGAATAGAATAGAATAGAATAGAATAGAATAGAATAGAATAGAATAGAATGGAATGGAATGAGAAGAGAAGAGGAGAAGAGAAAATATGGAATAGAATTAGAATAGAATAGAATAGAATAGAATAGAATAGAATAGAATAGAATAGAATAGAATAGAATAGAATAGAATAGAATAGAATAGAAATGCAGAGCAAAACAGAACAGAACAGAATAGAATGAAGGGATCTTTGAGGTCTTCTAGTCCAACCCCTGCTCAGGCAGGAAACGCTATATCATTTCAGACAAACAGTTGTCCAATCTCTTCTTTTAAATCTCCAGTTTTGGAGCATTCACAACTTCTGGTGGCAAGTTGTTCCACTGATTAACTGTTCTAACTGTCAGGAAGTTTCTCCTTAATTCCAGGTTGCTTCTCTCCTTGATTAGTTCCCATCCGTGGCTTCTTGTCCTGCCTTCAGGTGCTTTGGAAATGAATGATCACATGACTTCAGGGGAGGGCACTATAACTTCAAAGATGGGTTATAAGTACCTTTTCGGGGTTCCGTCGTAAGTCGAGGATTACCTGTAGTAGTATATATCTGTAGATTACCTTTTCGGATATATTGTTTTAAAAGGCATCAGCTTCATGAGCTGAATCGTGCTTTATCAAATGCCCAGTGGCTAGGCTGATGGGAGGGTTTAAATTGGGTTGTGGTGTGGGGGGAAGGAAGGGAAGATAACCTGATTATATAGGTATATAGGTTATATGTGAGATGGATCAAAATTGCCCTATCAATTAACAGCTGTAATGTGCTCAAACCCCATTCTGTTTCTTGAGACATTTGGAAACAGCTCCAAAACTTTTGAAGTATGTGAGTTCAGCAGTTTTTCCCTGGGTGGTGGCTGTGAAAGTTTCATATTTTTTTCCTCAGAATTGAGGTCTGCAACAGAGTGTCCTAGAAAGCTGATATTACATCGCCCCAATTTTGAGTCCTGATGTCACATTTGTGCTCGTTAATGCTTTCCTGAAAAAGTTGTCCCATTAACAGGGCATCTCCCTTAGTTGATGGAAGACAGAAAAGAAACCAGAATAACAGAGTTGGAAGGGACCTTGGAGGTCTTCTAGCCCAACCCCCTGCTCAGGCAGGAAACCCTATACCATTTCAGACAAATGGTTGTCCAGTCTCTTCTTAAAAACCTCCAGTGTTGGAGCACCCACAACTTCTGAAGGCAGGTTGTTCCACTGATTAATTGTTTCCACTGATTAATTTCTCCTTAGTTCTAGAGTTGCTTCTCTCCTTGATCAGTTTCCATCCATTGCTTCTTGTCCTGCCTTCAGGTGCTTTGGAGAATAGCTTGACACACACACACACACACACATCCCTTCTTCGTGGCAGCCCCACAAATATTGGAAGACTGCTATCATGTCACTCCTGGTCCTTCTTTTCATTAAACTAGACATACTCAATTCAAGATTGTGGGTAAGTGGGTAATCTTTATGTTAATAAAACATGATCGAATTCTAGCAGTTGCACCTAGATAATAAAAATCAAATTGGTAAGTGCCCCATTCATGGGAATTCCGCTCTACTAAATGAGACCCTTCTTTCTAGTTAGTTTATAGGTGGTCCTCAACTTACAACTATTCATTTCGTGACCGTTTGAAGTTCCAGTGGCACTGAAAAAAAATGACTTACGACTCTTTTTCACATTTAAAACTGTTGCAGCATCCCTACGGTAATGTGATCAAAATCTGGACACTTGGCAACTGGAATGTATTTATGATGGTTGCAATGTCCTGGGGTCGTGATCACCTTTTATAATTTATATTTTTTATATTTATACAAATTTAAATCTTATGGTTTATATTGTTTTATTTAGTATCCTAGTATGATTTATGTTGATTGCTTATTTTAGAATCCTATGACTATCGCTAAGTGTTGTATGTTATGATTTATGGTGAATTTTTACGATGACTATGATCATGATTTATAACTTATTGCTTGTACCTACACCGTGAGCTTATGCACCGGAGACAAATTCCTTGTGTGTCCAATCACACTTGGCCAATAAAGAATTCTATTCTATTCTATTCTATTCTATTCTATTCTATTCTATTCTATTCTATTCTATTCTATTCTATTCTATTCTATTCTATTCTATTCCATTCCATTCCATTCCATTCCATTCCATTCCATTCCATATTTTCTATTCTGTTCTGTTCCATTCCGTTCCGTTCCATTTCGTTCCATTCCATTCCAAATTCCTTGTCTGTTCAATCACATGGCCAATAAAGAATTCTATTCTATTCTATTCTATTCTATTCTATTCTATTCTAATTATCTTTCTGACATGCAAAGTCAATGGGGAAGCCAGATTCACCCTAACAACAGTGTTAGTAACTTAACAACTGCTGCGATTCTCTTAACATCTGTGGCAAGAACGGTTGCAAAATGGAACAAAACTCACTTAACAACTGTTTTGCTTAGCAATGGAAATTTTGGGCTCCATTGTGGCCGTATGTCGAGGACTACCTATATGGTTAGATTCCTTAGAGTTTGCATCCCTTTTTGGAAAATCAGGTGGAATTTCAGGGTGAAAACGAGGTGGGATGTGGGAGCCTGAATTTCTACCTCACGTAACAGCACGGAGTGCAACACGTGGAACAGAAAAGCAGATCCAAAAACGTTCTGTCCAAAATAAAATCCGTGCCAAGTTTTCAGTTTGACTCAAAGCAGCGGCCCTTTTTGCCCTACTTCGGAAATTAACCAGGATAATTTCTGTTTCATAAAACAGGACCAAGCCTCTTTAGAGGATTGGATCCAATAATAATAAAAAAAAAATTGCCATGCTTGTGCCAGATATTAAGCCCACATGGAGTGGGATTATCTCTCCTTGCCTGTCTTATCTGTCCTTTGAAGTACTAGGTGAGATCCGTCTATTTCCACCTTCCAGAGAGAGGAATAAAAACGCAGGAATGTGTGTGTTCCAGGGAAGGATGCTCTTTCAAAGGACAAGGAGCTAAAAAGAAAAGAAAAAATCAAAGTTTTAAATTAGATAAGGAAGCATCCGAGCCCAAATAAAGCTCACCCCCCCCCAAGTAGGTTTTCACATCCTTCCGTTGAGATAAGAATGATCAAAGCATTTAAACACTGCCGAGAGAAATGTAATGCAAAGAGAGAGAAAGAGAGAGAATTATATATATATATATATATATATATATATATATATAATTTTATATATATCCAGTTGCCTAGCAGCTGGAATTTCTAACACAGGAGGGATCTAATTGGCTCAGGTCAAAAATAAGACCTGGATAGAGTTTTTATCCACTATTGGCAAAACATAGTAATGTGAATTTTCCCTCCATAATTTTTTTTCTTGTTTCTCCTCCTCCTCCTCCTCCTCCTCCTCCTCCACTTTTTATCCTGCAGGAAAATTAATTGCAGAAGATGGGGGGTAGCTAAGGGGAATCAAGAAAGGACTGCTTTTATTCAATTTGCATCTCCCAGAATAAAGATCCTGCCAATTTGTTGAGGATTAGAGCATAAGCTTTCAGATCTCCTCCAGATACATTAAAATTCCCCCACCCGCCATTTCATTATTTAAAGTCAAACGTTAATGTTGTTTATACAGCGCTGTAGAGTTGGTGCCTAGAGAAGTTCTAAGGAAGTAGCTGGCAATTTTATTTTTTTTAAAAAATAAAGGAGATGAAATCCCGGTCTGTAAAAACCTTTTAGTTGTTTGTGGCCTGCTTTTAAAACACGATTCCTCAACTTTGGCAACTTTAGGATGGGTGGACTTCAACTCCCAGCATTCCCAGACAGCATGGGCGGACCAACTCCCAGAATGCTGACTGGGGAATTCTGGGAGTTGAAGTCCATTAGTCATGAGTCAAGGACTACTTATAAATGAGGGAGAAAAGCATAGCAAGGGATGAAGATGTTCCAAGGTCGTGCAAAATTGGTTTTTGATAAGGCTTTAAAAAGTTTACATTACATTGACAAATTATTTATGACTGTTTGAATCTCGCAGTTTCTGTAATTAATATTGCTGGATGCATTCTATTTGGGAAAGTGTTAATTGTAACACTTTTTTGCAAGTGCAAAAAAAATTTATGTCTCTAATGCTAAAGATTTTACTTTGGGTGTTGAGTCAGAAATCTTCCGTTTCCAACACTTTTCTTGGTGAAATATTCATGCGTCATAAATATTTCTTGTGCCTTAAAATGATGAGGATGGTGAGGATGTAATCTTCGCTCATAGCATCAGTTCCTCCCCATCTTGTTAGGACACCCTGGTTGTTCTGCCACAATTATATTACAGCCATGCATTTGCTAATTACATTGCACCCAGTATGGTGCAAATTACACAGCTGAATATATTTGGAATCAATTATTTGTGGTTTGTTTATGGTGGAAGGAAGGAAGGAAGGAAGGAAGGAAGGAAGGAAGGAAGGAAGGAGAAAGAGAGGGAGAAAGAAAGAAAGAGAAAGAAAGAAAGAAAGAAGAAAGAAAGAAAGAAAGAAAGAAAGAAAGAAAGAAAGAAAGAAAGAAAGAAAGAAAGAAAGAAAGAAAGAAAGGAGGGAGGGAGGGAGGAAGAGAGAAGGAAGGAAGGAAGGAGAGAAAGAAAGAAAGGGAGGGAGGGAGGGAGGAAGAGAGAAAGAGAGAAGGAAGGAAGGAAGGAGAGAAAGAAAGAAAGAAAGGGAGGGAGGGAGGGAGGGAGGAAGAGAGAAAGAAGGAAGAAGGAAGGAAGGAGAAAGAGAGAGAGGGAGAGAGAAAGAAAAGAAAAAAGAGAAAGACAAGGAAGGAAGGAAGGAAGGAAGGAGAAAGAGGGAGAGAGAGAAAAGAAAGAAAAGAAAGAAAGAAAAAAGAGACAAGGAAGGAAGAAAGGAAGGAGAAAGAGAGAGGGATAGAAAGGAAAGAAAGAAAGAAAGAAAGAGAGAAAGAAAGAAAGAAAGAAAGAAAGAAAGAAAGAAAGAAAGAAAGAAAGAAAGAAAGAAAGAAAGAAAGAAAGAAAGAAAGAAAGAAGGAGTGGTCCCCATTATGGTACTTATTCAGTTATTCTTTTCTCAACAGGTAAAGTGGAACATATCCAGGATAGGACTGCCTGCTTCAAGCATCATTTGATGGATTATTCTTAGATACTTCCAACAGGTAAAGGACCTTCTCCCCCTCTGGATGTTAATGTTCAAGAAGGCTTTGGATACAATTGTTCCTGCCTGAGCGGGGGTTGGACTAGATGACCTCCAAGGTCCCTTCCAACTTTATTATTATTATTGTTGTTGTTGTTGTTGTTGTTGTTATGCCACGTGAGCAGTTCTGGGTTCCCCAAGGACCACACATGTCATGCCTCTGTTGCATGAGCTGCATTGGGTAACAGTTTGGTTCTGGGTTCAATTCAAGGTGTTGGTTATCCACTTTAAAGTCCCTCCTGGCATGTGGCCAGGTTACATAAAGAACCATCTTGTGTCCCAATTTCATTGACCCATCCCACCCGGTCAAGTTGAGAAGGTATACGGGCAGTCCTCGACTTACAACAGTTCATTTAGTGACCGTTCAAAGTTACAACGGCACTGAGAAAAGTGACTTATGACCATTTTTCACACTTACGACCATTGTAGCATCCCCAGGGTGACAGGATCAAAACTGAGACGCTTGGCAACCGACTCAGATTTATGACGGTTGCCGTGTCCCCTTTTGTGACCTTCTGACAAGCAAAGTCAATGGGGGAAGCCAGATTCACTTAACAACCGTGTGACTAACTTAAGAACTGCAGTGGTTCACTTCACAAATGCGGCAAGAAATGGGGTAAAATGGGGGCAAAACCTCACTTAACAAATTTCTCACTTAGCGACATACATTTTGGGCTGAATTGTGGTCGTCAGTTGAGGAACACCTGTATTATAGACCCCCCTCGGTTAAAGGATTCTGAGTGGTGGGGTGTGGGTTTTCATGATTGTCTCGCTTAACGCCCACATTCCTGCTCTCCCTGATGTGGTCATTAAGCAGAGCATGGGTACCTCAGTGGTGGTGGTGGTGCGACCTGAGCCTTCCAAGTCATCCCTACCCCTTAAGGCACCCCACGCTCTGCTTCCCACCGTCCAAGGTCCCCACAGGCCTTGAGCCTGTTCCCCCCTCCTCACTGGATCCCGGCAGGCCTTCTCCCTCCAGAAATGGGGGAGGAGAGAGAGAGAGAGAGATGGGGGACTCTGCAGCATCCCTGAGGTGAGTCATAAGGGCTAATGACTATGGGGGTGCTGCAGCAGTCGTAACTTCAAAATGGGGTCATAAGTAGCTTTTGGGGGGGGGGAATCTCTCATAGTTTCAAACAGTCGCCAAGCAACCAGTCATACGTTGAGGACTATCTATAGTCCTATCTATTAAGATGATTAAAGGCCTGGAGACTAAAACATACGAAGAACGGCTGCAGGACTTGGGTTTGGCTAGTCTAAAGAAAAGAAGAAACAGGGGAGACATGATAGCAGTGTTCCATATTTGAGGGGCTGCCACAAGGAAGAGGGGGTCACGTTGTTCTCCAAAGCACCAGAGGGCAGGACGAGAAACAATGGTTGAAAACTGATCAAAGAAAAGAGCAACCTGGAATTGAGGAGAAACTTCCTGACAGTGAGGACAATCAACCAGTGGAACAGCTTGCCACCAGAAATTGTGGGTGCTCCATCACTGGAGATTTTTAAGAAGAGGCCAGACAATCACTTGTCTGAGACGATATAGGTTTTCCTGCTTGAGCAGGGCGCTGGACTAGAAGACCTCCAAGGTCCCTTCCAGCTCTATTCTATTCTATTCTATTCTATTCTATTCTATTCTGTTCTGTTCTGTTCTGTTCTGTTCTGTTCTGTTCTGTTCTGTTCTGTTCTGTTCTGTTCTATTCCATATTTTCTATTCTATTCTATTCTATTCTATTCTATTCCATATTTTCTATTCTATTCTATTCTATTCTATTCTATTCTATTCTATTCCATATTTTCTATTCTATTCTATTCTATTCTATTCTATTCTATTCTATTCTATTCTATTCTATTCTATTCTATTCTATTCTATTCCATATTTTCTATTCTATTCCATATTTTCTATTCTATTCTATTCTATTTTATTCTATTCTATTCTATTCTATTCTATAGTTCATCAAGTGGAGATTTCCACTCCAAGCATTGCTGAATTCTTCTCTTGGGAAGAGATGCATTTGAGGAACCACCAGCAAAAAAACGAGGACCTGCTGGCGACAGGAGCTGCTGAGCAATGCAGCACTGCATAACAATGATGCTTTACATCTGTCGACACTTGTAAGGTGCAGGCCTTAAGACCCTGGTGCGCCTCGGGGCTTCTTTGCCTTCCATGGAGGATCTGGGTAAACATCTGTCCTTTCTCTCCCTGATAGCAGGATTAACCTCTTCCCCTTCAGCCTGCAAAGTTCTATAACGGTTCCCCTTGTGCGCGGTCGCAAGGATGCTTTTTTTCAAAAGGCAACTGGGCTTTCTCGTTTTTCCCATTGAAGACGTTTCGCTTCTCCTCCAAGAAGCTTCTTCAGTTCTGACTGGATGGTGTGGAATGGAAGGATTTCTATTCCTTGCAGTCATCTGGTCGTTAGTACTTCCTCTGAGAGTCATTGAGGCCATTTTGAGCTTTATCTGGGCCCTCAGGGTCACCTGAACAGTGCAAATGGGCGTGGAGCCTTCTTGTGCTTTAAGGTTTCTGGACTTCAACTCCCAGAATTCCCCAGACAGTCTCCTTCTTTCTGCTTCAACAAGGTTTCTATGCGAGTAACTTCCTTTGCTCCGCTTTGAGGTAGACCAGGATGGGCAAGCTATGGCCACAGCATCCCATTTTCAGGTCCTTTCATCCCAAGAGCAGATGAGTGGAGGTTGAGCAGCTAGCCCTCAATTTACAACCATTCGTTTAGCGCCCGTTCAAAGTTACAACGGCACTGACAAAAGTGACTTATGACCGTTTTTCACACTTACAACCGTGGCAGCCTCCCTGTGGTCAGGTGATCCAAATTCAGATGCTTGGCAACCATCATATTTACGACGGTCGCACCGTCCCAGGAGTCACGTGATCCCCCTTTTACGACCTTCTGACAAACAAAATCAACGGGGAAGCCAGATTCACTTAACAACCCGGGTTACTAACTTACAAACTGCCGTGATTCACTTAACCACTAAGTCAAGAAAGGTGGTAAAATGGGGGCAAAACTCACTTAACATCCGTCTCGCTTAACAACAGAAATTTTGAGCTCAGTTGTGGTCGTAAATCGAGGACTATCTGTATCTGGTTTGTGTGTGTAATATATGTGTCCGTGTGTGTCCGTGTGTGTGTGTGTGTGTGTGTGTCCGTGTGTGTGTGTGTGTGCGCGCGCGCGGAACCTCCTCCATCCTATCAGGTGCCTGACTGCATTATCCCTGCATCTTTTTGCCACCTTCTGGCAAGTCTCTGAATATAAGTGACAATAAATAGATGATACGTTTTTCTCACTTAGCAAAGAATTGATAGACGTGATTGACACTGAGAGAAAGTTCCAGCTATTATGGCTGTTTGGATGGGATGGGAGGGGAAAAAAGAAGAAAGATAAAGTTGAACTAAAATGAAGGCCGTGCACATCTCAAGTCAACTATATCTGTCACCCAATATTAATGAAAAGTGCCCGGTAGTTATTTGAGGTGACTCTCTGCTACAGAATACTGTTTTTCCACCTGCCTCTCTTTGCAGATAATAACGTGCTTTGGTGCTACAGAACGGTCCCTCCGAAGAGAATCTCTGTATTTTGACCAATGTTAGTGAATTAAATTGGAAAATAACTGAGTATTACTAGCGTGAGGTAGTAAATGACAGTTGTTAAGACCCTGGATGTAGTAACTACATCCACGTTTGAGGGACGGTGAACATCTGGAGTGGCTGCCTCCGACTGGGTGGTTCCTAGCTAGGTTGGATTACAACTTCCATGGTTCCCAGGCAGCCCGGCAGTGCTGAGTGAAGCTCATGTGTCTTGTAGTCAAAAACCATTTTGGAGACTTCAGCCGGGATGAGCTCACACAGAGCCTCTGGAGATCAGAAATGGTGTTAATATAAAATCAGATTTGGGGTGCAAACTCCTGAATGACCACTAGGGGGCAGCAAATAATTCTGGTTTTGACATTTGCTGCCATCTAGTGGCACAATGTGGTAGCTCTACAAATAAATTCAGCCCCTGTGTGTGCCATAGCATACCGAGCTATGGCATATTCAGAATTGGGCTGCATCAGTGGCTGGCTGGAGCACGCACAGTTCATGAGTGGCAGGCTGGCAAGCACTTGCACACGTGTGTGGTGGGCTGGCCCGCCACTCGCGTGGCCCAGTTCCCCTCTCCCCCCCTGCAAAGGTTGGGGACCGCTGTGCCGTAGTACAGGTAGTCCTCAACTTATAACAGTTCATTTAGTGACCGTTCAACGTTACAAGAAGCACAGAAAATAGTGACTGATTACCATTTTTCACACTTACGACCGTTGCAGCCTTCCCCACGGTCATGTGACCAAAATTCGGAGGCTTGGCAACTGGCATGGACTTCTGACGGTTGCAGTGTCCAAGGTCACGTGATCCCCTTTTGTGACCTTCCGACAAGCACAGTCAACGGGGGAAGCCAGATTCACTTAACAACCGTGTTTACTAACGTAACAACTGCAATGATTCACTTAACAACTGTGGTGAAAAAAGGTCGTAAAAAGGGGCAAAACTCGCTTTACAAATGTTTCGCTCAGTAACATACATTTGGGGCTCAATTATGGTTGTAAGTCAAGGAACACCTATACACAATTGGGATCAGATTTTCCATTGTTAAGAGAATCACACCCAATCACACCCATTCATTTAGCAACTGGTCAAAAATGACAATTTGGCTCGGAAAAAAGCGACTTACGACCGGTCCTCGCCCTTGTGACCATTGCAGCATCTCCACGGTCACGTGTTCGAAATTCAGCCCTTTGGCTACTCTTATCTATTTATGATGCCATCCGGGGTCAAAAGAAATGCCATTTGCGACTTTCCCAGCTGGCTTTGGACAAGCAAAGTCAAAGGGGGAAGCTGGATTTGGTTAACAACGGTGTGATTCATTTAACAACTGCAGGGTTTGGCCAAAAGACCCAAAGGTGCTTTTTTTTCAAGAGGCAACTTGGACTTTCTTGTTTTTTCCTGGAAGACCTTTCGCTTCTCATCCAAGAAGCTTCTTCAGATGGATGAGAAGTGAAATACCTTCCAGGAAAAAATTGGGACCTGGAGGACTGAGAATCTCCATAGACTCTTGGCAAAAAGAGGCAATAAAATCGGGCAATAAACCAGTTGCGAAAAAATACTGGACTAAAATAAGAAGATGGATGGAAGAAATAATAGATCAACCCGTAGACTGGAAACCAGAGATCTTCCTGCTGGGTATTTTAAATAGAAAATATAGTAAAGAAACACGGTACTTAATCTTACATATAACAACGGCAGCAAGAATAGTCTACGCACAGTTCTGGAAAAATGAGAATATACCATCAGAGGAAGAAGTGATAAGGAAAATCCTAGACTGTGCGGAGATGGACAAATTAACAAAAGAGATAAAAGAAAAGGAAGACACAGAATACTATGTAATATGGAATAAGTGGTATGATTGGTTGGAGATTAGAAATAATAAATGAAAATAAGTGTGGAAAGGTCAAGAAATGGAAAATGTGTGTGTAATAATGTATAGTAAATAATATGTATTATTCTTAGTATGAAGTATAGTATGAAGGAAGAAAAATGGAAATAAGAAACAGTGGGACAACAAGGACAAATATTTTTAAAGAAGAATAAGGGGGGGAAATGTAAATAATAGAAGACTACCGTTACGAAATTGCTGTTTAAAAAAAAAGGAGTATACACTGTGTGTTTATGTGTGTTATGTTTTGTTGTTTTTAAAAAATTAAAAAAAAAAATTAAAAAAAAAATCGGGCAATAAAACTTAGCAACACCTTCCTTACCAATGGAAATTCATCCAGATCGTGGTCGTAAGTCAAGGACTACGCTTCTTGAAGCTCTTCTGCCTGAATCTTCTTTTCTGGTCGCTGCTATCCAGCATCTTTTTATATAACTGGATATACTAGGAATCAAACGGAGAGTCTTCGGCATGTGAAGTTCGTCCGTAGCCTGCAAGCCCCGGTCCATTAAGGTTCAATCCTAATTAAACTCACTTTATTAATATATGCAGCTTTTTCAAGGCTAAATTAACGGGCTTGCTGAGGTCGCATGGGTGGCTAGGCCTGCTTTTTTTTTTTTTTTTTTTTTAAAGGCATGTTTTTAAATCACTGAAAGATGTGAGCTAGAACCTGCAGGTCTGAACTCTCTTCCCCGCGAGCAAACGGGTGCTTTGCCCTGTCAGGTTTTGCAACTTGACAGCCACAATATCCTGGCAGAGAGTAAATAGCCACAGATTGGATCCTTGGGCGCCCGCTGAGTCGCACGGGGAGAGAAGGCGTATGTGCCGAGAGAGCATTTCAGACAGCTTTCCTTCCCTAGTTCAACGCCTGCGATTTGGACCCGGCCCAGCACCGAAATTTGATTTAATTTGCACTTTTCTAATTAGACAGTAACGGATGGGAAGTGGGCGGGTGAGGGTAAGGCGGCGATGCTTCCAAGTTTGCAGGGAAGCCAAAACTGCAGGAATGGAAGGAGACCAGGCAGTTGTGTTGAATATTCATGCGCCCGCGCTTGCCGGCGCAACGTGGATGAACACCACGGAGGTTAGCGCGAGTTGAACCCAGCGTGGCTCTGACTGTTTGCATCTGCCAGCCCCCCTTAATTAATCCCCCCCCCCCCCCCCGTCACGTACCTATTAACGCGCTTCCGATCTTGTTTATTCGGAGTTGCTTCAGGTTTACGAAAAGGTAATCCTGATGGAATATCTGGTGGGGATTGGAAAAACAGGGTGCTTTCTGCGTGCTGTTAATTTTATATTTTGCATTCTGGGTTACTGGTGCTGAAACGGTGTTTTAAGCTGCCCCCTGTCCTTTGGGAGAAAGGCATTGAAACAAATCAATAGCAAAGCAGGGAATTTATGCATACCGATCAGCCGTTTAGTGCGTCTGATGTTATTCTGCAATTGATGGGCACGGTGGAAGGGCCGTGCCAGTCACTGCATCCACTAATCAGTAACCCAAGCACTAACCAGGTTACGTGCCAGAGGCATCTCTTGAGCAGATACAGGCCAGATACAGGCCGTATAGGCCAGATACATGCATTGTATTAAGCCAGTGTTTCTCAACCTGCGCCACTTTAAGATGGGTGGACTTCAACTCCCAGAATTCTGGGAGTTGATTTCCACCCATCTTAAAGCTGCTCAGGCTGAGAAACACTGGTATTAAGCTATAGTTTGAATCAGCCATAATCTGAACTCTGGGATGTAATACTCTTAGGTTTGTTTCATCAGGGTTTACAGAGTTAACTATGCCCAATCTGATTAGCTGTGAACCGTGTAGTGGTGTCTGGGGCTGGGGGGGAGGGAAGATAAGAGTGCAAAAGACAGAATAACAGAGTTGGAAGGGATCTTGGAGGTCTTCTAGTCCAACCCTCTGCTCAGGCAGGAGACCCTACACCATTTCGGACAAATGGCTGTCCAATCTTTTCTTAAAAACTTCCAGTGTTGGAGCATCCACAACTTCTGGAGGCAAGTTGTTCCACTGATTAATTGTTCTAACTCCTTGGTTCTAAGTTGGTTCTCTCCTTGATCAGTTTCCATCCGTTGCTTCTTGTCCTGCCTTCAGGTGCTTTGGAGAATAGGTTGACCCCCGATTCTTTGTGGCAGCCCCTCAAATACTGGAACACTGCTATCATGTCACCCCTGGTCCTTCTCTTAATTAAACTAGAAATACCCAATTCCTGCAATTATTCATCATATGTTTTAGCCTCCAGTCCCCTAATCATCTTTGTTGTTCTTCTCTGCACCCTTTCTAGAGTCTCAACAACTTTTTTTATAATGTGGTGACCAAAACTGGGTGCAGTATTGCAGATGTGGTCTTACTAAGGTTTTACAAATTGGTGCTAATACTTCATTGCTTCTTCTTTCCTTCCGTAACATCTTATCTCATTCAGCAACCAACCTTCAACTCGGTATTCACACAAAACCCTATCGTTCAAGTCTGTTTGCTTTATTCCTCCGTCTCTCTCACTCAACAAAGGGACGATAAACATGGTTCCGTTGATATATTTCTCAGCTGAGTTGCTGTAAAACACAAATTGGTCCTGTGTGCTCCCTGCCTGGGGTATAGCTCCACACAACTGTTGCTCATTGTCATTCCTTCAACTCTTTATTTCAGAATTCTGCCAAACGTATTCCCAGGAACATTTGATTATCTCCTTTCCCGTAGTTTTTGCATTCCCTCTTGTTACTTTCCTCTTTGTGTAAAGCAACAATCATGGCATCCTTCCGCTCATCAGGCACACAGGTAGCCCTCGCACACATTAAACAATCCACTTAGCCATTTCCTAAGCAAACAATGTCCATATTTTAATATTCCTCCGCTTTGCACCATCTGTGCAATTCCTTAAGGTTCAGGCAGCATTTATTATTTGCTTTTCATCAATTTGTCTTGGGTGTTCACGTTTTTTTGCTATTCCTCTCTCTATTCTCCTCTGTCTCTACCATACCAACAGATCTCTGAACTGTTCCTTCCAGCATTCCTTCACTTCATGTTTATCCCAATCTTTTAAATACTTCAATTTTTAATTCTACAGTACAGTATTCGTTTAGTTGGAGACTCAGATTCTTCGCCAAACTATTTTTTTTTTCTTGTTGAAATCGCTCCATATTTCCTGCATTCTTAAACTTAATTGTGCCTTGCTTTCTTTAATTCATTCTTGGCAATCATCTTTTTTCTATGCACATAATACGTTATATAGTTTTTCATTCTTAACACATATTTTTTCTTGTTTCACTGCTTTTTTTTTCATTTTGTCATCTCAGCGGATATTTGTCTTCATACTCCCCACTCTTTTTTTCTACATTCACGGTTATTCCATTCCTGACAAAAAAACAAACCCTATTTAAACCCTAAAATTCCCTGTTTAAATGAATCTTAATGCCAACTCTGTTTTTCTACTATATATATATAGTAGGGAGTATGCAAAAAACAGAGTTGGCATTAAGATTCATTCATATATATATTTGAGATAGATGTAAAGCGTTAGTTTCATGGATTCAATCTGGGCAAGATCCCTGCAGTAATCCAAAAACTCAATTGGATCCAGAACCAAGGCATTATTTCTGAGCTTCGGTTTCTTATCTATGAAGTTTAAATAATTGCATCCTGATCTATGAGACTTATAAAAGGAAAAACGTAGAACTATGATTAATCCTCAGCATCGCCTGCTTAATAACAAAAGGGTGTTTTTTTTCCTCCAGTAAACAGGCCTAAGAGTGTTCAGAGGGGAAAAAAAATTATCATTTAAATAGAACTTTGCTTATGAAAGAATGTGGATACGTAACGTAATACCGTTACATGGGTTTTGCCGCTTGTGATGAGTAACAGAATCTATTGCTCTATTAAACAATCTGACAGCAAGCGCTGATTGGAACATCTCCCGAAGATGTTAGCTATATGTAAGTCTTGACTGCACCCAGACAGAGTTATATAAGATTATTTTTAAAAAATAGTATTTCGTTTGTAATTGTGCAATTTTCTTTAAAAATGCTTTGGAAGCCGATGTGAGCGCGAGAAAAAAAAATCTGTTAAAAAGTAGTGTAACTATTAGACTCACTGCCTGCTGAATATTTATTAATACAAGTAGTCCTGGACTTACGACCACGATTACGCCCAAAATGTCCGCTGTTAAGTGAGAGATTTGTTAAGTGAGTTTTGCCCCATTTTACAACCTTCCTTGCCACAGTTGCTAAGTGAATCACTACTAGGTGATAAGTTAGTAACCTGGTTATTAAGTGAATCTGGCTTCCCCCATTGACTTTGCTTGTCAGCAGGTTGCAAAAGGGGATCAGATGATCCCGGGACACTGCAGCCGTCGTAAGTACATGCCAGTTGCCAAGCGTATATGAATTTTGATCTCATGATCATGGGGGTGCTACAAAAGTTGTAACAAAAATGGTCACAAGTCATTTTTTTCAGTGCTGTTGTAACCTTGAACAGTCACTAAATGAACTGTTTGTAAGTCAAGGGGTACCTGTGATTCGAAATACTGAATTTATCTGAAAGGCAGATCTTCTCGTCTTTAAGATACAAGATTTCCTGGAAGACGAGATACAAAGATCTCATCTAAGATGAGTTTCAGATTTTCAAGGTCAATTGTTTAGGAAAAGGTTGTCTTCCTTTCATGTGAATATACTGTAAATTTTAACTATAATGACAAAACAACCCCCCCCCCCAAAAAAAAACCAGAAATTCTGAAGCCACTTTTTGGAATGGATAATTCCCAGGGTATTTCACCTGCCCTACTGTTCTGAGGGATGAAAAATTCTAGAGCTAATAATATCTGCGTTTGCTGTTTTTTTTTTTTTTAATAAGATGCAAATACTCTGGTGTTATAATCGCCTAACAATTCCACGCTTCTCCATCTGACACCACGAACTCATTTAGGCACTGAGACTCTGGGCTTTCATAACTAAGGTGAGACTAGAACTCTCCGTCTCCTGGTGATTGGCCCAAAGTCACCAGTCAGCTTTCGTGCCTAAGACTGGACTAAAAGTCAGAATCTCTTGGTGACTGGCCCTAAGTCATCCAGCCGGTTTTCATGCCTAAAGCAGGACTAGAACTCACCGTCTCCTGGTGACTGGCCCAAAGTCACCAGTCAGCTTTCATGCCTAAGACTGGACTAGAAGTCAAAAGCTCTTAGTGATTGGCCCAAAGTCATCCATCTGGCTCTCAGGCCTAAGGCAGGACTAGAACTCACGTCTCCTAGTGATTGGCCCAAAGTCGTCCATGTGGCTCTCAGGCCTAAGGCGGGTCTAGAACTCACCGTCTCCTGGTGATTGGCCCAAAGTCGTCCATGTGGCTCTCAGGCCTAAGGCGGGTCTAGAATTCACCGTCTCCTGATGATTGGCCCAAAGTCATCCATGTGGCTCTCAGGCCTAAGGCAGGACTAGAACTCATCGTCTCCTGGTGATTGATCCAAAGTCGTCCGTGTGGCTCTCAGGCCTAAGGCGGGTCTAGAATTCAAGCGTCTCCTGGTTTCTAGGACAGCACCTTAACCGCTACACCAAAGTGGCTCTCTCAGATTCTCTAGTTTCCCCCCCAAAATCCAGTCCCTCTGCTCTACCGTTACAGATTTCGGAACTCTGATTTCGTGAAAGTTTCAAGCTCTTCCTACACCTTCTAATAATAAGCTCTTCGATCCCGCATCAAAGAAAGAGGCATTGGTGACCTCACAGCATAGCTTTGATCTGTTCCTTTGCCAGAACTAGCAAATTAGCAAGACTTATCTGGAGGACTGAACTTTGGGGCGCCCTCCGGAAGAGCCCCCTCCCCCCTCCCCCCATCTCCCAAACCAAAAGAATCCACTGGGGCTCTTCCAAGTCTTCTCCAAGAAAACTGCTGGAGAGAGAACATCATCCATCATTATCAGGAAGAGACGACAGAAGTTGTTGCCGGAATACATTTGGAAGGCATTAGCTCCGTAGAAGCCTGCCTTTAAGCCACAAATTGCTTTTTCTTTGTTTTAGTACTCTTGTCACTTATCTGTCCCTGCTTTCTTTCCCTTTAAAAGCCATAGTTTTAAAAGATCATTACTTTGGAGAAGAAAAGACTGTAGGTTCTCTGATCAACAAAGACATCTTTTCAGCCGTAATCTGTGAAACAAGCTAGGAAAGGGAAGAGTAGATTGGGAGTGGGGGGGGGGAAGGGTCTTTTAATTAAATCCCGCTTTGTTTTATATTTATATATATATATATAAATGGATGGATTAGTTGCTTTTTTTTTTCATTTCCATGGCTGCCTACGTTGGTTTCTGAGCCTAATGCCAATTAAGAGGCAAATAAAGGATATGCAAAATGGAAGAGGGCAGGCTGAAGCAGGAATGGGCCTTTTTGTGTCTTAACACAATACGGCTTTTGGTTCAGGAGGGGGGGGGTCTCTCTACGGAGCTGTGGGGTGGGGGTGGAGGGACAAAAATGGAGTAAATAGAAGATAATTGTGGAGTTGTCTCCAACTCCCGACAGCCTACACACTCAAGAGAACCCTGGTGGAATTTTCACAGTTGTTATCTGACATCAGTTGCTGGAAAGGTAACACAATCAGGGTTGTGTTACTTTGGGGGCGAGGGGAGGGGGGCGAACCATCCATTTGTAAGTGCCAATCAGAGTCGGATAAATGGGATGGGGAAGAAAGTCACAGCTCAAAAAGGAGACAGATGTTTCAGATCTGAAGTCTCTCAACCTCAAGAGAGCGGGCCTAGGCTGAATGCTTTATGAGATGTTCCTAGGGTCAGGTTACATGCAGCATTTGGGAAGGAAAAATTATATATATATATATATATATATATATATGATGGTTAGCCTTCACCTCTGCAAATATATTTAAGTCCCCAGAGGGACTTATGGGAGAAACATACATGATTTAAAGCAGCAAAGAAAGTCA
Organism: Azemiops feae; assembly: GCA_023970755.1. Lineage (NCBI taxonomy): Eukaryota > Metazoa > Chordata > Lepidosauria > Squamata > Viperidae > Azemiops > Azemiops feae. The sequence continues at coordinate 80,185 of JALGBA010001518.1, read as the reverse complement.
GGTTGGTCTAGTGCAGGGGTCTTCAAACTTGTCACTTTTATGACTTGTGGACTACAACTCCCAGAATTCCTCAGCCAGGCACGCTGGCTGAGGAATTCTAGCAGTTGAAGTCCACAAGTCATAAAAGGGACAAGTTTGAAGACCCCTGGTCTAATGGTTAAGGTGCTGGAAACCAGGAGACGCTAAGTTCTAGTCCCGCCTTAGGCCTGAAAGCCAGCTGGGTGACTTTGGCCCAATCACAAGGTACATTCTAGTCCTGCCTTAGGCCTGAAAGCCAGCTGGGTGACTTTAGCTTAGGCTAATCACCAGGAGACTGTGAGTTCTAGTTCTGCCTTTGGCTGAAAGCCGACTGATGACTTTGGGTCAATCATCAGGCAGCTGTGAGTTCTAGTCTTGCCTTAGGCATGAGAGCCAGCTGGATGACTTTGGGTCAATCACCAGGAGATTGTGAGTTCTAGTCCCACCTTTGGCCTGACTTTGGGCCAATCACTGGACATCTAAAGTCCAGTGACTTTAATAATCTTCACTGACTCAAGTCCTGCCTGAGCAGGGTGTAGGATTCCTGCCTGTGCAGGGGGTTGGACTAGGACCTCCAAGGTCCCTTCCAACTCTACTATTATTATTATTATTGTTGTTGTTGTTGTTGTTGTTGTTGTTATTCAAAAATCTTCTCCTACTCAACAATTCCGGTGGTCCACAATATTGACCAAATATTTGCAAATCCAACAAAATGCAACTTGTAAGATTATATAGCTTGAACAAAAAATGGAAAATGTATGCTTTCCATATCCGGATTAGTATTTAAAACAGGGGTGTCAAACTGCCGGCCCAGAGGCCGGATGCATCATAGCAAAACCGTGCCCACCCTATTGCCAGCAATGGCAAAAAAAGCCACGCTACGTTGCGACACGTCACATGACGTTGTGAGTTTGACATTTAAAAGGGGAAAAAAAACTTAGCAGATGAAATATGTTGCTGTTGAAAGAGATTTTTTTGAAACTTTTATCGGGTTTTGCTTGTCAGTTTTCTTAGGGGCCATACAGTCCTTGAATCTATGAACAAGTTCCTGAATAGAGAACTTTTGATGTTGCTGATAATACCCAAACAATTATGAGTGATTTGCATTGAGGCTCTGCTATTTATAAGATTGACACAACCTTGACTACAAAGTCCTGTTTTCAATTAAAATATGCTCGGTGGAATTCTGGCCTGACATTCCCAGATCTTTGCTTTTTTTTTTTTTGTAGAATTCAGCCTTTTTCAAATAGATCTGCAGATGGTGGTGACTGTATAAATCAGATAATTTTTGTGTGTGCATATGTCACTGCAGGCTCCGAAGAAACACTCCGCTATATTTGATAAACCCCAATCCCCAGCTCACCTTGGTTTAAAATAATAAGCATCTAGTCCTTGCAGAACTCAACATAATGAGGCTAAATGGCTCCCTGTTTTTTCCCATTTATTCTGGGAAAGATTAGCCAAGCCTGACTTTTACTGTTTGTAGCTAATGAATTAAATCACTCCAGAAATTGATGTGTTCCCTGTTTAGAACAGCAAACCCCTGCTTTATGTTAAGTCTTTGTGGGAGGCAATTTCTCTGATGGAAAGTGATTGCTGCTTCATTTAAAATCAGGTCAGAAATCCAGGATCAAGTACAGCTGTGATTATTAGCTATCAAGGTGGGGTTTTTTTCCCCCCAACTTTATAATAAACATTTAATTTTTCTCCCTTGAAAATGCCCTCTAAAGAAACCCCATCATTATTGTATTCACAGTATAGAGACAGACCTAAAATTAGGGAGGTGCCTTATGCAGCTATGTAAAATAATTTAGTCTGGGGAGGAACAGATTGAAGTATTTTTTTTAATGAGGTTTAATTCAGTGTTATTATCCAGAGATGTCTCAGAGGGGGTCAGGAAAGTCAAGATGGCAACTGGGTGAGCAGGTATGTTAGAGTTTTTGATCGCTAATGGCTCTGATTTAGTTTCAGAGCTAAATGGAAAGCTGTGCTTTGAAATATAAATAGCTTTGAACTACAGGAAGTCCTTGACCAAAATTTGGACCAGAATTTCCACTGCTAACCAAGGCAGTTGTTAAATGCCCAATTTTCCTGCCAGGGTTTTAAGTCAATCATTGCGGCTCTTAAGTGAAACACCTAATTGTTAGGCAAATCCAGTTTCATTTGTTAAATGAGTTTTGCGATATTTCTTGTCCCAATTGTTCACGGAATCACTGCAGTTGTTAAGTTAGTAGCACGGTTGTTAAGTGAATCTGGCTTCCCCCATTGACTTTGCTTGTCGGAAGATCACAAAAGGTGATCACATGATCCCGGGACACTGCAACCGTCGTAAATATGAACCAGTTGCCCAGCATCCGAATTTTGATCATGTGACCGTGGGGACGCTACACTGTAAGTGTGAAAAATAGTCATGTCATTTTTTTTTTTGTTTCAGTGACCTTGTAACTTCAAACGGTCACTAAATGAAAGGTTGTAATTCGAGGGCTACCTGTAATGATTTATAGTATTTTTGGAGCAGTGTTTCTCGACCTCAGCCATTTTAAGATGTGCGAACTTCAACTCCCAGAATTCCCCAGCCAGCCTGAATTCTGGGAGTTGAAGTCCACACATCTTAAAATTGGAAAACTTTGTTTTCCTAACTACCTTGGTTCCCTGAAAGTAAGGCCTACCCCGTAAATAAGCCCTAGCTTGATTTTTTTTGGAGGGTGGGCCTAATATAAGCCCTAATATAAGTTTTGGGGTGAGGCACACACTTAAAAATCAAGCTAGGGTGGGGGTGTGGAGTTGCCTCACATGCCCCGCACCCACTCAGCTTGCAGCCAGGCCTCTCCTCGTTAGCCCATTTCTCCTGTGGCGTCTTCTGCAGCCCGGCCTGCATTTCTCAGTCAGGCCTGCATTTCTGGAAAGGCCACTGCAGCCGAGAACCGAGCATAGCCCGGTACTCGGCTGCAGAGGCCTTCCAGAAAGGCCTGACTGCAAAATGCAGGCCGGAATGCAGCTGCAGAATGAAGCTGCTCCTTCAGCCGCAGAAGAAGTGGACCGGCTGGGCGGGCTGTCGGTGCAGGAGGTGAATAAAAAAGTCCCCCCCCCCCGAAAATAAGAACTGGTGCCCCTTATTTTGGGGGAAACACGGGGTATCACTGTATCGAAGTATCAATCATATAGACCAGGGGTAGGCAAACCTTGGCTCTTTTATGACTTGTGGACTTCAACTCCCAGAATTCCTCAGCCAGCAAAGCTGACTGAGGAATTCTGGGAGTTGAAGTCCACAAGTCATAAAAGAGCCAAGGTTGCCTACCCCTGAATAGAGAAACTTTATATCAGACTATTTAATAATGACTGGCTGATACAATTAAGAAACTCCGAACTTTAGCTGTAGACCTTTCAGAAATACAACTGTGGAGATTACAGAACTGTTGAATGTTTTATCTTCCAGGTTTAACTTTCCAGTTCTTGTTTCAATGAGGTTGCTATCCTCTCAAACGTGTTGCGATAATTTAAGAACTTTCAAACTTTTGTGCCAAGATCTTTTTCTTGGGAGGATCGGTAAACTGGTGAAGTTTTTTTTTCCTTTTTTTCTCACCTTAAAATTTACTCTGACCCATTTCTTGACCAGGTTAACTCGGAGAAAAAAAAGCTTGCAGGAAAAAAAAAATCCATGTAAGGTTCTATACATGCATTTCCCAATGTACCGCTTGGCTCTGGAAGTTGTGAGTGCTCCAGTTGTGAGTAGGGGGGGGGGTTGGACTAGAAGACCTCCAAGGTCCCTTCCAACTCTGTTATTTTGAGTTAGAAAAAATTTGTCTGAGAGAGCAGGAGTTTTACTCTTATGTGCCTTTTCAGTAGCAAAGACACCAGTGGTGCCACTGGATTTTAGCTGAACTGATTTTTTATTTTAATGCCAAGGGCCCAAAATGCACCCTTGTGAAGAGAAGAGAAAAGATATCATATACACAGGCTCATCAATATGATGAGAAGCAGGAGGCAGGACAAGAAGCAACGGATGGAAACTAATCAAGGAGAAAAGCAACCCAGAACTCAGGACAAATTTCCTGACAGGGAGAACAATTAACCAGCGGAACGCCTTGCCTCCGGAAGTTGTGGGTGCGCCAACACTGGAGGTTTTTAACAAGATATTGGACAACCATTTGTCTGAAATGGTATAAGGTCTCCTGCTTGAGCAGGGGGTTGGACTAGAAGACCTCCAAGGTCACTTCCAACTCTGTCATTATATACTATCTGCAGGCATCCTCTGCATTAATTCCTCTAAGAGAGTATTAATAACAATTGATGCCTCTTGTAATCACTGACGGAATAATATTTTGCAGGTCAATTACTCGCTGGATCATCCAGCTTTTCCATGTTTTCAAAAGCAGAGAAGGACTAGGGGGGACATGGTAACAGTCCTCCGATATTTGAGTGGCTGCCACAAAGAAGAGGGGGGGGGGTGTCAACCTATTCTCCAAAGCACCAGAAGGCAGGACAAGAAGCAATGGATGGAAACTTATTAAGGAGAGAACCAATCTGGACCTAAGGAGAAATTTCCTGAGATGAGAATAATTGGCTTCAGAAGTTGTGATTGCTCCATCAGCGGAGACTTTCAAAAAGAGATTGGACAACCATTTGGCTGAAATAGTATAGGATATCCTGCTTGAGCAGGGGGTTGGACTAGAAGATCTCCAAGGTCCCTTCCAACTCTTTTATTTTCTTGTTTTATGTTCTACCTATACTGTAATATACTCTTTTTCTAGTCTTTGTCCTTTGTCCAAATAATTTTTCCCAGTGTATTTTTTTTCCAGTCCAGATTTCTTTATTCATCTTGTGCCCTCTTTGGAATTAACTAGTCCATTTCAACTTATAGAAAACTGCAAATTTTGGCACAGGTGCACATTCCAGTTCTTACGTAGGTTCAAGAAACTGCAGATGTGTAAATTCTGGTGGAAATATGCACGGAATTCATATCTGGACCATGTCTTAAAAAAAGCCCATTTTGATGAGACTTGAAAAGGAAAGCCACATAGTTAGAGATATAGATTACCCTCCGTGTAAATGATCTTTTCAAGGGTCAGAAGAAGGTCTGGGCTTCCTCACCAGCTGAGCAAGTTGTTTTTCTGATATTGAGAACAAATGGCTTCTCAAGGCCTTGATTCTTTCATGAAAGGACAGACCTGAGAAAGCACCTAATAAGTAACATTTATTATCACCTTATCAGTTGGCCGGGCACCAAGAGGGCTTGTCAAAATCCTCTTGTGTCTCCTTTATCAGACCTACTAATGTCAAAGTCCATTTTCTCCTCTGCAAACTCACCTATCAGCTGCCTCTTTCTTGTTGGGCTTAGCAAACAGAGGTCCCTGGGGGGGGGGGGAGCAAAGCTCACTTGACTTGACCAGATAAAATATCCTAACCATACATTTCTATTCTAAGATTTTTAACCCAGGAGGAAGAAACAGTCCCTTTGTTTCAAAGACTGAGATGAAGTTGCTGCAAATAATTGCGGAAGGAAGGAAGGAAGGAGAGAAAGAAGGGGGAAATAGGGAGGGAAGGAGGAACAAAGGAAGGTGAAAGAGAGAAGGGAGAAATAGGGAGGAAGGAAGGAAGGAAGAAAAGGAAGGAGAGAGTGAGAGAAAGAAGGGGGAAATAGGGAGGAAGGAAGGAAGGAAGAAAAGGAAGGAGAGAGTGAGAGAAAGAAGAGGGAAATAGGGAGGGAAGGAGGAACAAAGGAAGATGAAAGAGAGAAGGGAGAAATAGGGAGGGAGGAAGGAAGGAAGGAAGGAGAGAGAGAGAGAAGGGGGAAATAGGGAGGGAGGGAGGAAGGAAGGAAGGAGAGAAGGGGGAAATAGGGAGGGAGGGAGGAGGGAAGGAAGGAGACAGAGAAGGGGGAAATAGGGAGGGAGGGAGGGAGAAAGGAAGTAGAAAGAGAGAAGGGAGAAATAGTGAGGGTGGGAGGAAAGAAGGAAGGAAGGAGAGAGAGAGAAGGGGGAAATTGGGATGGAGAAAGGAAGGAAGCATATTCAATAAACCATATATATCTCTAAACAAAATTATATTTCTTTCATATACATTCCTCGCCTCTGCCACTTTTAAGACAGGTTTCCAACCTTGGGAAGCTTTCTTACAGAAACCTGAACTGAACTAAATGGCTGCCAGATGCGCAGAAAAATGTGTGAGTAGCTTTTCCATCCGTAGCACATTCCTTTTAACCGGCTCCGCTTCCTGTATCCAGGGGCTTAAGCTTTCTACTTTCTCACCCTCAACAGTTCTGGAATGGTGAACGTTCAGAAGAAGAAGGAAAAAAACCAGTTACACACACAGCTTGCAAAAACAAACAGGAACAAAAAGCGCTTCTCTTGATAGTTCCGTATCATGTTCACCTACCATTGATTATGGAGAGAGAGAGAGAGAGAGAGAGAGAGAGAGAGAGATGTTAGTTTTAATTGTTCAGTTGTGTCCGACTCTTGGTGACTTTTTTGACAAATGCTGTCCATGCTACCCTGTCAAGCACAGCTTCTTTTAGTTGCTGAATGTTCATCTTTGTATCAGAATAAGAATAACATAGTTGGAAGGGACCTTGGAGGTCCTCTAGTCCAACCCCCCTGCTCAGGCAGGAAACCCTCCACCATTTCAGACAAATGGCTGTCCAGTCTCTTCTTAAAAACTTCCAGTGTTGGAGCGTTCACAGCTTCTGGAGGCAGGTTGTTCCACTGATTCATTGTTCTAACAGATTTGATCTTATCAAGCCAGTGTGTACTTTCGCTTACCTGTTCTTCTTGTGCCACTAACTATTCCTAGCATCATTGCCTTCTCCAATGAATTCGCACGCACGACATGGCCAAAGTACATCAGACGTAGTCTTGTGATTTGGGGGCTTCTAAGTGATATGTCTGGTTTTATACGATTCAGCACCTCCACGTTGGTTCTTGCAGCTGTCCATAGTGTGCGCAATTTACATCCAGCAAGAGAGGGGGGGGGCTATGGACCCATTAAGACAACGCAAGATGGATGTGACCTTCATTACACCTCAGATGTCTTGGGGATTTAATGCTGTCATTTTCCTGGAGACCTTGACTCCTTGAAACCATGCAAGATTGGATTGCATTGGTTTTATACAGTAGTCCTTGAGTTACGAACACAATGGAGCCCAAAATTTTATGTTACTAAGCGAGACATTTCTTAAGTGAGTTTTGCCCTGTTTTACAACCTTTCTTGCCACAGTAGTTAAGTGAATCACTGCCGTTGTTAAATTAGCAACACGGTTGTTAAGTGAGTCTGTCTTCCCCATTGCTCATCAGACGTTCGCAAAAGGGGATCAACGTGACCCCGGGACACTGCAACTGTCATAAGTACAGGCCAGTTGCCAAGCATGTTGAGTTTGATCACTGGGAATGCTGCAATGTCGGTTAAGTAGACCATCACTTAAATAGGAGCCAGCCGTGTGCTGCAGCTGCCAAAAAAGCCAACACAGTGCTAGGCTGCATTAACAGAGGGATGGAATCAAGATCATGTGAAGTGTTAATACCACTTTACAAGGCCTTGGTAGGGCCACACTTGGAATACTGCGTCCAGTTTTGGTCACCACGATGTAAAAAAGATGTTGAGACTCTAGAAAGAGTACAGAGAAGAGCAACAAAGATGATTAGGGGACTGGAGGTTAAAACATATAAGGAAAGGTTGATGGAATTGGGTATGTCTAGTTTAATGAAGAGAAGGACGAGGGGGGATATGATAGCAGTGTTCCAATATCTCAGGGGCTGCCCCAAAGAAGAGGGAGTCAAGCTATTCTCCAAAGCGCCTGAAGGCAGGACAAGAAGCAACGGATGGAAACTAATCAAAGAGAGAAGCAACCTAGAACTAAGGAGAAATTTCCTGACAGTCAGAACAATTAACCAGTGGAACAACCTGCCTCCAGAAGCTGTGAATGCTCCAACACTGGAAGTTTTTAAGAAGAGAATGGACAGCCATTTGTCTGAAATGATACAGAATCTCCTGCCCGAGCCGGGAGTTGGACTAGAAGACCTCCAAGGTCCCTTCCATCTCCTTTACAGGTGGTCCTCAACTTACGACACTTCCTTTAGTGACCATTCAAAGTGGCAACGGCAATGAAAAAAGTGACTCGATACCCCTTTTCACACTTCGCAGCAACCCCCACGATCAAAATTCAGAATGCTTGGCAACTGACTCATACTTACGACCGTTGCCGATTCCCAGACTTGATTCTCGGTTTTTCCCAGCACCAAAAAAAAAACTACAGAAACCCGCAGATCTTCTCAAGCGTGAAGGAGATGGAGGATTCACACCCGTGAATTTTTCACTGGTCTTCTCACGAACAAGCAGGCACCCAGGTTTCTATAAGGCGGGAGAGGATTGGGCTGGGCCTGCCCCCACTCGAGTCATTATTTTCCTCAGTTTTGTGTGTGTGTGTTCAAAGAGCTTAATTGTATTGGCAAACACACTAATTGCCAACGCTCCCCAACCTAAGCTAATTAGACAAGAGGTTAACAGTCAAGCAGGAGATGGACGAGGTTTTGCTCAGCTTTTAAGTCTGATCAGTGGGCAGCCTGGAAGGGGGTACCCTGCCCCCCCCCCAAAAAAAATGGCTAATCATAGACTTTCCAGTCTTCATCACCTCAGACTTAAAGCAGGACAAGATTTCAATTTTGCAGGGAGAAGAAGAAGCAGCACCGGACCCACCAGCAAGGCACCAGAGAGAGAGAGATGGCATTCAGTTTTCCTTTATTGGGGGGAAGAACAAGCTGTTGAGTTATCGTGAAGTCAGCAGTGTATTGATTGAACCCTTTCTTTTCACTTGGAGGGGTTCAAGAAAGCAAATTAAAACAAACAAACGAACAAACAAACAAACAAAAGTCAGAAGCAAGTGATCCAGTTACCTTTTTAAACAAACTAGAAATCTGGGGTTTTTTTTATTATATTTGACCTCTTCTGCTAAGTTTGTCATAACTCCCTCCCTCCCTCCCTGTCATTTCCTTCCTTCCTTCCTTCCTCCCTCCCTCCCTCCCTCCCTCCCTCCTTCCTTCCTTCCTTCCTTCCTTCCTCCCTCCCATTTCCTTCCTTCTCCTTCCCTTCCTTTTTCCTCCCTTCCTCTTTCTCTCCCTCCCTCCCCCTCCTTCTCTTCGCCTTCCTTCCTCCCCTCCCTTTCCTTTTTCTCCCTCCCTCCCTTCCTGCCTTCTTCCTTCTCCTTCCCTTCCTTTTTCCTCCCTTCCTCTTTCTCTCCCTCCCTCCCTCCCTCCTCCTTCCTTCCCTCCCTCCCATTTCCTTCCCTCCCTCCTCCCATTTCCTTCCTTCTCCTCCCTTCCTTTTCCTCCCTTCCTCTTTCCCTCCTCCCTGCCCCTCCCCTTCCTTTCCTTCCTTCCCTCCCATTTCCTTCTCCCCTCCCTCCCTCCATTCCTTCCTTCCTCCTCCCTTCCTTTTTCTTCCCTTCCTCTTCTCTCCTCCCTCCCTCCTTTCCTTCCTTCCTCCCTCCCTCCCTCCCATTTCCTTCTCCCTCCCTCCCTTATTTTTTTCTTCCTTCTCTCTTTCTTCCTTCCCTCCCTCCTTTTGCCCTGTAAACCCCTGAACAGACTTTTTCAGTTGGTATTGCCATCAGTGAAAAACTTTACGGGATGTTTAACTGATCGTATAGTTAAGTTTAGCCTTTTTAAAATCAAGACAAGAGAAATCTGCCCCCAAGTGCGTTATAGGTGAGAGAGTCCAGCCTTTTCTATGCCGTCCTGCGGTTATTGTTTTGAGGCTAATTTCTTATCCTTCCTTTTTTTTTAGTTGCTTAATTTAAAGTGCAAGATTTACCTTGCTGGAAAGAAGGAAAACAATGATAGATAGGTTTTAACAGCTTCTTTTAACAGAAGAAAAACTGCCACAAAGATGAGGGGGGTCAACGTTATTCTCCAAAGCAAAGCACCAGAGGGCAGGACAAGAAACAATGGTTGGAAGCTGATCAAAGAGAGAAGCAACCTGGAATTAAGGAGAAACTTCCTGACAGTGAGGACAATTAACCAGTGGAACAGAAGTTGCCTCCAGAAATTGTGGGCGCTCCATCACTGGAGATTTTTAAGAAGAGGTTAAATAGTCACTTGTCTGAGATGGTATAGGTCAGTGATGGCGAACCTTTTAGAGACCAAGTGCCCAAAAACCGCCCCGCCCCTGCCCTGCCCCCACCTCTCCTGCCACCCACCGCCTCCACAGCCCACCACAGCAGATCGCCCAGGCGGCCCAGCAGCGTCATGGCGGCCACGGCCTTGGTCCGCGCTCCGCAGCATCATCTGCACGCAATGGGGCATGAGGGCGGAGTCTTGTCCCCACTGCCCGGCTGCCATGTCCTTGGCTGCGCTACTCTGTGCAGGTTGCACCCTGGGCAACTCTCCTCCGGGGGGGGGAGCTGCTGGTGAGGAGGGGGCCACGGGGGGGGTGGCGGGGCTGGAGTGACAGTGCACGTGCCCACAGAGAGGGCTCTGAGTGCCTCCTCTGGCACGGGTGCCATAGGTTCGCCACCACTGGTATAGGTCCTGCTGCTTGAGCAGGGGGCTGGACTAGAAGACCTCCAAGGTCCCTTCCAGCTCTATTCTATTCTATCTATCATTCACCCAATACCTTTCTTTTTGGGGATATTTTCTGTCTTTTTTCTTGTTTTCCTTATCTTTCCTTTCCTTTCCTTTCCCTTCCTCTTTCCTTTCCTTTCCTTTCCTTTCCTTTCCTTTCCTTTCCTTTCCTTTCCTTTCCTTTCCTTTCCTTTCCTTTCCTTTCCTTTCCTTTCCTTTCCTTTCCTTCCCTTCCCTTCCCTTCCCTTTCCCTTGGCACCACCTGGCCCTGTCTTTGAGCCTGTCTGGGCTGTGGCTTAAATCAGAAAAACCTTTCCATCACCACAGGCTCCTGTTGGAAGGGAGGAGGAGAAGGGTGGGGGGGCGATGGGGCGGGTCTTCAAAGAAAGGACTTTTCTAAGAGAAAAGTGTAAATAATGAAAGGGCAGCCCCCAGGAGCAGGCCTGTGCCAGCCCTTCCGAGCTTTGAGCTGGAGATTCCTCCAGGACGTCTGCAAAATTGAAAGATACAGCCTTGCTAAGAAGTTGTGTTTTTTTTCCCTTCTGCTTCTCTCCCCCCTCCCCCCCCCCCCAAAAAAAAAGAAGAGGCAGGGAGGGACAGCACAATGGCTTTGACTTCTTCCCTCAAGTTGCGTGGTGGGACACACAATTTGCTTGCCGGGCTGTTGTGCTAGTCCACAGGCTTGCTGGATTTTCAGAGAGACAACCCCCCCCCCCTCCATAAAACTCCTGGAGGACCATCTTTTCCCATGGGAAAAGAAGCAGGAATATTTCCCTGCAAAGGAGAGACCTCCGTGTAGACCTTAGGTGGGCCAAAGGCTGCAGAGAACTCACCCGAAGCATCTAGGTAAGCCTGTTGTTGCTTTTCTTGTTTGTTTGTTTGTTTGTTTTAAATGCCTTCCTTGCAATCCCAGGTTTTAAAAATTAAGCTAAGATCTCCTTATGGCGCTGTCTTTAGTATAAATCATCTTCCTCCGTGCACCATAAAGGCAAAGCCGCAGCTGCGTCAATATTTTTGAAATCTGGCATTCGGTATTGAATTCCAGTACAGATTTTCATACTGTATGTTGCCCTGAATGGTAGGGATTATTGCATTCAGAGAGCAGCAGGTATTTGAAAACTTCAGCTGGATATTGGTAGCTCTCTCTCTCTTTTTCTCTCTCTTTCCCTCTCCCTCTTTCTCTCTCTCTCTCTTTCTCTCTCTCTCTCTCTTTCTCTCTCTTCTCCTCTCTCCCTTTCTCTTTCTCTCCCTCTTTTTCTCTCTCTCTCTCTCTCTTTCTCTTCTTCTCTCTCTCTCTCTCTCTCTTCTCTCTCTCCCTCTCTTCTCTCTCTCTCTCTTGCTCTCTTCCTCTCTCTTTCTTTCCCTCCTCTTTCTCTCTTTCTCTCTCTCTTCCTCTCTTTCTCTTTCTCTCTCTCTCTCTCTCCCTTTTTCTTTCTCTTTCCTCTCTCTTTTCCTCTCTCTTTCTTTCTCTCTCTTGCTCTCTCTTCCTCTCTTTCTTTCCCTCTCCCTTTCTCTCTTTTTCTCTCTTTCTCTCTTTCTCTTTCTCTCTCCCTCTTTTTCTTTCTCTCTCTCTCTCTCTCTCTCTCTCTCTCTCTCTGCTCTCTCTTCCTCTCTCTTCTTTCCCTCTCCTCTTTCTCTCTCTTTCTCTCTCTCTCTCTCTTTCACTCTCTCTCCCTCTTTTTCTTTTTCTTTCTCTCTCTCTCTTTCTTTCTCTCTCTCCCTCTTTTTCTTTCTCTCTTCCTCTCACTCTCTCTCTCTCACACACACACACACACACACACACATTATGGAATCATGGAAATTGCTAGATTGGATGTTTGCATCTGCAAGGTTAGTTGGTTCCGTGGTTGGTTGATTCCTTGGTTGGTTGTTTAGAAGTTTCCAAGGATCCAGTCCAGGGAGAACCTCGACTAGATGAAATAGACAATATTGAAAAGAGAGGACGCTTGGCTGGTTGGATTGCTATTTTGGGGTTCACAGCTGGATTTTCGGGACGGATATAATGGACGTTGATACCCAAAGGAGAATATGCAAGGAGATCCCTTTCTCCTTATGTGTCTTGGTGTGGGTACGTTGAACTCACATCTGTAAAAAGATTGAGTCTGTCATTTGCGGATCGGCAACTGTCTGTTTTGGCACAGCAAACAAACAGGACAGACCCAGACTTCAACGGATAGTTAGGACTGCAGAAAAAGCTATTGCAACCAGCCTGCCTTCCATTGGGGACTGTAGACTGCATGAGCCAGAAAGAGGGCTGAGAGGCTAAAACATACAAGGAACGGTTGCTGGAATTGGGTATGTCTAGTTTAATGAAGAGAAGGACGAGGGGGGACAGGATAGCAGTCTTCCAATATCTCAGGGGCTGCCCCAAAGAAGAGGGAGTCAAGCTATTCTCCAAAGCACCTGAAGGCAGGACAAGAAGCAACGGATGGAAACCAAGCAAGGAGAGAAGCAACCTAGAACTAAGGAGAAACTTCCTGACAGTTAGAACAATTAACCAGTGGAACAACCTGCCTCCAGAAGTTGTGGATGCTCCAACACTGGAAGTTTTCAAGAAGACATTGGACAACCATTTGTCCGAAACAGTATAGAGTTTCCTGTCTGAGCAGGGGGTTGGACTAGATGACCTCCAAGGTCCCTTCCAACTTTATTATTGTTATTATTTAAAATATCTACAGACCCCTCACATAAACTGTTTCAACTTCTCCCCTCAGGATGCCGCTATAGGGCATTGCATGCCAAAACAACTAGACACAAAGGCAGATCAGCCCCACCCCCATGCCATTACTCTGCTCAATACCTAATTTCCATAGTACTGTCTTAGGCCTAAAGATATCTATCCATGTAGTAGACTGTAGTAATATTATCCTTGCCAACGTCTCATCGTTCTCACCTTCTCATCTTTCCTACTACCTTCTCCTATTGGTATCTTTTGATTTATCAGATGTTTTTTATATCATGATTTATGATTGTATCTTAGAATTTATGATCTATGACTTACCACTTTGTTGTTTGTATGTACTCTGTGACCTTGTGTACCGGAGACAAATTCCTTATCTGTTCAATCACATGGCCAGTAAAGAATTCTATTCTATTCTATTCTATTCTATTCTACTCTATTCTATTCTATTCTATTCTATTCCATTCCATTCCATTCCATTCCATTCCATATTCTGTTCTGTTCCGTTCCATTTTACTCCACTCCACTCCATTACATTACATTCTAAAATTCCTCCTTAGTTCTAGGTTGCTTCTCTTCTTGATTAGTTTCCATCTGTTGCTTCTTGTCCTGCCTTTAGGTGGTTTGAAGGATAGCTTGACCACGTCTTCTCTGTAGCAGCCCCTGAGATATTGGAAGACTGCTACAATTAGGGTTACAGGAGCCGCAGGTATCTGCTCTTGCTTAAGTGTAAGGGGAGCTCATACTAAATATTTGCCACTTTATCCAATGGAAGCCATTGTTTTCTGCTTTTTCCTGGTTTTGAATACTGCATACAAATTTCAGGTTATATAAGGAGACTGAGGTCATAATTATGTACGGCCACTATACCACTGCTACAACCGGAAACCTAATGGGGGCCTAAGACTTTTGCATAGTGTTGTATAACAGGTGAATCTTTTGCAGAGATACATTTGCACAAAATCTAGTTTTTCCACTCCTGCTTTATGTGTGGGGGAACCTCAAAGGAGAGCTGCAACCCTGCTATTGTCTGGGTGTTTTTTTGTTTTTTTTTCTGATTCATAATAGAACATGGAAGTTTTTCACAAACCTATCCAGCTGTTAAAATTGGTTTGGGAAGCCCAGCCAGCCAAATCAAGAATAACAAGGACTGAAGAATGAACTTCCCCACTTCGATAATTTCGACTAGCAAAGTTGCATGGCTGGTGCCATCCTTATTCCCTTTTTGTGCCTTTTCATTTGTATCAGCCAGGTAGCCTTGTTGCGTTTTAGTGACTGCCCTCGGACAACGCCTTTCTCAGGTCAGATTAAAAAATACTGGCTGTGTTTGCACCGGATTAGTTTATTCTTCATTTAGGGTCTGGGGGTAGCGTAGTATTTAATAATAATAATAATAATAATAATAATAATAATAATAATAATAATAATAATAATAATAATAATAATAATAATAATAATAATAATAATAATAATAATAATAATAGTAATAGTAGTAATAGTAGTAATAGTAGTAGTAGTAATAATAATAATAATAATAATAATAATAATAATAATAATAATAATAATAATAATAATAATAATAATAATAATAATAATAATAATAATAATAAAAGTTGGAAGGGATCTTGGAGGTCATCTAGCCCAACCCCCTGCTCAGGCAGGAAACCCTATACCATTTCAGACAAATGGCTGTCCAGTCTCTTCTTAAAAACTTCCAGTGTTGGAGCATTCACAGCTTCTGGAGGCAGGTTGTTCCACTGGTTAATTGTTCTCACTATCAGGAAATTTCTCCTTATTTCTAACCAAAGAGAGAAGGTTGCTTCTCTCTTTGGTTAGTTTCCATCCATTGCTTCTTTTCCTGCCTTCAGGTGCTTTGGAGAGTAGAACAAAAGAGAATAACAAAGGTGGAAGGGACCTTGGAGGTCATCTAGTCCAACCCCCTGCTCAGGCAGGAAACCCTATACCATTTCAGACAAATGGCTGTCCAGTCTCTTCTTAAAAGCTTCCAGTGTTGAAGCATTCACAGCTTCTGGAGGCAGGTTGTTCCACTGATTAATTGTTCTCACTGTCAGGAAATTCCTCCTTAGTTCTAGGTTGCTTCTCCCCTTGATTAGTTTCCATCTGTTGCTTCTTGTCGTGCCTTCAGGTGCTTTGGAGAATAGATTTATACAAAACCTGCCCATTTGATTAATGTAGTTGATTGATTCCTTATAGGCATCCACAATTCAGCCCAACATTTGCATTGCTAAGCGAGACACTAGTTAAATGAGTTTTGCCCCCTTTTACGACTTTTCCTGCCACAGTTGTTAAGCGAATCACTGCAGTTTGTTATGCTAGTTACCCGGTTGTTAAGTGAATCTGGCTTCCCTATTGACTTTCCTTATCAGAAGGGCACAAAAGGGGATCACGTGACCCTCAGGGACACTGCGACCGTCATAAATATGAGCCAGTTGCCAAGTTGATCACGTGACATGGAGATACTGCAGGTCGCAAGTGTGAAACACGATGGTATATCACTTTTTCCAGTGCCGTTGTAACTTCGAACCGATTGTAAGCCGAGGACTACCTGTAGTATTTTTATGCAAAGCCTGCCCACTTGATTAACTTTGTTGGTGGTTGGTTGATTGATTGATTATGTGCCATTAAGTTCGTGTCCACTTTTAGTGACCAGTTAGATAGTTTTCTGCAGGATGATCTTCCTAAATCTGATGTCCCAAATCTTCCAACAGTTCCCCCATTGCCGCTGTAACTGGGAGTTGCATCGTCCCGTTGATTGATCGAGAAATAATTATTGATTTATTTAGGAGGCCCACGCTGTCCGGAAACACTGGGAGCTAAAATCCCAGCCAGCTTCCCATCTGGAAGCCGCAAAGTCAGAGAAGACATTGGTTAAATGAGTTTTGCGATGTTTCTTGCCCCAGTTGTTAACGGGATCACTGCAGTTGTGAAGTTAGTAGCACGGTTGTTAAGTGAATCTGGCTTCCCCCACTGGCTTTGCTTGTCGCAAGGTCGCAAAAGGGGATCACATGACCCCGGGACACTGCAACCATCGTAAGTACATGCCAGCTGCCGAGCATCTGAATTATTATTTTTTTTAAAAAAAACAAGTTTTATTAATTTTCCAATTTTACAAAGCTCCAAGTGTTAAGGAAGCAACATGGTGGCTGGGTAGGCCATCATCAAATAACAAGCTCTTTCATGCATATGTCAGGTTACATCATCAAAAATTTCCTCTCTATTTCCCTTAGTTATTGTATCACATTCAAATTAATACATTGCTAGTTGTAACTCAGTCAGTTCAGACATTTATCAATATATTTTGACTTATACACCTTCATATCCTGTTTTGAATTTTACCTAATTTCAGTTACAGTATTCCAGTTAACTTAATATCCATAGTCTTTAGATTTTGGGTAACCCAAAGTTCCCTTAGTTCATTACAAAATAATTGTCATATCTAAAATACATTTATTATTTACTCAGATCGGCATCTGTATTTTGATCACATGACCACGGGGAACGCTGCAATGGTCATAAGTGTGGGAAAAAAATCAGTGCTGTTGTAACTTTGAACGGTTGCTAAACAAATAGTTGTAAGTCAAGGGCTAAGCATTAGGATGTGGGCTCGATTTCTTAGCTCAGCTTTTCCTTATTTCAGAAGCAATCACCTATATTCCTTTTTCTTCTTCTTCTTCTTCTTGTGCCATATCCGTTATCGGACGTTGCCGATCATGTTGGCGATCCTGTTTTTACCAGCAGCCGCACGAAAAAGTGCTGCTGAGTTTTGTCCAAACCAGTCCCTTAGATTTTGAAGCCATGATGTTCTTCTTCTGCCTGGACCTCGTTTGCCTTCAATCTTTCCCTGGAGGATTAAATGGAGTATGCCGTATTTTTCTGGGTGTCGCATCACATGTCCGAAATATTCTAACTTTCGCTTTTTAATTGTTTTGATGATTTCCCTTGGCTTTCCCAGGCGGCTTAAAACCTCCTCATTTCTGATCTTGTCAACCCAGCTTATACGTAACAGCCGCCTGTAAATCCACATTTCAAATGCTTCTAGTCTCCTCAGGTGGCCTTCTGTCAGAGACCAACTCTCTACTCCATAGAGCAGGATAGAAAAAATATAGCATCTGACAAGCCTGATTTTCAGTCTTAGGCTTATGTCGTGACTGCAGAAGACCTTTTTCATTTTGAAGAATGCTGTTCGAGCTTTCTCTATCCTTGTCTTTACTTCAGCGGTCGTGTCCCAGCTTTCGTGTAAATTAGAACCGAGGTGCGTGATCCTTTCAACTTTTTCTAATGGTGTTCCTTCTGAATTTATTGGTGGTAAGTTAACGGGCCCCCTTAAGTAAGTAAAGTAAACTTCACATTTTTAAGGAGCGATCTACAATCTTATAAAATAGATTAATAATGTAATAATATTCCCCAGTTGCTTCCATGGAGGATTTACAAGGATAACCACAGCTTGCACAATTCTTACCTTTGTGGATGTGGGCACCTTGTGGCCTCTAAATATTTTTTTCCAAGACTTTCATGGCTGTCCCACCAAGTGCTACAGAAGCATATTTTGTGCCTCCTTCCTGCTTTCCAACAGCTTTTCCAGATTATTTTCACCGCCTTGCAAAGCCAACTCTCTGTACATGTACTTAGGCTAAATTTTTAATCGGTATAGCAGTTAGGAATGGGTTGGGTTGTTTTTTTTTTAATGTTATTTGATTTGCATGAATGATGAATAGATAATAAAAGATGTTATATGTGTATGTGTTATTGATTTAGAAGACTGATATACGGCTCCCCATAAAACATCTCAGAGTGGTTTAACAGTGAAATTTGAAAGGGATAATAAAACAATCGTAAGTTAAAACAGTTTTATACAATGCAGCGACGTGACAGCCGTGTTCTCTTTCTGAGGCGGCGTTTAGAAACTTCAGCTGGTGCAACATGTAGTTACGGATTGATTGATCGATTGATTGGATTGCATTGGTTTTATACAGTAGTCCTTGAGTTACGAACGCAATGGAGCCCAAAATTTATGTTAACTAAGTGAGACATTTGCTAGCTGAGTTTTGCCCTGTTTTACAATCTTTCTTGCCACAGTTGTTAAGTGAATCACTGCAGTTGTTAAATTAGCAACACGGTTGTTAAGTGAGTCTGTCCTCCCCCTTGACGTTGCTCATCAGAAGTTCGCAAAAGGGGATCACGTGACCCCGGGACACTGCAACTGTCGTAAGTACAAGCCAGTTGCCAAGCATTTTGAGTTTGATCACTGGGAATGCTGCAATGTCGGTTAAGTGGACTATCACCTAAATATGAGCCAGCCATGTGGTGCAGCTGCCAAAAAAGCCAACACAGTGCTAGGCTGCATTAATAGAGGGATAGAATCAAGATCACGCGAAGTATTAATACCACTTTACAAGGCCTTGGTAAGGCCACACTTGGAATACTGCATCCAGTTTTGGTCACCACGATATAAAAAAGATGTTGGGACTCTAGAAAGAGTGCAGAGAAGAGCAACAAGGATGATCAGGGGACTGGAGGCTAAAACATATAAAGAACGGTTGCTGGAATTGGGTATGTCTAGTTTAATGAAGAGAAGGACAAGGGGGGACATGATAGCAGTGTTTCAATATCTCAGGGGCTGCCCCAAAGAAGAGAGAGTCAAGCTATTCTCCAAAGCACTAGAAGGCAAGACAAGAAGCCACAGATGGAAACCTAGAACTAAGGAGAAATTTCCTGACAGTTAGAACAATTAACCAGTGGAACAACCTGCCTCCAGAAGCTGTGAATGCTCCAACACTGGAAGTTTTTAAGAAGAGACTGGACAGCCATTTGTCTGAAATGGCATAGGGTTTCCTGCCTGGACAGGGGGTTGGACTAGATGACCTCCATGGTCCCTTCCAACTATTATTATTATTATTGATTATCGCACAGTCAGCCAGATGTTCAGACTGGGTTTGGCATTTTTGTCTACCTATCGAGTCCTTACCAAGGACCTGGGATAGGCAGATGTGGATGTTTGATGGTATTATTATTATTAAATGTGAAAAATCGTCATCAGTAAGTCCCTTTTTTTCACTGTAACTTTGTAACTTTGAATGGTCACTAAGTGAACAGTTGTAAGTCGAGGACTACCGCTGTTGCTCTGGGCCGCAAGCACAATTAAAACACCAGTGCAACAATAAAGAAAGTAGACCTAGATGCATAGCGAACCCTTAAGTGGCAGAAAAACGGCAATCCAGAATAAACCCTGTCAATATAATAGAGATCATAAATACTTCTCAGGCTTAACTCACTGTTTGTTAGTTAATATGGATGCAGGTCTTCTGTCCGTCCATACTTTCCCTCATACGCTTCACATATCGACAGAAAAGGATATTTGTAGCTTAGGGTTGAGCTGTGGGGGCCTTGGTGCTCTCTGAGCTTGGTTGCTTAAAGCGAGATTAGAACTCATGGTCTCCTGCTTTCTAGAGATACTCATATAATCATATACAGATACTCCTTGACTTACAAGAGTTTATTTAGACTGCTTGAAGTTACAATGGCATTGAAAAAAAGTGATTTAGGACCGTTTTTCACACTTACGACCGTTGCAGCATCCCCACGGTCGCCTGATCCAAATTCGGACGCTTGGCACAACTGACTCATATTTACGACGGTCGCAGTGTCCCTGGGTCACGTGATCCCCTTTTGCGACCTTCGGACAAGCAAAGTCAATGGGGGAGAGCCAGATTCCCCTAACAACCGTGTGACTAACTTAAAAACTGCAGGGATCCACTTAAGAGCTGTGGCACGGGAGGCCGTAAAACGGGACAAAACTCACTGAACAGATGTCTCGCTTAGCAACAGAAATGTCAGACTCCGTGGTGGTCATAAATCAAGGACTCCCTGTAACGTAATCCCAGAGTTTGGGGTTTTTTTTCGCCGTATTGGTTTAGCATCCTTGCAGATTCCAAGCAATGTAGGTTTAGGAGGGCACCAAATTTGAGCCGGCGTCACGTGGTTTTGTCTTGTTTCTGGCGGTGGTTAGAAATTGTGCAAAACAAACGTCACGCTGTTCATCAGATGAAATTTAAGGAGACCCTTCGTCCACGTGTAATGAAAGTTTTTCCTGGTTTTCTAAGAGGGTTCTTCCACCACTGAGTTCCTTCACCCCATCCTTGGAAGGCTTCTCTCGTTCACCAATCCGCCCTGAAATAAAGTGATTCTACTTGGCCCTCCGTTCGATGCCTGCGGGATGTTAACAGAGCTGACATTTTACCCCAGCGAAGGTTTGAAAGTGGAATAACCAGCAGAATCCCAACAGAAACAGCAAATTAAAATAAATGTCAAGGCTCCCCAACATTTAATTTTCCTATTAAGAGTCTGCAGTATTTTGATTTAGAGAGCGAGAAAGCGAAAACGAAAATAATTAACCGGAATGTAGAATGCAATTTCTCAATTTCTCAATGCATTCAGCAAGAATTGCGTGGTAAGAATTGTTCCGCCATGGGAAAAAATAAAAATAAAGTAACAATGCATAGAGAGAATTTGGGATTTTAAGGAAGGAGGATTGGGCTATATCCATTTCTTGAGTAGCTGGTATTTCTACATACAGGGAGTCCTCGACTTAAAACTGTTCATTTAGCGATCGTTCGGAGTTACTACGACGCTGAAAAAAATGACTCATGTTGCAGATAATGTATATGGTCAATGCATGTGGCATTTGTCAGAGTGTGTTAAAAAGTCCCTCCTGACTCACTAAGAATATCTAATGTAAATGAGATTCAGGCATTTTGCTCATTAATATAGATTGGCAGTTTTCTCTTCCGTCCATTGATTTACAGACTACTTAAGGTGCCAGATTCTCCTTCATAATTCTCCTTGCCCGATTCTCTGGCCAAAGAACGTGACAGCCTCGCTGGGGAACAGCACTTTGCAAATGCTACTCCATGATTGATAGAGGACCTTTGCAGTATTTGTACACACACAACACACACAGACACACAGACACACACAGGCGAACTGAAGTCTTACTAGACAAACAGTACCTTTGTGGTTTCAGTGCAATAACCCCCCCCAAAAAGCAACGGTGTCTTTGATTGGGTTGCCTTTGATTTAAATAGTCAGTATATTTAGGAAGATCGTTAAGGAAGGAATGGAAAATAATGGCGAATCATATCTTGTAAAAAAAAAACATGGTGTATGAAACATTTTCTTCTGGCTAATGCTTGTAGGAAGAACATTGTAGACAAGATTCATAGAATCAGAGGGCTAGAAAGGATCTTGGTGGTCTTTTAATCCAAACCCAAGGTCTTCTAATCCTATCTTCAAGTATTCTGGTTCAACCCCAAGTCTTCTAGTCCAAATCCTGGTCTTCTAGTCCAAACTCAAGTCTTCTAATCCAAACCCAGGTCTTCTAGTTCAAACCCAGGTCTTCTGGTTCAACCCTCAAGGTCTTCTAGTCCACATCCATGTCTTCTAGTCCAAACCCAAGGTCTTCTAATCCAGTCGTCAAGTATTCTGGTTCAACCCCAAGTCTTCTAGTCCAAACCCTGGTCTTCTAGTCCAAACCCAAGTCTTCTGGTTCAACCCTCAAGGTCTTCTAGTCCAAATCCTGGTCTTCTAGTCCAAACTCAAGTCTTCTAGTCCAAACCCAGGTCTTCTGGTTCAACCCTCAAAGTCTTCTAGTCCAAACCCAGGTCTTCTAATACAAACCCAAGTCTTCTAGTCCAAACCCAGGTCTTCTAGTCCAAACCCAGGTCTTCTTGTCCACCACCACATCTTCCAGTCCAACCCCCAGGCCTTCTAGCCCAATCCCAGGTTTTCTTGTCAAACTCCTAGGTCTTCTAGTACAACCTCCAGGTCTTCTTGTCCACCCCCAGGTCTTCTAGTCCAATCGCAGGTCTTCTTTTGTCCAACTCCAGGTCTTCCGGTCCAGCTCCCCAAAGTGCTCTAGTCCAACCTCCAAAGACTTCTAGTTCAACCTCCAGGTCTTTTAGTCCAACCCCCAGGTCTTCCAATTCAGCCCCCTGGCCTTCTAGTCCAATCCCCAGGTCTTCTTGTCCACCCCCAGGTCTTCCAATCCAACCCCAAAGTCCTCCAGTCCAATTCCCAAAGTCTTCTAGTCCAACCCCCAGGCCTTCTTCTCCAATCCCAGGTCTTCCAGTCCAACTCCCAAAGCCTCCTAATCCAGCCCCCAAGGTCTTCTAGTCCAGGGGTCCCCAACCTATGGGCTGTGGCCCACTACCGAGCCGTGGCATGCTGGCCACCGGACCGCAGGACAGGCTGGTCAGTGCACGCACTCACCCCCACTCACACTAGCGCCGCTGGTACAAAAACAGGGCACTACGTGGCATAAAAGGGGGCGGCGCTAGTGCGCGCATGGCAAAACGGGGCGATGCTAGCGAGTGTCATGCAGGCACTAGCACTGCCCCGTTGACATCGCGTGTGCTCGCTGCCCCGTTTGTGTGTGTGTGCGCACGCACTCATTAAAATGCTTCCCCCTCCCTTTCCCTCCGGTCTGCCAACTGAGAAAGGTTGGAGACCTCTGTTGTAGTCCAACCCGCTAGGTCTTTTAGTCCAACCCCCGGGTCTTCTTTTGTCCAACTCCAGGTCTTCCAGTCCAGCTCCCCAAAGTCCACTAAAGTCTTCTAGTCCAACCCCCAGGCCTTCTCGTCCAATCCCCAGGTCTTCTTGTCAAACTCCCAGGTCTTCCAGTCCAATCCAGGTCTTCTTTTGTCCAACTCCAGGTCTTCCAGTCCATCTCCCAAAGTCTTCTAGTGCAACCCCAGGTCTTCTCATCCAACCCCCAGATCTTCTCATCCAACCCCGAAGGTCTTCTAGTCCAACTCCACAAGGAACAAGAAAGTGGCTCTTCTAAGTTAGCAAGGGAAGTGCTGAGGTCCCAGGGAGCCATAAAGGTAGATTCAGAATAATCCTTGCTACACAGGAAAAGTCTATAAAACAGAGATAGACAAATCATATCTCTTGATGTCCTTCTAGCTTGGAAAATCCAAGATTATCCTACCAACATCAGCAGCAAATTAGCCATTTCAGGGCAGTGTTAATTGCTTGCAGTTGAGTCCATTTTAGTCTTCGCCTCTGTTTTAACTAACTTCCCACAACTTCTAAAACAGGGGGCCTTCAAACTTGGCCCCTCCATGACTTGTGGACTTCAACTCCCAGAATTCCTCAGCTAGCGTGCCTGGCTGAGGAATTCTGGGAGTTGAAGTCCACAAGTCATAAAAGGGCCAGGTTTGAAGACCCCTGTTCTAAAAGCATTGAGAACATTGGTTTTGCGCCTTCCAGTAATTTCACTGTAACGTTGCAAACTTGTTTACATTTTCACAACTTGGAGTTCTCCTTTAGAGAGAAATCCAGGGCGATTCAGAGCAGGTAAAATGAAATGGAAGGGGAGGGGATCTGCAACCTGTTATTTTTTTAAAAGAATTGTAGCGTCCCACCCTTCCTATAGTAGTCAAGCCTCTAGCAGTGTGTTTCACGCTTGTCAACTTTAAAATTTGTGGACTTCAACTCCCAGAATTCCCCAGCCAGTCCACAAGTCATAAAAGGGTCAAGTTTGAAGACCCCTGACTTAGTAAAAAAAAAGTCTGCAAGCAAGTAGAATGGGTGTCCCTTGTCCCTTCCTTAGAAAGCCACTTTTGTGCAAGAGAATAGCAAACAAGCCCAGAGCAGACCTCTCAACACATCAGGGTCAACCTCCTAAACAAACCACCATCTCCATCTCTTAACGCTCCAAGCTAAATCTATTCCCCAGAGCTCCCCATTGTTTGACTTGGAGGGTCTCCATTGTCCTCTCCCCTCGTCCTCCGAAATCTTATTTGCTTAGCTTCCAAGTCAGACAAAAAACCCTCTGTGTTTCCAAGACTTCTTGAGCTCTGTTTTCCTTGAGCTGCGTTTATCACCCCAGTTTTTTAGTGACAGCTAGGACTTGATAGGTCAGTATCTCTGACCGTGTCAGCAAGATTGCAAGGCAGTTAGAATAACAGAGCTGGAAGGGACCTTGGAGGTCTTCATCTAGTCCAACCCCCCCCCCCCCCTGCTCAAGCAGGAGACCCAGTACCATTTGAGACAAACGGCTGTTTCTTAAAAACCTCCAGCGATGGAGCACCCACAACTTCTGGAGGCAACTTGTTCCACAGATTAATTGTTTACACTGTCAGGGAGATTTCTCCTCAGTTCCATAGTCACGTATTCCACATTTGATGAACTCGGAGTATGTTATGCGACTTAGTAGAAGGATACTGTAAGATAAGATAACCTTTATTGTCATTTTTTACTATGGGCACACTGGCCCACATTAAAAATAAAATTCTGTTGCCTGCTCTCAAAAGAAAATATATATCTACCCATACACATACATGACACACATATACAGATGCTATATACATATATATGATAGATAGATAGATAGATAGATAGATAGATAGATAGATAGATAGATAGATAGATAGATAGATAGATAGATAGATAGATAGATAGATAGATAGATAGATAGATAGATAGATAGATAGATAGATATATTGTGTGTGTGTGTGTGTATGGAGTCCTCTGCTCTAGAAGTTGTGGGTGCTGTCACTGGAGGTTTTTAAGAAGAGATTGGACAACCATTTGTCTGGAATGGGAGAGTTTTTCCTGCTTGAGCGGGGGGGGGGGGTTGGACTAGAAGACCTCTCAGGTCCCTTTCAAGTCTGTTATTCTGTTTTTGTCTGTAAGCATGTTGAGAACCTACAGGCACCGTGTTCCTTGAACTAAAGCTACCATCACACCTATTGCATCTCAGATTGTAATTTGAGTTTGTTCTGTGCCATCAGTAAAATCCATTACACACTTTCCACTGAAAACAGAGTTGGGAACACAATTAGACAGGGGAAGAATTGCAATTTGCATTCCTCTCTCTCTCTCTCTCTCTCTCTCTCTCTCTCTCTCTCTCTCTCTCTCTCTCTCTCTCTCTCTCTCTTTCTCTCTCTTTGTCATTTTGACTATATGGACGATCAAATACGCACAAGCCTAAATTATAAATAGAAGAGGCAAGGGAAAAAAGAAAAAAAAAAGAAAGAACTTGCATCATTAATGAATACGTCAAGAGATTCTGCCAGCGCAGAACTTAAAAACATTTGCTCACATCAAAGTGGAGAGCGATCAAAAAGCTGCATGTTTCCCTGAAGGCTTTCATAGAAAACCAAGGAAAGGGGGGAAAATAATAATAATAATAATAAAGGAGGAAAGGGGAAAAAGAAAAAGAAAAGAAAGAAATTGGTTCCGCTTTTGTTATGGTGGATTATTGTAAAAATGAAAATTAATGTAAACAGATGGAAGATAACAATATATTAAAAGCGGGCAGTTCATGTAGCCTAGAGGAAGATGCTAATTGCGAAAAACCACGGGAGAGTTGCACCCCGGCTTCGGTTGTCTTGTCTGTTCAGTATTTATAAAGGCCAAATGGAATTTGGGGGTGGAGGTTCGGAAAGTAGCACGTTGCGAAGACAGACGTGACCCACTAAAAACATTTTCTATTTTAGTGACGTGTGGAATTAAAAAAAAAAAAAAGTGTACTTTTGGGAACTGGGCTAATAAGATAGTCCTCGACTTACGACCACCATTGAGCCCAAAATCTATGTTGCTGAGTGAGACATTTGTTAAGTGAGTTTTGCCCCATTTTACGACCTTTCTTGCCACAGTTGTTAAGTGAATCGTGGCAGTTCTTAAGTTAGTAACACGGTTGTTAAGTGAATCCAGCTTCCCCCATTGACTTTGCTTGTCAGAAGGTCGCAAAAGGGGATCACGTGACCCCCGGGACACTGCGACCGTCATAAATATGAGCCAGTTGCCAATGGAAGTCCATTCTGGGCCTGGGCAACAAAAAATTAGCTGCCGGTTCTGCCAAACTGGTGCAAACTGGCTGAATCCCACCACTGGGTATAGGGTGTCCTGCTGGAGCAGTGGGGGGTTGGACTAGAAGACCTCCAAGGTCCCTTCCAACTCTGTTATTCTGTATTCTGTAAAATAGAAGGAAAAAATAATTGGTGCACAGGTGTATTATAGCCACTGGGCAAACACTCTCATTTGCCTTCTGTGGTACTGACATTAAAATTTGGGACTCTAGTTTATTTTTCAGATGGTCTAGAGCAGGGCTTTTCAACCTGTGGTACGCCTACCACTTGTGGTACATTAATGAGTGGCAGGTGGTACGCAGCCCTGCCTAGCCAAGTGTAGTGGGGAAGGGAAAGAGCCAGCACAGGCAAAGACTTTCAGTGAGAGAGTCCTCTGGAGCTGCAGATTTTACTTATGAATGGAGCCATTTGGGGAGGCTGCCTTAGCCGGCAGCCAGTACTTACATTTTTTCTTCTTCCTTAAGTGTCAGCTGGGCTCCTTACTTTCCTTTCTAGCCAGTAGCTAATTCTTAAAGGGGAAGTGCCTTTTTAAGCTAGTTCACTCAGCAGCTTGTCTTTTCTGTCTCTGGAGGCCTTTCCTTGTTTGATCAATATATGGAAGAGGGAAAATATGGGGGGGGTGTTCAAATTCTTCCTTCAGAAGGAGATGGGAATGAGAAAAGGGAGGCAGGGAAGGGAGGGAGGGAAGGAAGTCCCGCCTTAGCAGTTGGCCACCAGCAGCTCTGCCATTGACTTTGCTTGTCAAAAGGTTGCAGAAGGGGATCACATGACCCTGGGACACTGTGACCATCATAAATATGAATCAGTTGCCAAGCATCCAAATATAAATCACAAGACCCTGTTGCTGCAATGGTCATAAGTGTGAAAAATGGTCATAAGTCATTTCAGTGCAATTGCAACTTTGAACAGGTTTTTTTTTGTCACCAAGTTTTTGACACCTTGCTAGGTGGTACTCGAATATTGCCCTATCCTAAAAGTGGTACAGTCGGTGAAAAGGTTGAAAAGCCCTGATCTAGAGTCATTATTCTGACTGACTCCCAGGTAGTTTAATTTATCCTTCAGGGTCAAGAGCCTTAGGAGTAAATATGTCAATGGCTTAACTCCTGCCTGAAATCAAAGTTAACCTACAATTGCTATTGTTTCACCTTAAAATACACTTTACCCAAAGGACAAGCTGCCAGCATGCTTGGAAATCATATGATCAGAAAACCTTTGTGGCTAAATTGATTTTTTTTTCCCCCTCAAAGGTTTAGACCTACCATCTTATTATTCAATCTTATAATCATGGCTTGTTTAAGTCACCAATGCTGCTCTGAATGTCTTTGGAGGTTACAGTAAAGCTGACTGGAAGGAAGACTGCGGTGGGATTAAGCATCTTTTTAAACTTTAAAAAGCTTTATGCAAGCAGTTGTTGGGCAAATTAATAAAACATATGGGATTCATGAGCGTGCTATAGTAAAAAGGACATATTGCTCCCACTAATGTGACCAACGCAAACTGGCGTTTCACATCTAAATATGACAAGGAAATGCCAGAAATAAATATTATTTTAATCTGGGTATAAATCTCTTGCAAAAAATATTAAAGGTAGCCTGTTTTCTAAGGAAGAAATATTGACGGTGGGTGCAAAAGGCAGGAATTAAAGACACACACACATAAACACACACAGTAAAACTAAATTATACCCACCACTATAAAAGTTAAAGGACATGCCCAGGACAGATGGCAGGAAACTCAAATTAAAAAGGAACAGTAGTTTACCTACAAATTAAAAACTATTTAAAGATTAAGGGGAGGGGAAACAAATGGCCTCCCACCACCATTTTCAAAATATATTTCAGACCCTGCATTTTAAAGACTGCTGTTTATAAAGTGGGTCTTGAGTTTTTAAGAGAGCAAACTCGCTCATGTGGAACTGAAAGGGACTTTTTTGATTTTTGATTGCAACCCTGATCCTCGTTTGAAAACAGATGTGTGGTTTCAATAGAATGTCTCATTTGTCATTACAACTTACAACACACTTTGTTTAGTGACCCTTCAGAGTTAACCACAGCACTGAAAAACGTTTCCTTGTGACCGTTTTTTTTCACAAAGCCGTTGCAGCGTCCCCGCGGTCATGTGGTCAAAATTCAGACCCTTGGCAACAGACTTGTACTTATGACAGTCGCAGTGTCCCCAGGGGGGGTTACGTGATCTCCTTTTGTGACCTTCTGACAAGCAAAGTCAAGGGGGGAAGCCAGATTCACTTAACAACCGGGTGACTAATGTAACGATTGTGGTGATTCGCTTAACAATTGTGGCAAGACAGGTCGTAAAAGGGGGCAAAACTCACTTAACAACGGGCATTTTAGGTTCAGTTGTGGTCGTAAGTCGAGGGCTACCTGTACTAATAACTGCAGTGAATCTCTTGACAACTGTGGCAAGACAGGTCGTAAAATGGGGGCACAGCGCACTTAACAAATGTCTCACTTAACGACAGAAATTGTGGGCTCAGTTGTGTTCGTAAGTCGAGGACTACCTGTACATCTTTGCACCAGGGACCAATGTCATTTCATCAGTTGGTTCATGCATCAGATAATGTAAATCAGGGGTCTTCAAACTCGGCCCCTTCATGACTTGTGGACTTCAACTCCCAGAATTCCTCAGCCAGCATGGGGGAACTATGGCCCCTTCATGATTTGTGGACTTCAACTCCCAGAATTCCTCAGCCAGCGTGCCAGCCTGAGGAATTCTGGGAGTTGAAGTCCACAAGTCATGAAGGGGCCACAAGTTTGAAGACCCCTGATGTAAAGAATGTCTGTTTGTGGCACTTGCACAAGGATGGGTGTGAGTTCAATTGCCTCCTTCTCTTCTAAGTACAAGTAGTCCTCACATTACGACCAGAACAGAGCCTGACCATTGTGGATGTAAGCTGTAACAATCGTGAAACGATTTCACAACCTGTTTTGCGGCAGTTGTTAAGCAAACACTGCAGTTTTGGCAAAAAAACAGAAGTCCTCGACTTACAACGATTTGTTTGGTGACCATTCAGAGTTACAACAGTACTAAAAAAGTGACTTATGACCTTTTTTTACACTTAACAACCATTGCAGCATCCCCATGGTCACGTGATCAAAATTCAGACACTTGGCAGCTGGCTCGTATTTATGATGGTTACAGTGTCCTGGGGTCATGTGGTCACTTTTTGCGACCTTTTGATTCACTTAACGACTATTTTACTAACTTAACACCTGCAGTGAGTGATTCACTTAACAACTGTGCCAAGAAAAGTCATAGATTGAGGCAAAACTCACTTAACAACAGAAATGTTGGACTCTACTGTGGTCGTTAAGTCTACCTGTATTGGAAGACTGCTATAATGTCTCCCATCAGCCTTCTCTTCTTCCCAGAATTTAATATTATCATGATATTGTCCTCCACATGGAAACCAAATGTACTTGTGTGCTACCTAAGACTGATGCCTAATTAAAAATTAACCTTGGAAACCATAGGGGTTGTGTTGATTAATCAATTCCTGCCATTTACAATTCACTCTGATTGTCTGTCTCCCGGGGAGGCCTAAAAATAAGGTCCTTAGAAAATCAGAAATCCGTCTCTGGCCCTTGCTGGCCTTTGTACATAGCACTATTACGACAATAAATATTAGAATGGAATGGAATGGAATGGAATGGAATGGAATGGAATGGAATGGAATAGAATGGAATAGAATGGAATGGAATGGAATGGAATGGAATAGAATAGAATAGAATAGAATAGAATAGAATAGAATAGAATAGAATAGAATAGAATAGAATAGAATAGAATAGAATAGAATAGAATATGAGTGGAATGGAATAGAATAGAAGAATAGAATAGAAGAATAGAATAGAATAGAATAGAATAGAATAGAATAGAATAGAATAGAATAGAATAGAATATGAATAGAATATGAATGGAATGGAATATGAATGGAATGGAATGGAATGGGGGATGGGATAGGATATGGATATGGATATGGAATGGAATAGAATAACAGAGCTGGAAGGGACCTTGGAGGCCTTCTAGTCCAGCCCTCTGCTCCAGCAGGAGAACCTACATCTCAGACAAGTGACTTCCAGTCTCTTCTTGAAAATCTCCAGTGATGGAGTGCCCACGATTTCTGGAGGCCCTGATTGATTGTCCTCACTGTCGGGAAGTTTCTCCTTAATTCCAGGTTGCTTCTCTGTTTGATCAGCTTCCAACCATTGTTTCTCGTCCTTCCCTCTGGTGCTTTGGTGAACAACCTGATCCCCTCTTTTTTGTGGCAGCCCCTCAGATACTGGAAGACTGCTATCATGTCTCCCCTATTTCTTCTTTTCTTTAGACTAGCCAAACCCAAGTCCCGTAGCCGTTCTTCGTATGTAGTTGCTCTTCTCTGAATTTTTTCCAAACTCTCAACATCTTTTTTGTGATATAGTGACCAAAATTGGCTGCAGTATTTCAGGTGTGGTCTTACTAGGGCTTTATAAAGCGGTACTATTACCTCACGTGATCTTGATTCTATGCTTCTGTTTATACAACCCAGGATCGCATTAGCTTTTTTGGTTGCTGATTTTTCTCACAGATAATGGGAGAGATGCATGCCATGATATCAGGGCGCAAATGACGCAAATTACAAGTAGTCCTTGACTTACAACCTGATCCCCTCTTTTTTGTGGCAGCCCCTCAGATACTGGAAGACTGCTATCATGTCTCCCCTGTTTCTTCTTTTCTTTTGACTAGCCAAACCCAAGTCCTGTAACTGTTCTTCATATGTTTTAGTCTCCAGGCCTTTGATCATCTTAATAGATAGGACTATAGATAGTCCTCAACGTATGACTGGTTGCTTGGTGATTGTTTGAAGTTATGAGAGATACCCCCCGCCGAGTTTGAAGACCCCTGCTCTGAGGGGGGGGAACCAATGAAATATAAGTATCTGTTGAAGTCGTGACTTCACTACTATCGACACTCTCTGGATTAATGGAACTATAAAGCGATGAAGTGAGAAATGGAATTTTCCCATTATCGTCTGGATGTAATTCGGGTGCTGATTGTCACCTCACAATCCCTTTGTGCCTCAAGGCTTGGTCTCCCCATAGCCATCGGAGACAAATCTCTCCATGCCGTAGAATCTGGGACACACGGGGGTGGGACACAGGGGTGCCTTTCAAGGATGCTATGTCCAGTGGTGGGATTCAAATATGTGAACCACCGGTTCTCTGTGTGGATGCCGCTTCCGGAAGTCCATTCTGGGCCTGGGCAACAAAAAAATTAGCTACCGGTTCTGCCGAAGTGGTGCGAACTGGCTGAACCCCACCACTGGCTATGTCCCTCTGCGTTTCAACTTTCCTTTAGATTAAGGGGGGGGGAGGTGTTACTTTCAAGTGGGTAGATGGAGAAATGAAACTTCTTTGATTCAGCTGCAGACCGTAGGAACCTGAAACCTTATCAAGGACACCAGAACAGGTGTGGATTTGAAGAGTATGTCCATGCTTCTCCTCCTTCCAAAATAATGTTTGGTTTTTCTGTTTTTTTGTCTTTAACCACTGTTGAGTTTATTGGTAATAGTTCTCTTTAAGACTATTTTTATTGCTGGCTTGTAAACTGTTTTGGGACACGTTGGGAGAGCATTATAGAAATGAAATAAAATAAATATTGTCTTGCAATAGCTGCTGTTTTAAGTAAGTAAGTAAGGCAAACAAGCACATGGAATAGTGTGATCACAACGTGCAAAGAAGAGCAACTAGAATGATTAAAGGCCTGGAGACTGAAACATACGAATGATGGTTGCAGGATTTCGGATTGGCGAGTCTAGAGAAAAGAAGGACTAGTGGGGACATGATAGCAGTGTTGCAGTATTTGAGGGGCTGCCACAAAGAAGGGGGGGGTGTCAACTTATTTTCTAAAGCATCAGAGGGCAGGACAAGAAGCAATGGATGGAAATTAATCAAGGAGAGAAGCATCCTGGAATTGAGGAGAAACTTCCTGACAGTGAGGACAATTAACCAGTGGAACGGCTTGCCTTCAGAAGTTGTGGATGCTCCATCACTGGAGGTTTTTAAGAAGAGACTGGAGAGTCACTTGTCTGAAATGGTATAGGGTCTCCAGCTTGAGCAGGGGGCTGGACTAGAAGACCTCCAAGGTCCCTTCCAGCTCTATTCTGAATCTAGTGAATGCATCAATTTCTTTGGGATAATCTGGATTTTATCTCCTAATTTTTCCAAGATGATTAGCCTTACCGGTCTGGAATTATGGATTATGAAGTTCCACCATTTTGGTGTAAAGGAAAAGTTGAAGAAACTCATAATGGTAAACTGTTTTTGGCTAGATAAGTCTAAAGTTGCAGCAGATTTGCCAACGTCTTTTCCTGGTAGCTTCCTGAAATAACACCTGGGAACAAATGAAAATGTAAAGCACAAAAAGTTTTCTTTCCACCAGTTGGATTCGGTACAATCCACAAAACATGATGTTCCAGATCAAGAGCTTTGTATTTATTTTGTCATTTTTTAATGGGGAAAAACGTTTACAATTCATTTCAGATGAATGGTCTCAGTTTCCTGGTAGCTTTTTTTAATGTTTTATTTTATCGACACTTTGTTGGTTAAGCAAATATTAATAACCGCTGATAATAGGAACATGATTTGAGTAGAATTCTGATGGATGAGGCCAACGTCTCTCTTGTTCCAGCATTTATTTTGTCACCATTGCCCACCAGATGTCTCTGGGGTGCTCACCAACTGGATATGAAGATCTCTCTCTCTCTTTCTTACACACACACACACACACAAACACACAACTGTGGTTTAGTGGGTTTATTAATACTCCCCAGCAACTCCCTTCACTAAAAATCCAGAACTGTCCAGTGGTGGGATTCAAATACCTGAACATCCGGTTATCTGCATGGATGCAGGCCTGGGCCTCCGAGGCCTAGAACAGACTTCCGGAAGTGACATCCACGCACTTCCAGTTGGCCATTCTAGGCCTGGGAGGCCTCCACCAGGCCTAGAACGGACTTCCGGAAGTGACATCCACGCACTCCCGGTGGGCCGTTCTAGACCTGGGAGACCTCCTCCAGGCCTCCGAGGCCTAGAAAGGACTTCCAGAAGCAGTATGGGTTCAGCCGGTTCTCCGAACTCAACAAAATTTAGCTACCGGTTCTACTGAACCGGTGCAAACCGGCTGAATCCCACCACTGGAACTGTCCCAATTAAGTCCAGCCATGAGCAGACCAATGCTAGTCCACAGAGTAATGGCCAATGAATCCACAAGGCAACTTGAAAGTTTCCCAATCAAAATAAACCCACCAGGCAAAATTAAATCCACAATAGTTCACAAGGCATGATCCAAGTCAAGGCACGGTGTCAATCCAAAGCAAGGCAAGAATCACAACGACCACAAAACACACAGCTAAGAAATGAACACGTTGTTCTCAGCATCACTTCCCTCTCTCTGCTGTGCTAAAGAGCCAGCTTCTGGTGCAGCCCCATCAAGAAGGGCGAGGCTTTCTCCGCGCGAGTAATCTGGCTGACCTCCTCTGCTCCTGCCTTTTCTCTGCCCTACATGTTCTTGGATCAGGTGAAGCAGGCAGTTCCTCTTCCTCATCCCTGACCGGCTGCAGTTGCATGCTTTCCCCCGCCTGAAGCCTCAGGGCTGTCCTGCTGCAGTTGTGCTTGAGCCAAATCCCTTTCAGACGGCTGCTTGGAGCCATTAACCAACTCCCCTCCAGAGGTGCCTAAAACTGGTTTATCTTCTCCCGAGCTGGCATCTGGAGAGGTAACTGGGGAAGGTAACTGACCAAGGCAGTCTTCACAGCACCTATCTCCTGAAACTGATATTTTGAAGTTTTATAAAGGTAGTTCTCGACTTACAACCGTTCGCTTAGCAGCCATTCAAAGTTACGACTGAAAAAAAACTACTTACCACCTGGATTTGAAGTTCTGATATTTGAGCCCCTCCCATAATCACATGATCGCATTTTGGGTGCTCGGCAAACACCCCCCCCCCCCCCGTTGATGACATTTGCAGTATCTCGCAGTGCTTGCTTAACGATAGCTGCAAAAAAGGTCGTAAAATCATGCAGGGTCACACGATGACCTGCTTAATGAATGTTCACACCTTAGGACTGAAATTACAGGCAGGATTACTGTCGTAAGTCGAGGACTACCTATAATCTGGAAGTGTAAGGTTAAATCTTCAACGCTAATAGCCTTTGTCATAACTCATAATTCCAGGACTAAGAACCCATCCTCCATGAATTTATTAAATCGCTTTTGAAGGCCATTCAAATTAGTGACCATTGTACCAGCTCATGGTAATAAATCTCCCAGGCTAATTCTCTGATGTGTGAAATGGGTTTAAAATGGATTTTGGGCTCCATTTTAAGTCTCCTCTTGGTCACTTACATTAGATGACCGTCAGTCCTGGTGTTATGGAGAGGGAGAAAGATGTCTCCCTATCCAGTTTCTCTATCCCGATGCATAATTTTATACTTTTCAATCATTTCTCCCCTTGGTTCCCTTTTCTCAAATATTTTGGCCTATGCTCACAGGAAAAATATTTGATACCTTGCAGGATTTGGATTGTCTATATCCTTTTATTTATTTGTCTGTCTGTCTGTCTGTCTGTCTGTCTGTCTATCTATCTATCTATATCTATCTATCTATCTATCTATCTATCTATATCTATCTATCTATCTATCTATCATCTGTCTATCTGTCTGTCTATCTATCTATCTATCTATATCTATCTATCTATCATCTGTCTGTCTGTCTTTCTATCTATCTAACTATGTATCTATCTATCTGTATCTGTATCTATCTATCTATTAACATCATCATCTATTATCTAGCTAGTTAACTATCATCTATCTATTTATTATCTATCTGTCTGTTTGTCTGTCTGTCTAGATTATCATCTGTCTATCATCTTATTAAATTACATCCTGTTTCAAGCAAATATTTTAAACATTTGGAGGGTTTTTCATTAATAGAAATCATTTTTTATATTTTTATAATGATTGCTTTTATATAACAGACACTTACCCACTCTTGCTTGAAAACATTATTAAGCAGGAGCTGTAAGTGTTTTCCACTTTTCCTATTCAGTGTCGCTAATGTAAGAAATCAGAATAACAGAATAACAGAGCTGGAAGGGACCTTGGAGGTCTACTAGTCCAACCCTTTGCTCAGGCAGGAGATCCTATACCATTCCAGACAAGTGGCTGTTGGGTGTCTATTTAAAAACCTCCAGTGATGGAGCGCTCATGACTTCTGAAGGCAAGCCGTTCCACTGGTTAACTGTTGTAACCGTCAAGAAATTCCTCCTTAGTTCTACATAATATATAATATACATGTAGACACTGTAATGTATTATATTACAATACAATGCAATACAGTGCAATACAATACAATACAGTGTAATACAATGCAATGCAATGCAATGCAATACAATACAATACAATACAATACAATACAATACAATGTTGTTGTTAGATGCGAAGTCGTGTCCGACCCATCGCGACCCCATGGACAACGTTCCTCCAGGCCTTCCTGTACAATACAATACAAAACAATAATAGAAGCACCAGATTACACCCCTGTTGCCCCTCTGCGAACAGTGACAACTGCAGAGAGATATCGCCAAGGGGATTATCTGACTGTCAGAATAGTCTTGGGATGGAAGGACTGGACGAGAAGAAGCAACCTTTGATCTAAGAAGATCCTCTTTGTTTCCCCGACACTTTCTCCTTTGGAATTTGATCAAAGCCAGTTGCAAAATTGCTGAGGGCTGCAAACAGGGGTCCTCTAGGCTAGGAAGAATATTTCTCAGCTAAAATATTGGAGGACCAGACAGAAGTCAAGAGTTTAATCAGTCACCTCGGGAACTTTCCAGCTTCTTATTCGCCCTCTTAATTCCAGAGGGATCAAAATCTTCTTCTGGATTTTTCCAGTCTCGGGGTCTGAAATGAGGTCCGTGACCTCAGGTGTGGACACAGGAGGCAGTTAGAAAGATCATTTTGAGAGTAAGTCACAGCTGGAGTGCAGGGTTCAAATGTGAACACACCGCAAAAATAGTTCCCTTGGTATATTCTCTGTTTTAAGGTAGTCCTCGACTTACGGCCACAATGGAGCCCAACATTTCCGTCGCGAAGCAAGACAGCTGTGAAACGAATTTGGCCCCATTTTGCGACCTTTCTTGCCACCGCTGTTAAGCGAATCACCGCCGTGGTTAAATCGGTCACACGGTTGTTAAAGGAATCTGGCTTCCACACGGACTTGGCTTGTCCGAAGGTGAGCGCCACCGTAACTTTGAACGGTCGTTAAATGAGCAGTCGTTAAATGAAAGGCAAGGGTTAACTGTAGTAGATTCTGACACAAGAGAATCTTCTTTGCCTCGTATAAATTGGAAACCCGCACCCAGAGGAAGAATTTCTGTTCAGTTTTGCTAATAGGTCAAAAGCCAGGAAAAAAATAATAATCCTGCACTAAAAAGCAGCATATGTTCCAGTCTTTATAAATAGAAATAATGCTTCCATCCTAATTACGATCACGATCAAACCAAATGCCACTTGCATGGATTAATATAGGAAACATTAACATTAAAGTATTAAGGCTGCTAAATGTTCACTGAAGCTTACTCAGTTAAATGTTGGTTTAATTGGACTGGATCCCTTCGAAGTGCAAAGGATGATGTTTTATTTAGTAAGCTCATGTTATTTGGGGGGTCATGTAGCCCTTCTGATATTAGAGCAACTGACATATCCTATAATAAGATAAGAGACTTTTTGTAGTTATCCCCAGCTTCTTGGATGTTTGTGCAGCCCACGTCTTACAGATAGTCCTCGCTTTACGACCGTTCATTTAACAACGGTCCAGAATTACAGCGGCCTCAGAAAAGGTGATTTGCAAAATGTCACCCTCCCTCCCCAAGGTCACATGATTACAATTAGGTCGCCGGGCAACCAGTTTTCATTTACAACCAGTTGCAGCATCCCATAGTCATGTAATTGCAATTTGCGTGTCATTCTTTTTTTTTTTTTTTACCGGTTTCTGGCATTTTTTTCATGTCAGTTTCCAGTATTTCTTTGTCAGGTTTCTGGAAAACCCGCCCATTCAGGAAAGTGGATTCACTTAACAACCATATGATTCACTTCACTTCCATCTGCTTTGCTTAACGACCTCAGTGATTTGCTTAATAACCACTGTAAAAATGGCTGAAAAATAAGATTCAGTCCCATGGTGCTCGACTTTTCACAAAAAATTCCAGTCACAATTGTGGTCATACGAAGGACTTCCTGTAGTAGTATTTACATAAGCATTTTTATTTTTAAAAAAAACCTCTGTTATTTTAATGAGCTTTTTGACTAAGCTAATTTGACTAAGCACCTCTCTTAGTTCCTTTCCATTTTAATTTATTTGGTTCAATGACTGTTATTGTGTGTCTTCCTGAGGTAATGACAGCTGTTTTTGCGCTGCTTACTTTGATTTATTTCTTTTATTACATTTAAAGGCTTACATTTTAAAAAGGTACGGCTGATAAAAGCCGATGTGGTTTAGCAAGCTGTAGAACTGTGATGCGTTGCTAATACAGTTAGATAAATGATTTTATCAGTCGGTCATGCTCAGACAATCCTAAAGCAAAGAGTTTATGAGGATCCGATGTTTAGTTTTGCCATTTTTCCTTGGTCCTTCTTAGAGTAGAACTAAAAGTTTCTTTCTTCATGCATGACCATCTTGCTGAGATTAGATATTGTTTCTATGCCCAGGCTTATAAACATTTTAAGCGCTAGTATTCCGAAATCGCTATTCCTAGCCCACAACCTTTTAACTCTGATTTTTAAGGTGTAAATCAATGTTGAGGAACACTACTCTAAATGTTCATTTTTTTCTATTTTTAAATTAAATAGATTTTTCATGCTTATTACAGGTAGTCCTTGACTTATAACCATTTGTTTAGTGACTGTTCAAAGTTACAACAGCGCAGAAAATGGGGACTTACGACCGTTTTTCACACCTACGACCCATTGCAGCATCCCCGTGGTCACCTGATCAAAATTCTGACGCTTGGCAACTGACTCATATTTATGACGGTTGCAGTTTCCCAGGGTCACGTGTTCCCCTTTTGCGACCTTCTGACAAGCAAAGTCCACGGGGAAGCCAGATTCATTTAACAATTGTGTTACTAACTCAACAACTGCGGTGACTCACTTAACAACTATGGCAAGAAAGGCCGTAAAATGGGGGAAAGCTCACTTAACAACCGTCTCGCTTAGCAACAGAAATTTTGGACTCAGTTGTGGTTATAAGTTGAGGACCACCTGTAGTTTAGCTATCCCCTCCCCTAGACTTAGGGCTAAGATTTTGGCTGAGGGTTTTATGTTCTTACTGTAGTTAGTTTTAGTTGTTTTGTACTTTTGCTGTGTTGTGCTGTTTTACAGTGTTCAGTTGTAGGACTGATGCTTCTATAACACACTGCATTGGTCTTGTCCTATTGCTGTTTTAATTTAGTCCTACTTTTGTGTGTATGCGGGTCTTTGACTGCAGGAATAAAATGGATTTATGGAGCCGTTCTTCATAGGTGCTTGATAATGCAGAGAAAGGAGTTTGATGCTCACAATTTATACAATTTTTTGGTTGACCAGTTCCTTTGCATTCCTTCAGATGGTCCCTGGTTCTGTTGCATGTACAGAGTTCTTGAGCATAGCAAGGAGAATATTTGTATTCTCTTGGAAACCATGGAGTGCTTCTGTCAGTTTATTTCTTTATTTTCACAAACAGTTCAAGACGGCGAACATATCCAACACACCTCACTACAACTATTTTCCCCACAACGACCACCCTATGAGGCGGGTTGGGCTGAGAGACAGGGGCTGGCCCAAAGTCACTCAGCCTGTTTTTCATGCCTAAGGCGGGACTAGAACTCACAGTCTGCTGCTGATTGGCCCAAAGCCACTCAGCCAGATTTCGTGCCTAAGGCGGGACTAGAACTCATCGCCTCCTGCTGATTGGCCCAAAGTCACTCAGCCAGATTTCCTGCCTAAGGTGGGACTAGAACTCATCGTCTCCTGCTGATTGGTTCATAGTCACCCATTCAGATTTCATGCCTAAGGTGGGACTAGAACTCACAGCCTCCTGCTTTCTGGCCTGGTGCCTGGGCCGCTAGACCAAATGGGCTCTCAGTTGGTGAATATCATGGATCAATGAACTTTCTTAGATGCATTGTCTATGGAGATTCTCCGTCATCCAGGTCATGATTGTCCCAAAGGTGCTTTTTCAGGAGGCAACTGGACTTTCTTGTTTTTTCTTTGAAGACGTTTCGCTTCTCATCCAAGAAGCTTCTTCAGGTTCTGACTGGATGGTGGGGAATGGAAGGATTTATATTTCTTGCAGACAACTGGTCATTTGCATCCTTTTAGAGCAGGAGTGTCAAACTCGCCACATCACGTGACACATCGCGACATATCGTGACTTTTTCCCCATTGCCGGAGCTGGGGTGGGCATGGTTTCGGCATGACGCATCCAGCCCATGGGCCGGCAGTTTGACACCCCTGTTTTAGAGAGTCCTTGAGGCCACCTGGAGGTTTATCTGTGTCCTCAGAGTCAAATGGGTGTGGAGCCTTCTTGGAACTGCTGAAAGGGCTGGTTGTAGAGCTGCAGAATCATCCCGCAGAAAGCACAGCTCCACACACAATCCTGTCAGTAGTTCCAAGAAGACTCCACACCCATTTGCACCACTCAGGTGACCCTAAGACACAGAAAATCTCCAAATGGCCTCAACGACTCTTTAAAAGAATGCAAATGACCAACTGTCTGCAGGGAGTATAAATCCTCCCCACTATTCAGCCAGAACCTGAAGAAGCTTCTTGGATGAGAAGCGAGACATCTTCAAAAAAAAAAAAAAGCAAGAAGGTCCAGTTGCCTCCTGAAGAATCTTAGATGCATTATGTTTGCTACAACACCAGCCTAAGCTGTGACTTCACTTTTCCAGGACATTTTGATCAGATTGCCTCCCGGATCCCGTTTTGTTGACGCGGAAGAGACCGACCAGAGGGCCATGGATGTGAAAGACAGGAAGCCATACCGTTCTTTGACCAAACGCTGCGATGCTGAACGCCGCTACACCAGCTCCTCCGCAGAGAGCGAGGACAGCAAAATCCCTCAGAAGTCGTACAGCTCCAGCGAGACTCTGAAAGCTTATGACCAGGATTCCAGAATGATCTACGGCAATCGGGTTAAAGACATGGTACCCCAAGAAGCAGACGAGTACTGTCGAACAGGTAGGTAGGAGCTACCCAAACCAATAAAGTAGCCTTTTTTTTTTTAATAACCAGGCTGTGGCTTGTCTGATTAAGAAGATTAAACAAGCCACAATTGTGAGGCTCCCCAAATCTAGAAAGAGGTGCGGAGTTACTTCTTAGCAGTTCCCTTAACTGTTCCTCACCTATGGACAGAAATCTCGCCAAACTAAAGCAACTATTTGCCTCGTTAAAAAGATATAGATAGTCCTCAACAACAGTTCACTTAGTAACCCTTCAAAGTTACAACGGCACTGAAAAAAGCAACTTATGACCATTTTTCACACTTACGACCGTTGCAGCATCCCCAAGGTCACGTGATTTTTTTAAATAAAGTTTTTATTAATTTTTTCATACAGTTCAGCAGTACGTTTTCAACAAACGTGTTGTCTGAGTTTATCGTTCACTAATACAAATTTAATTCCTAATCCTTTATTCTTTTCTCCAGCCACTGATAAAATAAGTCCCAAGTTTGAAAGTATTCTGTTTCTTCTTTTTCTTTCAACCTCAAAGTAAGTCTGTCCATTTCTGCACATTCTAGTATTTTTTTAATTATTTCTTCTTCTGGTGGTATTTCTTCATTTTTCCAGTGTTGTGCAAATATGATTCTTGCCGCTGTTATCACATGTAAAATCAGGTATATACTTTGTTTATCAATCTTTTCTGGCATTATACGTAATTTAAAAAGTTCAGGTTTAAAATCTACATGTTTTCCCAACATCTTTTCTAGCCAAGTGTGTATTTTTGTCCAGTACCTCTTTGCTTTAACACATATCCACCATACATGGTAATAAGTACCTGACTTGTGTTTACATTTCCAACATCTATCTGACATATTTTTAAACATTTTTGCTAATCTTGCTGGTGGCAAGTGCCATCTATAAAACATTTTATATAAGTTTTCTTCGTAAGAAGTTGACATTGTCCATTTATAATTTCCTTCCCACAAGTTTTTGTCATTTTTCTAAATCTATATTATATCCAAAATTCTTTGCCCATGTTATCGTTTCTTTAACTTGTTCATTTTCCATTTTCAAATTCAATAAAAGTTATAGATTTTCTTAATTAATTTCTCATCAGAGGTTAATAATGTCTGATCAAACAAAGTCTGCTCTTTATAAAATCCGTACAGTTTAACATCTTTATCGTATCTAACTTGCATGGTAGATCAATACCCTGATTTTCCGTCTCTTGTTTAGATTTTAAATTCCCCATGGCCACGTGGTTTACATTTGGGTGGTGACGACTCACATTTATGACAGTTGCGGTGTCCTGGAGACATGTGATCCTCTTTTGCGACCTTCTGACAATGGGCAAGCCAGATTCACTTAACAACCGTGTGATTTAACAACTGCAGTGATTCACTGAACACACGTGGCAAGAAAAGTCATAAAAATGGGGCAAAACTCACTTAATATCTGCCTCACTCAGCAACAGAAATTTGAGGCTCAGTTGTGGTTGTAAGTCAAAAACTACCTGTATTTGTATAGGTACAGAAAAGTAATAAAAAAATGTTTTGGAAAGAGAGAGGCAGAGACAGACAGACAGTTTAGTGAAGACAGCTGCTGCCATCTAGGTGTGAGAGATTGTGAAAAGATAGTGAAGGAAACAGGAAATTCAAAGGAACAAGAGAGGATAGAGAATTTATCTCCTAAACAGCAACTCAAACTTCACTTGTGGATGCTGAAAGTCCCAGGAAAGGGAGACCTAGATTTTCCAGAGGGACTTTGTCTTAATGAACACCCTAAAAGAAGAAGAAGAAGAAGAAGAAGAAGAAGAAGAAGAAGAAGAAGAAGAAGAAGAAGAAGAAGAAGAAGAAGAAGAAGAAGAAGAAGAAGAAGAAGAAGAAGAAGAAGAAGAAGAAGAAGAAGAAGAAGAAGAAGAAGAAGAAGCTGGCAGTTTCTATTGAAGTTTCCACAATTCTGAACTTTTTCCTCTAAATTATTTATTTATTTATTTATTACCCGCCTTTATTATTTTTACAAACAACTCAAGGCGGGGAACATGTTTAACATATCTTCCTCCTGTTTTTGCCACAACCCTGTGTGGTGGGTTGGGCTGAGAGAGAGGGTCTGGCCCAAAGTCACCCAGCTGGCTTTCATGCCTAAGGCAGGACTAGAACTCACCGTCTCCTGGTGATTGGCCCAAAGTCACCCAGCTGGCTTTCATGCCTAAGGCGGGACTAGAACTCACCGTCTCCTGGTGATTGGACCAAAGTCACCCAGCTGGCTTTCACGACTAAGACAATTTCTTTATCTTTGTGTGAACTAGGGAGGGGGCTTATCTACACCATTTACTCATGTTAAATTCCAATCCTCTGTGAGTAAGATGTGTGGTCTCTAAATTTGACAAAGAAAGAAGAAAGAAAGAAAGAAAGAAAGAAAGAAAGAAAGAAAGAAAGAAAGAAAGAAAGAGAGAGAGAGAGGGAAAGAAAGAAAGAAAGAAAAAGAAAGAAAGAAGGAAGGAAGGAAGGAAGGAAGGAAGGAAGGAAGGAAGGAAGGAAGGAAGGAAGGAAGGAAGGAAGGAAGGAAGGAAGGAAGGAAAAAGAAAAGCAATCCTCTGTAAGTAAGATGTGTGGTCTCTAGAAAGAAAGAAAGAAAAAAGAAAAGAAAAGAAAAATAAATACAGGCAGTCCTCAACTAATGACCATAACAGAGCGTGGAATTACAGTTGTAGGTCATGCCGGTTGTTAAGCAGGTCATCACATGACCACATGCGATTTCACCATCTTTGGGGGGGGGTTGGGTGTCATTAAGCAAACACCAACGTCATTAAGTGAACCCATTGTTCACAATGGGCGGGTTTTGCCAGAAACCGGAAGTAAAACTAATTTCTATTCCTTGGCTGTATGTTCTAGAACAGGATTCTCCAAACTTGGCAACTTTAAGACTTGTGGATTTCAACTCCCAGAATTCCTAGCCAGTATAAAGCTGGCTGAGAAATTCTGGGAATTGAAGTCCGCCATTTGCAGAGAGAGAGAATTAAAGTTGCCAGGTTCTGAGACCCCTGTTCTAGAGCAGGGGTCTTCAAACTTGGCCCTTTTATGACTTGTGGACTTCAACTCCCAGAATTCCTCAGCCAGGCACGCTGGTCTTCTGATTAATGTACTGGATCAGCCTCAGGAAGGCCTAAGATCAAGTCCATTATCAGTCAGGGAAATCCATTGGCTTATCTGAGACCAATCTCCTCAACCCAGCCTACCTCATAAGAGTGTTGTGGGATTTGGAGTGCGGAGATGACACCGTGACGGGCAAGTTCTCATTGTGGGTTATTGTACATGCCATTGTTCCTCCCGTGGCCTGAACAACGCAGCGGTAGAACTTTTGATCAAATAAAAACATGAAATTTCCAGAGGGAGGGAGATTAATTCTAGCTGAAGCACCA
The DNA here is from genome assembly GCA_023970755.1 of Azemiops feae. Classification (NCBI taxonomy): domain Eukaryota; kingdom Metazoa; phylum Chordata; class Lepidosauria; order Squamata; family Viperidae; genus Azemiops; species Azemiops feae. The sequence continues at coordinate 36,370 of JALGBA010001518.1, read as the reverse complement.
TGTCTGCTTTTCAGATAATTCAGTTTTCTATACGTTCAACTGGCTGTCCAAACCTATGGCTCAGCCATGAGGTGACGAATTGAAAATAGCGGTTTGTTTTTAACAAGAGCCAGAAATATTACCTGGATTAATTGGTTTTCTGCTTGCTTTTTGTGTTCTCCAACAGATTGGAACAATTGGCAATCTGGTTTAGTTAATTAAACAGGTGGATGATTCACCCACACCTTCCTACCTCTGCTGTACTAGCTATAGTTTCCAAAAGCTGATTGGCATATTGTATGTGTGTATGTGTGTTTTGGATCAACCCCCTTTTTCTACCTTCAACAATATAATATCTCCTTCAACAGTATAATATTTATAGCTCGGGGCTGAACTGAAGAGTCCCTGATGCTCTTTAAGCTTGATGGCAAGCCACCAGTATATAAATATAAGAGAAAACCCCTCTCCCGTGTAGCACTGATGATGTTACCTAGTTTGGTAATGAAATGTCTGCAAGAAAACAATCAAGCTCAGAGAGCACCAAGCATCCCACAGTCCTCCTCCTCCTCCTCCATAAACACCATTCCCTTCTAAGCACTGATGATGTTACCTAGTTTGGTAATGAAATGTCTGCAAGAAAACAAAGCAAGCTCAGAGAGCACCAAGGATCCCACAGTCCTCCTCCTCTTCCTCTTCCTCCACAAATCCCACTTCCTTCTAGCACTGATGATGTTACCTAGTTTGGTAATGAGATATCTGCAAGAAAACCACCAAGCTCAGAAAGCACCAAGGATCCCATAGTTGCCGTCTTCCTCCTCCTCTTCCTCCTCCTCCTCCTCCTCCTCCGCAAACCTCACTCCCTTCTAGCACCGATGCTGTTACCTAGTTTGGTAATGAAACGTCTGCAAGAAAACAAAGCAAGCTCAGAGAGCACCAAGGATCCCACCGTCCTTCTTTTCTTCCTCCTCCTCCTTCTCTTCCTCCTCTTCAAATCCCACTCCCTTCATAGCACCGATGCCGTTACCTAGTTTGGTAATGAAAGGTCTGCAAGAAAACCACCAAACTCAGGGAGCCTCAAGGGCTCCCCAGCATTTAAAAACGCTATGTCACTTCCTTGCTTCCTTCAGATTTACCTCCAGATGTTTCAGCAAGGTCAACACTGAGGCCATGACAGTGTGATCAAAGCTCCGAAGCATGACTGAAAAAGGGACTTGTGCCCATTTTTCACACTTAATGACCATTGCAGCATCCCCACGGTCATGTGGTCCAAATTCAGGCACTTGGCAACTGGCATGTGCTTATGACGGTTGCAGTGTCCCGGGGTCATGTGATCACTGTTTGCAATCTTCTCAGCCAGCTTCTGACAATGCGGGAAACAAGATTCACTTAACAACTGCTGTGGTTCACTTAGCAAAAAAAGGTCATAAAATGGGGCAAAACTCACTTAGCAGCTGTCTTGCTTAGCAACAGAAATTTGGGGCTCCGTTATAAGTTGAGGACTACCTGCATAATGTGTTTTTTTGTCTTCTTGGTCTGAAAAAAACCACACGAGCTCTGTTATTTTTATATGTGTGTTGCGATGGTGCACGCATGTACAAAACAGGCAGTGCCTGCCTTGGGGGGAATAGCATGACATGCAAATGGACCCAAATATGGAAGGCTTAAGGCATTTCAAAACCTGCCTGTTCCTGCAGGTATTATGGATCCCAAACATGAATGACCTCTGCTAGATGATTGATCAATTCATTTATTTGTTGCTTTTTGTGGCAAATGGAGAGTGTTTATTTCCTGGCCGTAGCCCTTGGTTAGTTAGTTGGGACCCCTGAATCATTTTATTGGTGTCTGGTTCTAACCTTCCATACACCCTTCCGAGTTACTGCTATAAGAGGGACCACTGTACAGGCAGTGGTGGAATTCAAATACCTCAATAACCGATTCTCTTATTCGATGCAGGCCTAGGCCTCCAAGGCCTAGAACGGACTTCCGGAAGTGGCATCCACGCACTTCCGGTGGGCCATTCTAGGCCTGGGGGCCTCCTCCAGGCCTCCGAGGCCTAGAATGGACTTCTGGAAGTGGCATCCATGCACTTCCAGTGGGCCATTCTAGGCCTGGGAGGCCTTCTCCAGGCCTCCGAGGCCTAGACTGGACTTCTGGAAGCCAGCTGGTTCTCCGAATGCAGCAAAATTTAGTTACCGATTCTACCAAACTGGTGCGAACCAGCTGAATCCCACCAATATATACAGGTAGTCCTCTACTTACGACCACAACCGAGCCCAAAATTTCTACCAATAAGTGAAACATTTGTTAAGTGTGCTTTCCCCCCCCTTTTATGACCTTTCTTGCCACAGTTGTTAAGTGAATCACGGCAGTTGTTAAGTGAGGAACACGGTGGGTAAGCGAATCTGACTTCCCCCATTGACTTTGCTTGTCAGAAGGTCGCAAAAAGGGGATCCCGTGAACCTCGGGGCACTGCCACCGTCGTAAATAGGGACCGAATTTTGATCAGGTGACCATAGGGATGCCGCAATCGTTGTGTGAAAAAACAGTCATAAGTCACATTTTTCCTTTGTAACTTTGAACCCTTACTAAACAAATGGTTGTAAACTGACGACTAGCTGTATGTACCTTTAAATAAATAAATAAATGACTAAATAAGTAAGATTTATTTAAAAAATAAATAAATAATGATATTTTCCTTGTTTTAATCAAAATAGCTGGGTTTACAAGTGTCCGTGTTTAGAGGGACTGTGGATGGAGAACGCATCGCTTAAACCAGGGGTAGGCAACCTTGGCCCCCTCATGACTTGTGGACTTCAACTCCCAGAATTCCTGAGCCAGTATGGCTCAGCTTGGAAACCTCTCCCTTTCCCCTCAGCATGGCTGACTCAGGAATTCTGGGAGTTGAAGTCCACAAGTCATAAAAGAGCCAAGGTTGCCTACCCCTGGCTTAAACCAATGGGCACTTAATCAGTTCAACTTCAGCCAATCTGCACGTTTAAGTCGTTCTCGTTCTTGTTGCAATTAAATATCGCAAGAAGTGGGAAACGTGAACGTCTGTGCCATCTCTGATTACAGATGGTCACCTAATCCCAAAGGTGCTTTTTTCAGGAGGCAACTGGACTTTCTTGTTTTTTCTTTGAAGACGTTTCGCTTCTCATCCAAGAAGCTTCTTCAGCTCTGACTGGATGGTGGGGGAATGGGAGGATTTATACTCCTTGCAGACAGCTGGTCATTTGCATTCTTTCAGAGAATCGTTGAGGCCACTTGGAGGTTTTTGCTTTTGAAGACAGCAAAGTCCACATTTTGGACAGAGAGGACCGCTGGTTTGAAAGAGGGGTCAAAGAGGCCATCTATGTCCAAGTTGAACAGCCCTCTCTTAACAAAGGAGGAGGGATACGACACCATCTATCTTCAGTCTACAACACAGTCCTTTCCGCAGTTCCAAGGAGGCTCCACACCCATTTGCACCACTCAGGTGACCCTGAGGACACAAATAAACCTCCAAGTGGCCTCAACGACTCTCTAAAAGAAGGCAAATGACCAGCTGTCTGCAAGGAATATAAATCCTTCCATTCCCCACCATTCAGTCAGAACCTGAAGAAGCTTCTTGGATGAGAAGCAAAACGTCTTCAAAGGAAAAACAAGAAAGTCCAGTTGCCTCCTGAAAAAGCGTCTTTGGGACAACCATGACTTGGATGATGGAGAATCTCCATAGACATGGTCACCTAATGCTTTGAGTTCTTCTTCCTGTCCTTCTGTCCAGGAACCAACTTTTCTTTACAAGAACTGGGCTTTGAAGATGTCTCGCCACCCCACGGGACTTTATACCGGACTGACCTAGGACTGCCCCACGGCAGCTACTCCATCAGCGCTGGCTCCGACGCCGATACAGAAACGGACGCCATCATGTCACCAGAGCACCCGGTGCGGTTGTGGGCCCGCAGCACCAAGTCCGGCCGTAGCTCGTGTTTATCCAGCAGAGCCAACTCCAACCTTACCTTGACCGATACAGAACACGACAACACAGAAACAGGTAAGAAAAAGCGTCAGCCGGATTCCGTTGTGTGTGTGTTGTTTTTTTTGCAATGGAGAGCTTTCTCTCAAGGGAGTCCTCAGCAGGAATCCAAAAAGTCAAGATGGCGGCTGCCATCCCATGGTTGCAGTCATCCCTTTGACTTTTTCATGAGGGACATCCTGCTTTTGACCCATTTCTGTTACTTTTGTGTCTTTGCGTGTGGTGTGTGTGCGTGAGTGGTTCAGGTGTTCGGTTATACCTCTGGCACATTTGATGTGAGTTGCGGAAAAACGGAGGAAGAAAAGTCTCATAATTCTCGTCCAAAATGGCACATCCTGGTTAGAGAAAATGACTAAAAACATATAGATTTTAAGCCAGAATTGTTTTTGTTAGGCATAATAGTAGGAAACCATGAGAAAGAATGTATAAACTTAATTTTACATGTATTAACTGCAGCAAGAATAGTATATCGGAAAAATGAAAATCTACCAACGGAGGAAGAACTAATTAAGAAAATTTTAGATTGTGCAGAAATGGATAGATTGACACTGAAGATAAAAGAGAAAGAAGATTCAGTATACTTTAGAACATGGGATAATTTTTATCAATAGCTAGAAAAATGAGTTAGAGAGAAAGGAACGTGATATGTACTATGTAACATTAAATAGGTATTAGTAAGAAGAAGACTATCGGGTGAAGAGAAGATTCAAGAAATATATTATTAACTAACATATTGATTATGAAAATATAGAAACTAATTATTACTGATCGTTTTTTTTAAATACATGAATCCAGACAGCATGCTGTTTGCTAAAGACTAAAGAATGTTATTTTATAAAAAATAATTAATTAAAAATTAATCCTTTTGTGTTGTGACCCAAAATATTTACCCGTGAATGGCTAAAAGGCTCATATTTTGAACTGACCAGAGAAAAATACTAGTGGTATTAAATGTCCTATGGGCTCAGGGGAAGGTCTATCCAAACAACAGTTTCAAGAAGGATGCTAATAAATTTCTCCTGCTCAAACATCTCCTTTCCTGTTGTCCCCGGCCTTTATCTCTGAATGGATATTTCTCTTTTCAAATGATGTTCTTCCGAGTTTCCAAAACGCATTCTGATTGACTCCCACTGTCTGTATAAATAGATCTGCTGGCTCTCTAAAGGGACAGAGGTCACGCACACACACACACAAGCAAGTGCACACTTTGAGCCATTCATCTTTTTATGAAAAACCTGAAGGTCACTTCATCCTCGTTGTTTCCACTGCAGAGATGTCCTGCAGTTGTGGAGACAGTGCTGGAACGTTAGGTCATCAATTCTTTAGGACATAAAGAGTGAAGTTAATACACAATGGCATCTGGTCTATTCCTTAATAAAAATGTTGTGTGTTGGCCACTCTGAAAAGGCCAGGAGACCATCTGGGTGATGCTAAGAGAATATCAGAAGTGATTCACTTCCTCTTACACCTTGTAGTTTGATTTTTAGAATAGAATAGAATAGAATAGAATAGAATAGAATAGAATAGAATAGAATAGAATAGAATAGAATAGAATAGAATAGAATATAGAATAACAGAAAGAATAGAATAGAATAGAATAGAATAGAATAGAATAGAATAGAATAGAATAGAATAGAATATAGAATAACAGAAAGAATAGAATAGAATAGAATAGAATATAGAATAACAGAAAGAATAGAATAGAATAGAATAGAATAGAATAGAAAATAGAATAGAAAATAGAATAGAATAGAATAGAATAGAATAGAATAGAATAGAATAGAATAGAATAGAATAGAATAGAATAGAATAGAATAGAATAGAATAGAATAGAACTGGAAGGGACCTTGGAGGTCTTCTAGTCCAGCCCCCTGCTCAAGCAGAAAAACCTATACCGTCTCAGACAGGTGAATGTCCAGTCTCCTCTTAAAAATCTCCAGTGATGGAGCGCCCACGATTTCTGGAGGCAGACTGTTCCACTGGTTGATTGTCCTCACTGTCAGGAAGTTTCTCCTCAATTCCAGGTTGCTTCTCTCCTCGATCAGTTTCCAACCATTGTTTCTCGTCCTTCCATCTGGTGCTTTGGTGAACAACCTGACCCCCTCTGCCTTGTGGCAGTCCTTCAAATACTGGAAGACTGCTATAATGTCTCCCCTATTTCTTCTTTTCTTTAGACTGGCCAAACCCAAGTCCCGTAGCCGTTCTTCGTATGTAGTTGCTCTTCTCTGAATTTTTTCCAAACTCTCAACATCTTTTTTGTGATATAGTGACCAAAATTGGCTGCAGTATTTCAGGTGTGGTCTTACTAGGGCTTTATAAAGCGGTACTATTACCTCACGTGATCTTGATTCTATGCCTCTGTTTATACAACCCAGGATCGCATTAGCTTTTTTGGTTGCTGATTTTTCTCACAGATAATGGGAGAGATGCATGCCATGATATCAGGGCGCAAATGATGCAAATTACAAGTAGTCCTTGACTTACAACCATTCGTTTAGCGACCGTTCAAAATTACCACAGCACTGGAAAAAAAGAATTATCGCTGTGGAAAAAAGAATGATCACTGTGGATTCTGGAAACCGCTCACAAAGTCACTTTGAGGACCAAATGTTTCAGCCAAGATGAATTTCTGCAAAGAGTGAGCGCAAAACGCGTGTGATCAGCTTACCGGATATGTTTTATCGATCAATATTAATTGCAGGGTGTATCAATAGAATGTATATACTTCAGCTCTGGTCAATATGAAGTTTTATCCAGCTGCCATCAAGAGTAGATTTTAATGGGGACCATTAAAGCCCACTTTTCTTCCTGCGCAGGTTAAAAAGTCAGCGGTTTTCCTTGTGGTTTCCTCATTCCTTATGCAAAATAAATAATCGGTATTGAATTCCGGTTCTCTGCATTCCGAGCCTCTCAGACACTTTTATGACTTGGTACTTTCAAGAATTTGGGATTTATGTGTTGGAAGGGGAACATAGAACATAGAATAATAGGATTGGAAGGGACCTTGGCGGTCCTCTAGTCCAACCCCCCTGCTCAACCTATTCCATTCCAGACAAATGACTGTCCAATCTCTTCTTGAAAACCTCCAGTGATGGAGCACTCACAACTTCTGGAGGCAAGTCGTTCCACTGATTAATTGTTCTCCTTATCAGGAAATTTCTCCTTAGTTCTAGGTTGCTTCTCTCCTTGATTTGTTTCCATCCGTTGCTTCTCGTCCTGCCTTCAGGTGCTTTGGAGAATAGCTTGACTCCCTCTTCTTTGTGGCAGACCCTCAAATATAGGAAAACTGCTATCATATCACCCATAATCCTTCTCTTCGTTAGACTAGAGACATACCCAATTCCTGCAACCGTTCTTCATATGTTTTAGCCTCCGGTCCCTTAATGTTGTTCTCTCTGCATTCTTAGATTCTCTGTTGTTGCTGCCTATTTCTTCACAATATCTGATGTATTCACTTCACTCATTTAGAATTAGATCACAATGATTGGGAATTGAATTCCTAGGTTGACTCTGTCAGCAGATTTGCCACTGAAAAATTGAATCTGGAGACATCTGATTGATTGAACGTATTTTCTCCAAAGTGATTCCATAATTCCAGATATTTTCCAGAGAAATGGTGGCTGTAATCCACATTGCTTTCGATTCCACAAACCTCTGCCATAATGCCAAATAACAAATGAATAGCCATTATTATTATCTATTCACGTGTCTCATTCTGTTTCAAAGATGTGTTTAGCTGGCAGTCAACACTACAAGTAGTCCTCTACTTACGACGGGCCGCCTAGCCACTGTTCGAAGTTGCCATGGACCTCAATGCAGCTACTTAGGATGCAAAGAAAAAAAATGGACAATCACTTGTCTGAAATGGTATAGGATCTCCTGCTTGAGCAGGGGGCTGGACTAGAAGACCTCCAAGGTCCCTTCCAGCTCTATTCTGATTCATTTCTGAAAAATTCTTATGGACAGACCCATTTTTCCCTTCATTCTCAGAGAGAAAGGTGACTTTTTCAGTGCTGTCGCTCGTCACCGTGAAGGGGACACATTGCCCTACAGAAAATTACCCCCCCCCTTCATTTCTTTGCTCGCCCATTTTGAAACCCCATTTCCACCCAGTCTTAATCACTGTATCTTGCAGCAGTAAAACCCCCTAGAGTTCAGCTTTTGGTTTTCTGCCCATGAAAATCAAATAAAGAAAATTTCATAGTGTGCTTGTGCGCTGCGCGAGGGACTTGATCCACTTGTCTTTGCTGAATCCTCCATCAATCAACTTATGAGATTTAGCATCAGGTGATAAAAGGCTGAGAAATTGCATCAGAGCGACAAAGGCTTTCCAAATTTGTGACTTTTCATTCTGTTGTCATGGCTCAAGGGAGCATAATCTGTGTGTAAACACAACACTAATCGTCTTGTCGTGGAACCCGGTTCTGCCTTTCAGCTGTGACTGAAAGCCCTCAGTGTGGTTTACGGCTAAAATTTAAAGCAGGTTGGGACTTTGGAGACCCTCAACACTCTTTAAAATCATTACAAGTAGTCCTTGATTTACAACCGTTCGTTTAATGACTGTTCGAAGTTATAACAGCACTGGGAAAAAAAAGGGTCTTAGGGCTGATTTTCCAACGTGCAGCACTGCAGCATCCCCATGGTCACATGATCAAAATTCAAACGCTTGGCAACCGACATGTACTTACGACGGTTGCAGTGTGTCCCGGGGTCATGTGATCCCCTTTTGCGACCTTCTGACCAGCAAAGTCAATGGAGGAAGCCAGGTTCACTTAACAACAAGGTCCAGTTGCCTTTTGAAAAAGCACCTTTGGTTTAGAAGAGATAAAGGAAAAGAAAAAATGAAAAGAAAGCGAGTTTTACGACCTTATTTGAAGGGACTAAAGAGCAAGATTGTGAAGTAGGAGAAAGGAATATAAAGTTAGTCTATTTGATCAAGGTTAAAATAGATATAGGTTGTTATCGTGAATAACCCTCAATGGATTTTTGCTTATCAGGACTGAACAAGAGGCTTTAAGGATTTCTTGACAGATAAGAGATAGAAGTTGTAGGTTACTAAAATCGTTTATACTTTTTTCACGATGAAGGGAAAGTCACTTCTTTGTAGGTAGTCCTCGACTTACGACCACAACCGAGCCCAAAATTTATGTTGCTAAGTGAGACGTTTGCTCAGTGAGTTTTGCCCCACTTTACAACTTTTCTTGCCACAGTTGTTAAGTAAATCGCTACACTTATTAAATTAGTAACACTAACTTAGTTAAGTTAGTTGTTAAAGTGAATCTGGCTTCCCCTTTGACTTTGCTTGTCAGAAGGTCACAAAAGGGGATCACGTGATCCCGGGACGCTGCAAACCGTCATAAATACAAACCAGCATCCAAATTTTGATCATGTGACCATAGGGATGCTGAAATGGTCATAAGTGTGAAAAACGGTCATAAGTCCCTTTTTTCAGCACCGTTGTAACTTTGAACAGTGACTAAATGAACTGTTACAACTTGAGGACAGCCGGTTTATAGTATTTCTTTTCCTTTTTTTTCCTTGCTACAGTTTTTATTCTTTCTTTCTTTCTTTTCTATTTTTTTCTTTTCTGCACTTTCTATTTTTCTTTTATTTTTCTTTCTTCACTTCGCGTCTCCTTAATTGTAATTTTGAATAAAATTACTATTAATAAAGGAAAGCTACAGTATTTGCTCTCTTTCTGTGTTCTCGGTGTTTCTGAAATCAAATTATCTGTGCCAGACTCGTTGTAAATGAGTTTTATTTCCCTTTGGTCTTTAATTATATTACACAACAACTTGTAAAATTTTTGTGTGCGTGCCAGTTTGAAAAATTAAAGGCAGAGAGCACGTTTAGCATGTGTGCGGTGTATTACTAAGAATAGGGTGGTTTTTTTAAGAGAGGAGCAATAAGTCTCATTCTAGTGACCGTGGCTCTTAGAATAAAATGCATAAGGCTGCAGCTACAAAACATTTGATTTTTTAAATATGATGATGATGATGATGATGATGATGATGATGATGATGATGATGATAATAATAATAATAATAATAATAATAATAATAATAATAATAATAATAATAATAATAATAATAATAATAATAATAATAATAATAATAATAATAATAATAATAATAATAATAATAATAATTGCAAAAGGTGGCCTTACTAGGAACTGCTTCCATCCTGCGATGATATCTGTAATACCATCAAACATCCACATCTGCCTATCCCAGGTCCTTGGTAAGGACTCGATAGGTAGGCAAAAATGCCAAATCCAGTCTGAACATCTGGCTGACTGTGCAATGATCAATAATAATTATTGGAAGTTGGAAGGCACCTTGGAGGTCATCTAGTCCAACCCCCTGCTCAGGCAGGAAACCCTATACCATTTCAGACAAATGGCTGTCCAGTCTCTTCTTAAAAACTTCCAGTGTTGGAGCATTCACTGCTTCTGGAGGCAGGTTGTTCCACTGGTTAATTGTTCTAACTGTCAGGAAGTTTCTCCTTAGTTCTAGGTTGCTTCGCTCCCTTGATTAGTTTCCATCCGTTGCTTCTTGTCCTGCCTTCAGGTGCTTTGGAGAATAGCTTGACTCCCTCTTCTTTGGGGCAGCCCCTGAGATATTGGAACACTGCTATCATGTCCCCCCTCGTCCTTCTCTTCATTAAACTAGACTAGATCCAATTCCAGCAACCATTCTTTATATATTTTAGCCTCCAGTCCCCTAATCATCTTTGTTGCTCTTCTCTGCCCTCTTTCCAGAGTCTAGAGTTTTTCATAAAACACAATTGCAAACAGTCAAACCATTCTGGAGTTCACCTGAAACTGTCTTTTCAAAGATGAACAGATATCAAAATCCTTCACAGTACATACAACGGTCCGTTTAGTGACCATTTAAAGTTACAACACTGAAAAAAATGACTTATGACTTTTCACACTTACGACCGTTGCAGCATCCCCAAGGGTCACGTGATCAACATTCAGACGCTTGGCAACTGACTCACACTTATGACCGCTGCAATGTCCCGGGGGGGGTCACATGATCAGCTTTTGTGACCTCAGCCGAGGAGTTCCTTTACTGCTATCCTAAGATAAAGCAAGATCAGAACAGAACATCTTCATGGAGAAGCATTGACTTTGTCCACAAGTTACACTTAGTCCTCAACATACGACCACAGTTGAGCCCAAAATTTCTATTGCTAAATGAGACAGTCATTAAGTGAATCTTGCCCCATTTTACGACCTTTCTTGGCATGGCTGTTAATTGAATCACTGCAGTTGTTAAGTGAGTAACACGGTTACTAAGTGAATCTGGCTTCCCCCATTGACTTTGCTTGTCAGAAGGTCGCAAAAGGGGGATCGCGTCACCCCGGGATCGTCGTAAATATGAGTCAGTGGTTAAGCAATCCGAATTTTGATCATGTGACTGCTACAATGGTTGTAAGTGTGAAAAATGTCCCTAAGTCACTTTTTTCAGTGCTGCTCGAACAGTCACTATGTCAAGGTATTGGTTTAAAACAGCCAACCAGCTTATGTAATGTAAGATGTAAGATGTAATGTAATGATGGGAATGACTCAGCAGGGTCTGTGTCTCTTTAAGAGCCTTTGTATAAGGGGAAGGCTCTGCTGATGTGTTCTCTCTCTTCCGTTTCCTGCTGTAATTGTGGTTTGTTGGATTCCTGCTGTATCAGCACGTGTGTGTGTATGTTGTTCCTGGTGTATGATATTGTAGATAGTTTATCTTACACTATAAACCACCATTTAATACAAACCACTGTTTACTGTGTTTACTCCTGGATTATCTCAGCGCAATAAGACTGTGCACGCTCTGACACACTAAATGAACTGTTGTAAGTCGAGGACTTTTGACCTGTACTTTTCTTCGACTTCTTTGAAACCCATTTGAAACCCACTGATTTGGACAGTTTCATTGATACCAGAGTGACTTTTCCATGTAAATACAGGTAGTCCTCGATTTACAACAGTTCATTTAGTGACCGTTCAAACCGTTTACAACAGTTCATTTAGTGACCGCCATTAAAAAATAAGACATGACCGTTTTTCACAGGTACGGCCTTTGCAGCATCCCCGTGATCATGTGATCGAAATTCAGAAGCTTGGCAACTGACTCATATTTATGACGGTCGCAGTGTCCCGGGGTCATGTGATCACCATTTGCGACCTTCTGACAAGCAAAGTCAATGGGGGAAGCCAGATTCAATTAACAACCGGGTTACTAACTTATCCACTGCAGTGATTCGCTTAACAACAGTGGCAAGAAAGGTCGTAAAATGGGGCAAAACTCACTTCACAAATGTTTCACTTCTCCACAGAACCTTTTGGGCTCCATTGTGGTCGTAAGTTGAGGACTACCTCTATATGGTTAGATCTTCGGAGGCTGTTTAATTGCTGGCCTATTTTCAGCCTATCTTGGTTAGTGCCTCTTTAGGAACTTTGATTAAATAAAAAAAGTTCTGTTGATCAAATACCGTTAAGAGAGATTGACACTTCGGAGGCTCTGCATACTTTCAGGAGATGATCTTATCAATATTCCAGAGTTGTCGCAGATTATCGATCCGTGCGGCCTCTTCCGAGGTGATTTGTTAAATTTGCTCAACACCAGCACTCTAAACCGGAGAGGTGAGGTCACAGTCCTGTAGGTTGTCATTGACCTTTTGAGGTAACCTTCCCACTTATCTCCTAGCAGATCGGATGACCTCCGGTGGAATTAATTTGCAAAGGGTTTGTGTTTTGAGTGCATGTTAGTTTGTCGGGCAAATTCTGTCCCGAAAGAATCCCATTTGGGTAGGAAACTCAAGGAGATTTGAGATGATGGCGGAAAATGAGAGAGAGAGGGAGGGAGGGAGAGAGGGAGAGGAAGGAAGAGAGAGAGAGGGGGGAGGGAGGGAGAGGGAGAAGAGGGGAGGGGGAGGGAGTGAGGGAGAGAGAGGAGGGAGAGAGGGAGGGGGGAGGGAGAGAGACGGAGGGAGGGAGAGAGCGGGAGGGAGGGAGGGAGGGAGAGAGAAAGAGAGAAAGGGAGAGGGAGGGAGGGAGAGAGAGCCAGGGAGGGGAGAGAGGGAGGGGAGGGAGGGAGAGAGAGATGGAAGGAGGGAGGGGGAGAGGGAGGGAGGAAGAGAGGGAGGGATGGAGAGAGAGAGGGGAGAGAGAAAGAGAGAGAGACAGAGAGATGGTCACCAGTTGTACAACAGAGATGCAGAATTTGAGGCTTGAGGACCCATCAATTCTTGGAAGTTTGTTTGTTTGTATCCTATCTTTATTGTTTTTACAAACAACCCAAGGCGGTGAACATCTCCATCACATCTTCTTCCTATTTTCCCCACAACAACCCTGTGAGGTGGGTTAGGCTGAGAGAGAAAGTGACCGGCCCAAGGTCACCCAGCTGACTTTCATAGCTAAGATGGGAGTAGAACTCACCGTCTCCTGGTGATTGGCTCAAAGTCACCCAGCTGGCTTTCATGGCTAAGGCAGGACTAGAACTCACCGTCTCCTTGTGGATTGGCCCAAAGTAATCCAGCTGGCTTTCATGCTAAAGGTAGGACTAGAACTCACAGTCTCCTGGTGATTGGCTCAAAGTCACCAGCCAGCTTTCTTGCCCATGGCGGGACTAGAACTCATAATCTCCTGGTGATTGGCCCAAAGTCACCCAGCTGGCTTTCATTTCTAAGGCGGGACTAGAACTCATAGTCTACTGGTGATTGGCTCAAAGTCACCCAACTGGCTTTCATGCCTAAGGCGGGAGTAGATCTTCTCCTGGTGATTGGCCCAAAGTCACCCAGCTAGCTTTCATGGCTAAGGTGAGACTTGAACTCACGATCTCCCATTTTCTAGCCTGGTGCCTTAACGACTAGACCAAACCGGCTCTTGGTGTTCTCGGTGAATTGTCATTTTCATTGTTATTGTTAGTAAGATGGTATCAATTGGGGTCAACTCCTGGCAGCTGTATGGACAATGCCCCCATTACTAAGACTTAGAAGGACCTAAGCCAGGGGTAGGTAACCTTGGCTCTTTTATGACTCGTGGACTTCAACTCCCAGAATTCCTGAGCCAGCATGGGGGGAACAATGGCCCCTTCGTGACTCGTGGACTTCAACTCCCAGAATTCCTGAGCCAGCATGGGGGAACTATGGCCCCTTCGTGGCTTGCGGACTTCAACTCCCAGAATTCCTGGGCTAGCATGGCTGGCTCAGGAATTCTGGGAGTTGAAGTCCACGAGTCATAAAAGAGCCAAGGTTGCTTACCCCTGACCTAAGCAAAGAGGTGCAGGAAACTCTTACAGGAAATACAGTGCTGCCCTCTAGTGGTCGTCAGCGTGACAACCACAATGGGGGACTGGAATTTACGTTGCTAAGCAAGGCGGTTGTTATTTGAGTCATACGCCAATTTTACAATCTTTTTACCATGGTTGTTAAACAAATCATTGCGGTTGTTAAACGAATCACTTTGCTTGTCAGAAAACAGTTGGGAAGGTCACAAATGATGATCACATGACCCTAGAAGGTGCAACCGTCCTAAATACATGCCGGTTTCCAGGGGTCCAGGTTTTGATCACGGGACCATGAAGATGCTGCAACAGTTGTAAGTCACATTTTTCCAGTGCCACTGTAACTTCGAACAGTCGCTAAATGAATGGTTGTAAGTCAAGGACTACCTGTAATAGATTCCGGCGTATATTTGAGGGGAATCATTTGAAATTTAATTGTTGGTTATTTCTTGGTTGGTTGCGACTCATCAGTTTAGTTTATAATAATATAATAATAATAAAGTTGGAAGGGACCTTGGAGGTCATCGAGTCCAACCCCCTGCTCAGGCAGGAAACCCTATACCATTTTGGACAAATGGCTGTCCAGTCTCTTCTTAAAAACTTCCAGTGTTGGAGCATTCACCAATTCTGGAGGCAGGTTGTTCCACTGGTTAATTGTTCTAACTGTCAGGAAGTTTCTCCTCAGTTCCAGGTTGCTTCTCCCTTTGGTTAGTCTCCATCCATTACTTCTTGTCCTGCCCTCAGGCGCCTTGGAGAATAGCTTCACTCCCTCTTCTTTGTGGCAACCCCTGAGATATTGGAAGGCTGCTATGTCACCCCTAGTCCTTCTCTTCAATAAACTAGACATATCCAATTCCATCAACCTTTCCTTATATGTTTTAGCCTCCAGTCCCCTAATCATCTTTGTTGCTCTTCTCTGTACTCTTTCTAGAGTCTCAACATCTTTTGTACATCGTGGTGACCAAAACTGGATGCAGTATTCCAAGTGTGGCCTTACCAAGGCTTTGTAAAGTGGTATTAATACTTCACGTGATCTTGATTCTATCCCTCTGTTAATGCAGCCCAGCACTGTGTTGGCTTTTTTGGCAGCTGCAGCACACAGCTGGCTCATATTTAAATGATTGTCCACTAGGACTCCGAGATCCCTCTCACAGTTACTACTATTGAGCAAGGTACCCCCTATACTATACCTGTACATTTGGTTTTTCTTGCCTAAATGTAGAACCTTACTTTTTTCACCATTGAATTTCATTTTGTTAGATAGCGCCCAGTGTTCAAGTCTGTCCAGGTCCTCCTGTATCTTAAGCCTGTCTTCTGGAGTGTTGGCTATTCCTGCCAGCTTGGTGTCATCCGCAAATTGATGAGTTCCCCATCTATCCCCTCGTCCAAATCGTTGATGAAGATGTTGAAGAGCACTGGGCCTAGAACAGAGCCCTGGGGCACCCCACTGCACACTTCCCTCCATGTAGATGCGGTTCCATTGAGGACCACACGCTGAGTACGGCCGGTCAGCCAGCTACGAATCCATCTGGTGGTGATGCTGTCTAACCCACATTTTTCTAGTTTAGTTTAGTTTAGTTTAGTTTAGTTTAGTTTAGTTTAGTTTAGTTTAGTTTAGTTTAGTTTAGTTTAGTTTAGTTTAGTTTAGTTTAGTTTAGAGTTGTATTGTGCTGTGCTGTTTTGTGTTGTTTTGTTTAGTTTAGTTTAGTGTTGTGCTGTGCTGTTTTGTGTTTAGTTTAGTTTTGTTTAGTTTTGTGTTGTTTAGTTTAGTTTAATGTTGTATTGTGCTGTGCTGTTTTGTGTTGTGTTGTTTAGTTTAGTGTTGTGCTGTGCTGTTTTCTGTTGTTTTTAGTTTAGTTTAGTTTAGTTTAGTTTAGTTTAGTTTAGTTTAGTTTAGTTTAGTTTAGTTTAGTTTAGTTTAGTTTAGTTTAGTTTAGTTTAGTTTGCCACCTGTCTCACCACAAAGCAACTCTTACCTCATACTTGGGGAAAAGCGGGTCGTCTGATCTATACCGATATTTTTTAAAAATCATGATCTTGTAGAATTTGCAGCTCTACTTTGATCAGGTTTCTGCCTCCTCCTTTCTTGAATATTTGAATGCCGTTACATGCTTTATTTTAAGAGAGAGAGAGAGAGAAAAACACCCTTGCTGGAAGATTGGTTTTATGGGTGATATAAATACCAGCGCATGCTCACAATTAAAAAAAAAATTAAAGGTAATTGGATGCTTTGAAGTATCAAACATATATAAAAACACGGCAGAGGTAATCCAGGCAGCTACTTTTGAAAAAGAAAAGAATTTGGCCTTTCCTTGGAAAACAAAAAGATCTAAAGCCCGCTTAATTTTAAACCTCCTTTCCTATCTCTCTGTAGTCCCAAGTAGGGCTTATTTTAACAATGGTTTAAATAATTGTATACAATGGAGAAGGATGAAAAAAAAAACCCGAGTCTCTTTCTTAGATTCCCTTTGTCCATTTCTTTTCTTCATGGAACTCGTCCTTGAAATTTCTCCTGAGCCCCTTCAATTTTTACCAGCTGAGCCTCTGGCAATTACAGGGTTTGTAAACTCATTCGGTTCAATTTGGAATTTGAGGTTAAACCACCCCTAGTTGAAACCATCTGCAAAAGAGGCTGGCTTTTGCACCCAAAGTCACAGATATGGGCCAGCGTAGGCTTTGGTTTAAATTCAGCCCAGGTTTCTTCCCCCCCCCCCCAGTTCTCGTCCATACATTGTTTTAGGTGGTCTGAGTTTCAAGCCGGTAATTTTAACTTTCTACCCCCAGAACCCCCAACAATGAATATGGTCCAGGTGAAAACTATTCTGAAGATAAAAACAATGACTTCAGAGAGTATTAACCACTGTGGCCTTCACCTCTTTCAAGGGGTGTGTGTGTGTGGAATGTCATCTGGAGAGCCCCCAATGTAAAACTTGGGCTGTGATGTTAGAGGAACCGGTTTGGGATCAAGTTTCTCCTACACTGAAATTCTTCCAGGAACCCCGAGTCTCTTTTTTAATATATAAAAGTAGTCCTTGACTTACGTGAGTCCACATTTTCCATGGCTAAGTGAGATAGTTAAGCGACGTTTGCCCCGTTTTACGACCGTTCGTGCCACAGTTGTCAAGGGAATCACTGCAGTTGTTAAGTCAGACACACGGTTGTTAAGTGAATCCGGCTTCCCCATTGACTTTGCTTGTCAGAAGGTCGCAAATGGGGGATCACGTGACCCCGGGACACTGCGACTATCATAAGTGCAAGCCAGTTGCCGAGCCTCTGAATTTTGATCACGTGACTACTGCAAATGTTGTAAGTGTCAAAAATGGCCATAACTCACTTTTTTCAGTGCTGTTGTAACTTTGAATGGACACCAAACCAATGGTTGTATGTAAGTCGAGGATTACCTGTAATTTTGATATATATATATATATATATATGTAGGTCTTTGGTAATTCGGGTTTTCTCCCGTGTAAAATTGAAAGTGTCTTGGCAACGTTTCGACGAAGTCCCATTCGTCATCTTCAGGCTGGTGTCTTCGGCTTCGTGCTTCTAGGAGCAAGTGAATCCTAGAAGCACGAAGCCGAAGACACCAGCCTGAAGATGACGAATGGGACTTCGTCGAAACGTTGCCAAGACACTTTCAATTTTACACGGGAGAAAACCCGAATTACCAAAGACCTACATACAAACACCCGTGAAAACCTCAGAAAACACACACACACATATATATATATATATATATATATAAATACCTTTTTATCAGAAGTGTTGCCAAGAACGTAAAAACTAGCCCAAACTAATAGAGAAATAAAGCAGTAATAAAAGGAAAGGAAGAATAGAAAAAGTGTAGAGAGAAAGAGTGAAAAGAAATAGAAAGGAAAAGCTTCTGTTCATTTGCAGCAAATACAAGTGCATTTACAAAAAGATCTCTTTACTCTATGATTACAAAAGAGAGCTCACTCTTTTCAATTATTATGGGGTTTTTTTCCCCCAATCATCAAACCCACAAATAAGTGCATTTTTTCCCATTGAATGCAAAAAGTGGACAAGAGCTCTCCAATCAGCCATAAATGGGGTTTTTTTTCTAATAGAAGGGAATATATTGCTTTTTTTCCTCAACAAAAAGGTTAATTTAGCCATTTCTGAGAGTTCCATCACCTTCACTCAGCTTTATCTCCATTCTCCATACCAGAGAGCCCAAGTCTCATGAAAATGGCAACTTTTTTGTACTAGAGGTTTTATTAATAGAGAGCCAGTTTGGTGTAATAGTTTAGGTGCTGGCCTAGGAACCGGGAGACTGTGAGTTCTAGTCCCGCCTTAGACATGAAAGCTGATGGTGTGACTTTGGGCCAAATCACCAGGAGATTGTGAATTCTAGTCTCGCCGTAGGTATGAAAGCCAATTGAGTGACTTTGAACCAATCACGAGAAAATTGTGAGTTCTAGTCCTGCTTAGGTATGAAAACCGACTTTGGGGCAATCACCAGGAGATGGTGAGTTCTAGTTCTGTCTTAGATATGAAAGCCAGCTGGGTGACTTTGGGCCACACTCTCTCAGCCTCCTGGCCCTTGTTTCCTGAACCCCTTTCAGTTTTCAGTTGTAGTTGAGATGTGTTTGAATTGTAGTGTTGCAGAGAGAGTGTTCCTCCGTTCTTCTTGAGAATCTCTAGGCCAGGAGTCTTCAAACTTGGCCCTTTGATGACTTGTGGATTTCAACTCCCAGAATTCCTGAGCCAGCATGGGGGAACTAAGGCCCCTTCATGACTTGTGGACTTCAACTCCCAGAATTCCTGAGCCAGCATGGGGGAACTATGGCCCCTTCATGACTTGTGGACTTCAACTCCCAGAATTCCTCAGCCAGCGTGCCTTTTGTGACCTTCTGACAAGCAAAGTCAATGGGGAAGCCAGATTCACTTAACAGCCGTGTTACGAGTTTAATAACTGCAGTGATCCGCTTAACAGCTGTGGCAAGCAAGGTCGTAAAATGGGGCAAAACTCAGTTAACAAACATCTCACTTAGCAAGAGAAACTTTGGGCTCAGTTGTGGTCATAAGTCAAGGCCTACCTGTGTAGAATTGCAGGCAAAAGCTCTCGGTGAATTGTGTAATAATAATAATAATAATAATAATAATAATAATAATAATAATAATAATAATAATAATAATAATAATAATAATAATAATAATAATAATAATAATAATAATAATAATGTTGGAAGGGACCTTGGAGGTCATCTAGTCCAATCCCCTGCTCAGGCAGGAAACCCTATACCATTTCGGACAAATGGCTCTCCAGTCTCTTCTTAAAAACTTCCAGTGTTGGAGCCCTCACAGCTTCTGGAGGCAGGTTGTTCCACTGGTTAATTGTTCTCACTGTCAGGAAGTTTCTCCTTAGTTCTAGGTTGTTTCTCTCTCCGTTGCTCCTTGTCCTGCCTTCAGGTGCTTTGGAGAATAGCTTGACTCCCTCTTCTTTGGGGCAGCCCCTGAGATATTGGAAGACTGCTATCATATCACCCTTAGTCCTTCTTTTCATTAAACTAGACATACCCAATTCCAGCAACCGTTTATATGTTTTAGCCTCCATCCCCCTAATCTTCTTTGTTGTTCTTCTCTGTACTCTTTCTAGAGTCTCTCTTTTTTTTTACATCGTGGTGACCAAAACTGGATGCAGGATTCCAAGTGTGGCCTTACCAAGGCCTTGTAAAGTGGTATTAACACTTCACGTGATCTTGATTCTATCCCTCTGTTAATGCAGCCTAGGACTGTGTTGGCTTTTTTGGCAGCTGCAGCACACTGCTGGCTCATATCTAAGGGATTGTCCACTAGGACTCCGAGATCCCTCTCACAGTTGCTACTATTCAGCAAGGTACCACCTATACTATACCTGTGCATTTGGTTTGTCTTGCCTAAATGTAGAACCTGACTTTTTTCACCACTGAATTTCATTCATATTGTTTATTTCATTGTTGGAACAGGCCTCCTGCTTTAATTAATTGGGCCTTTGCGGCTTTTTAAACCTGTTTTGGTTTGCTTTGTAAGGACAGGGGTGGCCAAAGTCATAAACCTCAAACTCAACTGAGCATGCCAGAGCTTGCTCCCCTGCCATCAAAGTAATGGGACACGCAGCTTAGCTTTGTTAATCTGTCGGGTGAGATCTTGGCAATGGGTCTTTGGTCGTGGGAAAAGAAGCCAAGTGAATCCCGGCTCAGTTTCTGCAAAAATGCCAAGTTGGATCCGGGTCTTTTGTACCGCTTCTCTGGGGATTCTCTCTGTAAGATTGTAGGACTTTAGAATTTCTGAGAGTTTTTTGTTTCGGTTCCGATGACGGCGTGATGCAAACCACCTTTTCTTTGTGCCGGCGTGTGACTCAGAGATTTTCATGCCTAGCACAGGTCGACCGCGTTTTGTTTTGGTTACAATGATATATTTTTTAAAAAACGAGACTCTAGAAAGAGTGCAGAGAAGAGCGACAAAGATGATTAGGGGACTGGAGGCTAGAACATATGAAGAACGGTTGCAGGAATTGGGTATGTCTAGTTTAATGAAGAGAAGGACGAGAAGGACTAGGGGTGACATGAGAGCAGTCTTACAATATTTGAGGGGTTCCCACAAAGAAGGGAACCCTTATTCTCCAAAGCACCAGAAGGCAGGACAAGAAGTAATGAATGGAAACTAATCAAGGAGAAAACCATCCTAGAAATAAGGAGAACTTTCCTGACAGTGGGAACAATTAATCAGTGGGACGGCTTGTTTCCAGAAGTTGTGGGTTCTCCATCCATTAAGAAGGCATTGGACAGCCATTTGTCTGAAGTGGTATAGGTCTCCTGCTGGAGCAGGGGGTTGGACTAGAAGACCTCCAAGGTCCCTCCCAACTCTGTGAGTCTGTATTCTGTAAAGGTTTAGAAGAAAAAGACTAGTAGTGACATGATAGCAGTCTTTGTAATATGTGAGGGTCTGTCACAGAGAAGAGGGAGTCAAGCTATCCTCCAAAGCCCCTGAAGGCAGGACAAAAATTAACCGGATGGAAGCTTATCAAGGAGAGATTCAACCTAGAATTAAGGAGAAATTTCCTGACAGTGGGAACTATTAATCAGTGGAACAACCTGCCTCCAGAACTTGGGATGCTCCAACACTGGAGGCTTTTAAGAAGAGATTGTACAAACATTTGTCTGAAATGGTATAGGCCACAGGGGTAGGCAACCTTGGCTCTTTTGTGACTCGTGGACTTCAACTCCCAGAATTCCTGAGCCAGCATGGGGGAAACTTTGGCCCCTTCATGACTTGTGGACTTCGACTCCCAGAATTCCTGAGCCAGCATGGCTCAGCTTGGAAACCTCTCCCTTTCCCCTCAGCATGGCTGGCTCAGGAATTCTGGGAGTTGAAGTCCATGAGTCATAAAAGAGCGAAGGTTGCCTACCCCTGGTAGGTCTCCTGCTTGAGCAGGGGGTTGGACTAGAAGACCTCCAAGGTCCTTTCCAGTATTTGAGAGGCTGCCACAAAGACGAGTTGGTCAATTTATTTTCCAAAGCACCAGAGGGCAGGAGAAGAAGCAACTGGATGGGAACTAATCCAGGAGAGAAGCAACCTGGAATTAAGGAGAAACTTCCTGGCAGTTAGAACAATTAACCAGTGGAACAACTTGCCTCCAGAAGTTGTAAGTGCTCCATCACTGGAGGTTTTTAAGAAGAGACTGGACAGCCATTTGTCTGAAAAGTTATAGGGTTTCCTCCTTGAGCAGGGGGCTGGACTAGAAGACCTCCAGGGTCCCTTCCGGCTCTGTTCCGATTCAACGCTGTTATTCTGTCTTCAGTGACCATCCTGGGATACCTATACAAAGCTTCCCTCTTAAACCAATCCTGGTTTTATAAAAGCCGCGTCCCTCGGTTTCCGCTTCGGCTTCCCATTCAAGCAGCGCTTCGTTTTTATTTTAAAGGCAGCTTTTGTCCGCGTTGTTGACTTAGCGCACGAAAGACGAGGCCTTCAAAGAGGCGAAGATGCTTATCCACTGGCTATTGTCTCCATTGCATGGTTCTCCAGAATCTACTTGATCGCCTTCTTTTAAATTTGTTCCAAGAAAGAGGAGGAAAAAGCGTGCACATCATTCTACCTGCAAGAGGTTTCTCGGCTACAACGATTTCCTGTGGAGTATTTATTTTATTTTTATTTTTTTAAAAAAACACCACATGGGAAGATTAATTTTGTTCCTTTGCCCAATCTCTGGTATACTCTCATAGGGCTAGTCCTCGACTTACGATGGCTATTGAGCCCAACGTTGCTAAGCGAGACCTTCCTTCGGTGAGTTTTGCCCTCGTTTACAACCTTTCTGGCCGCAGTGGTTGTAAATTGTTAAGTTAGTAACACGGTCGTTAAGTGAATCTGGCTTTCCCTTTGACTTGTTCAGCGAATCACTGCAGTCGTTAAGCTGGCAACACGGTCGTTAAGCGAATCTGGCTTCCCCCATTAGCTTTGCTGGTCGGAGGGACGCAAAAAGGGGATCGCGGGTCCCCCCCCCGGGGACACGGCAACCGTCATAAATACGAGTCAGTTGCCAAGCGTCCGAATTCTGATCACGTGACCACGGAGGATGCACCGACGGTCGTTAAGCGTCAAAAACGGTCGTAAGTCGCTTTTTTCAGTGCTGTCGTAACTTCGAATGGACACCAAACAAATGGCTGTAAGTCGAGGACTACCTGTATTTATATATATATATAAATATATTTTGATTAGAAGTGTTGCCAAGAACGTAAAACACTCAAACAAACTAATGAAGAAATAAAGCAGTAATAAAAGGAGAGGAAGAAGAAAAGAAAAAAGTGTAGAGAGAAAGAGTAAAAAGAAATAGAAAGGAAAAAAAAGATCCCGGGGACATGGCAACCGTCATAAACATGAGCCGGTTGCCCAGCGTCCGAATTTTGATCATGTGACCCTCGGGGAGGCTGCAACGGTCGTTAAGCGTGAAACCTAAGTCGTAAGTCACTTGTTTTAGTGCCGTTGTAACTTCAAACGGTCACTAAATGAACTGTGGTAGGTCGAGGGCTCGCGAACGTTCGTTTAGCGACCGTTGAAAGGCACTTGAAAAAGGGACTTATGACCCGTTCTCGCACTTAACAACCGTCGCAACGTCTCCACGATTGTGTGGTCAAAATTCGGGCGTCGGTGCCTGTAATTTACGATGCACCGTCCCAGGGTCAGTCGTGTGAATTGCCGTTTGTGATCTTCCCAGCCAGCTTCCATAAGCAAGGTCAAGAGGGGAGAGGAAGTTGGATTCGGTTAACAACCAAGTGGCTCACTTAATGACAGTGTGCTGCTTAACAACCATGGGGGGAAAAAGGTCGTAAAAGCGGGCACGACTCACTTAGCTGCCTTGCTTAGCAGTGGAAATTCTGATCCTGATTGGGCTTGTAAGGCGAGGATTACCTTACACACCTGCGCAGTCTGAGTTCACCCGCTGTACAGGTAGTCCTCGACTTACAATATTTCATTTAATGACTGTTCAAATGGCACTGAAAATAATAATACAATAATTACAATGGCACTGAAAATAATAATAATAATAATAGTAATAATAATAAAAGAATGGAAGAGAAGAGAAGAAGGAATGAAGAGAATAGAAATAAAGAAGAGAATAGCATAGAACAGAACAGAACAGAACAGAATAGAATAGAATAGAGCTGGAAGGGACCTTGGAGGTCTTCTAGTGACAGTCCAACCCCCTGCTCAAGCAGGAGAACCTATACCATTTCAGGCAAGTGACTGTCTAGTCTCTTCTTAAAAACCTCCAGAGAATAGAATAGAATAGAATAGAACAGAATAGAGTTGGAAGGCACCTTGGAGGTCATCTAGTCCAGCCCCCTGCTCAGGCAGGAGAACCTATACCAGTGATGGAGAACCTTTTAGAGACCTAGTGCCCAAACTGCAACCCAAAACCCACTTATTTATCGCCGAGTACCAGGTGGGACGTGGCCCACTGGGTGGGCGTGGCTGTGGTGGTCATGGCAGACTGGGTGGGTGTGGCCAAAGTGGGCGTGGTCACCAGAATGTTGCTCGTGGGGAGGGACGCCTGTGGGGGCCAGGCAGGGTTGGGGGAGATCCAGGGGGCCTCTGGCAGGTGGGGTGGTGGGCAGGAGGCTCGTCCTGTGGGGTGAGGCAAGGCAAGGCGAGGCAGGGAGGGGGTGCCATTGCCGCGGGGCAAGGCGAGGCAGGGGCCAGGGCAGCGAGCGCATGGGGGCCGACGGTGTCCGTCAGCAGCCACAGCCTGCTGGCTCCTTGACCGGCACACTCTGGACAGCTTGCTGACAGCTGAGGAGATGATACAGTGGGTCATGCCTGGGAAGAGGAGAGCATGCGAGGCCAGGAGGGACGGAACCAGGGGGGGAGGGAAACCAGCCGTGCCGGGATGCATCCGGCCACGTGGGACCTTGGGCGGCTGGTTGAAGAGGGACGGTTGCCATCTCTGGGACATGGCACGTGTGCCCACAAAGAGGGCTCTGAGTGCCGCCTCTGGCACGTGTGCCATAGGTTCGCCACCACTGACCTATACCATTTCAGACAAATGGCTGTCCAATCTTTTCTTGAAAACTTCCAGTGTTGGACCATTCACAACTTCTGGAGGCAGGTGGTTCCACTGGTTAATAATTGTTCTAGCTGTCACTTATGTGACTTATGATTGGTTTTTGCACTTACGACCGTTGCAGCCTCCCCAGGGTCACGTGATTTCCATTCGGATGCTTGACAACTGACTCACAATTACGACGGTCGCGGCGTCCCAGGGTCTCGTGATCCCCTCTTGCGGCCGTCTGACAAGCAAAGTCAATGGGGAAGCCGGATTCACTTAACAGCCGTGTTGCTGACTTAACAGTTGCAGGGATTCACTTAACAAGTACGGCAAGAAAGGGCGTAAAATGGGGCAAAATTCACGTGACAAGTGCCTCGCTTAGCAACAGAAACTTGGGGCTCAACTGTGGTCGTAGGTCGAGGACCACCTGTGCTAAATTTTCAAATGCTGCCGTTTGCCTTCCGAACGGCCTGAGATCTGAGGGTATTTTCATCTCTCCCTATTGCTAATATTTCTTCCCTCTTCGATATTGTAATTTTTCTTTTGAAACGTCCCACCTTAGGACAGTGACAGAGAAGGTTAGTGTTTCCCTGGTAAAAACCTCAGGTCTAACTTGAATAAAAGAACAATATCCAATTCAGGTTTTTAAAGTGTTGTTCTTGGCACAGAGGCTTTGAGGTATTTATTTGCAGAAGAAATAATACGGAGTTCAATCAGATTCCTTGCGTGATTTGTCGATATCATTTTGCAAACCGAAAAGCAGTCGAGGACAATTGCGATTGGATGGCGCGTTGCGTTAGAAAGAATTGGATCTCTTGTAAAGGATGGGAAGGCACGTAGGTCTTTCATATTTCGTTTCATAAACATGTTGATAAAACTTGCCTTGAATTACTTGTGATTCTGGCAGGGTGATAGATATAAAGACGTACTCAGAATAATCTCACATAGCTACAGAAATGCAGACTGAGAATAGCAACGCTGGGGTTTATTTCCCATTCTTTGACTTGCTTACTTACTTCCGTCTCTTTTTCTTTCTTCCTTCCTTCCTTCCTTTCTTCCTTCCTTCCTTTCTTTCTTTCTTTCTTTCTTTCTTTCTTTCTTTCTTTCTTTCTTTCTTTCTTTCTTTCTTTCTTTCTTTGTCAAATTTAGAGACCACACATCTTACTCACAGAGGATTGGAATTTAACATGAGTAAATGGTGTAGATAAGCCCCCTCCCTAGTTCACACAAAGATAAAGAAATTGTCTTAGTCATGAAAGCCGTCTGGGTGACTTTGGTCCAATCACCAGGGGATGGTGAGTTCTAGTCCTTCTTTCTCTTTCTTTCTTCCTTTCTTTCTTCCTTTCTTTCTTTCTTTCTTTCTTTCTTTCTTTCTTTCTTTCTTTCTTTCTTTCTTTCTTTCTTTCTTTCTTTCTTTTTCTTTCTTTCTTTCTTTCTTTCCTTCCTTCCTTCCTGCCTTCCTTCCTCTCTCCCCCCTTCCTTCCTTCTTCCCTCTGCCCTTCCTTCCTTTGTTTCTTCCTTCTTCCTCCCTCCCTCTCCCCCTCCCTCCCTCCTTCTGCCCTTCCTTTCTTCCTTCTTTCATTCTTCCCTCCCTCCCTGCCTCCCTCCCTGCCTGCCTTTCTCCTGCTTTCTTCTTTTCTCTCTGTAACTTCTGCCTTTTTCCTTCCTTTGTTCCTTTCTTCCTTCTTCATTCCTTCCTCCCTTCCTTCCTTGCCTCCCCCTCCCTCTCTCCCTGCCTTTCTCTTCCTTTCTTTCCTTCCTCCCTTCTGCCTTTCTCCTTCCTCCCTCCCTCCCTTCCTTCCTTGCCTCCCCCTCCCTCTTTCTCTCCCTCCCTCCCTTTCTCTTCTTCTTCTTTCCTTCTTTCCTTCTTCCTTCTCCTTCCTTCCTTTTCCTTTTCCTTCCTTCCTTCCTTCCTTCCTTCCTTCCTTCCTTCCTTCCTTCCTCCCCCTCTATAACTCTTGTGCTACATAAAAACAAAGCGATATTTCTTTTCTACATGCAGAGGTTCTGAGTTCTCTATTATGAAGATTTCAAAGTGACAAAGATCATCTTTGTACCACCCAATCCAGGTTCCACAGCCCTACAGAGTCTGGTCCAAGGCCAGGTTACCCCACCCTCGGGGTCCTTCTCTTGGAAGGAAGGTTGGCTGCTTCACCACCTGACTTCCTTTCTTGTATTACAAGCTGAATTCTGCTTTTTTTCTACAAAACTTGCCGCAGTTCGGCAAGAATACAGTCAAACAATTTGGTCCATCAGCCTTTCTGCCAGGTTGGTGAGGCTGGGGCAAGACCACTCCAGGAAAACTTTTAAAACATTGCCAGAATCAGTCAGAAGAAGTGTTTAGGGCAGGGGTCTTCAAACTCGGCCCTTTTATGACTTGTGGACTTCAACTCCCAGAATTCCTCAGCCAGGCACGCGTGCCTGGCTGAGGAATTCTGGGAGTTGAAGTCCACAAGTCATAAAAGGGCCAAGTTTGAAGACCCCTTGGTTTAGTGTCAGGATTGTAATTCTTCTCTTTCCAGGATCTTGACCTCAACCTACCTCTCAGCAGCCGACAATGCTTAAAATGAAATAATAATAAGAATGATGATGATGATGATGATGTTGGAAGGGACCTTGGAGGTCATCGAGTCCAACTCCCTGCTCAGGCAGGAAACCCTATACCATTTCAGACAAATGGTTGTCCAATCTCTTCTTAAAAACCTCCAGTGTTGGAGCATTCACCGCTTCTGGAGGCAGGTTGTTCCACTGGTTAATTGTTCTAACTGTCAGGAAGTTTCTCCTCAGTTCCAGGTTGCTTCTCTCCTTGACTAGTTTCCATCCGTCGCTTCTTGTCCTGCCTTCAGGCACTTTGGAGAATAGCTTGACTCCCTCTTCTTTGGGGCAACCCCTGAGATATTGGAACGCTGCTATCATGTCACCCTTCGTCCTTCTCTTCATTAAACTAGACATACCCAATGTATGTGGATGAATGGATGGATGGATGTGGGTGATTGGATGGATGGAGGGATGAGTAGATAGAGGGATGAGTGGATGGATAGATGGATGGATGAGTGGATGGATGTGGGTGGATGGGTGGATGGATAGAACGAATACTCTATGATTTATCCAGGTATTCTATCAACTCTCAATGAAAAGGGATTTCTTTCCAGCCCCTTCTCTGGGAAAGAAGGATCTCAAGGGATCCCCAAATTTCCCTCTCCATATAGTGACCACATTTCTGAAGAACAACTTTTTCTAGCAATCTCAGCTTTATCCCAGATTTTTAACTGTTGATTTTGAATTATTGGACCCCACCTGGAGTCACTGGGCCTGAGTTGGGCAGCTATATAAATCTGTTTGATAAATAAATAAAGCCCACTTTCTCAGTTTGCAGTTGGACCAAATTTTCCCCCTTCTTCCCTCCCCCCCCAAGGCCCCCCCCCCCTCATAATGGAACAAGCCGTTTCATCTGTTCTGATGCCCTTCTGGAAACATTTATTAATTTTCCAAAACTTGGAGGAGAGTTTTACCCTCTGCCCCTTCCTTGCTAAAATAAGAGTTTAGCCTTACGACCCTGAGGATTTATGGGGGCTCTTCCTCCCCCTCCCTAATCCTAAACCTGAACACGGAATTTCTTTTGAAGGAAACCCTTCTGACTTCTTCTCCGAATAGTAGGGTTTTTTCTTCCTGGCTTCTGCTCCATTTTACAGCCAATTTCCCCACATAGATTTTTCAAGGCATCCCTTGGCTAAGTTTTCAAATGAACATTCAGTTCCTATTTTCCAATGCATTCCCCACACTCCTTCCTTCCTTCCTTCCTTCCTTCCTTCCTTCCTTCCTTCCTTCCTTCCTTCCTTTTTCTTTTCTTTTTCTTTTTCTTTCTCATTCCTTCCTTCCTTCCTCACATTTTCTTTTCTTTTTCTTTCTCTTTCTCTTTCTCTTTCCTTCCTTTCTTCCTTCTTTCTTGGCTTTCCTTCCTTCCTTCCTTCCTTCCTTTTTCTTTTCTTTTTCTTTTTCTTTCTCATTCCTTCCTTCCTTCCTTCCTTCCTTCCTTCCTTCCTTCCTTCCTTCCTTCCTTCCTTCCTTCCTTCCTTCCTTCCTTCCTTCCTTCCTTCTTTGTCTTCTTTTCTTTTTAACCACAGCTAGCAGCCCATTTTATGCCTTTTATATTTTGTAAATTCTTCTTAGCAGGTGTTCATGCCGCCTTTTCTCCTATTCCATTTTTCTCCCTTTTATTATACAACTGCCAGGCACTGATGGGGTGAAACTGTAACACAATAGTTCCTCCTTAATGAAAGGAGTTTGGGCAAAATACATCACAAAATGAAAGGAAAAGCAGAAATGCTTTAACAGGTTTTATAAACTGGCCAGTAGAATCTAAGGGAGAAATAACATTTCCTATTATCCTGACTAGCAGTTCAATCGCATTTGATCAGGAATCTATTGATTACAAATTTATTTTATTTTATTATTTTATTTTATTTTATTTTATTTTATTTTATTTTATTTTATTTTATTTTATTTTATTTTATTTATTTTATTATTTTATTTATTTTATTTTATTTTATTTTATTTTATTATTTTATTTTATTTTATTTTATTTTATTTTATTTTATTTTATTTTATTTTATTTTATTTTATTTTATTTTATTTTATTTTATTTTATTTATTATTTTTATCCTGCCTGTATTAGTTTTACAAATAAATCAAGGCATTAACTTAGACCAACCGTTTTTTGTTTTTTTTAAGGAACATTTTAACTAGGTATAAAGAGAACAAATGTTGTCGTACTTTAAAATGTCTTTTTGTTGCGTTGCGGTTTTATTTATTTATTTATTTTCTTGTAGGAAAGCCAGGTGCTTAACAATACCTGTTTCGTGTTTCTTGCATGTTAACTGCCAACAATTATTCTCTAAGCCCGTCTTTCTCTTTCTGGAGCGATCATTTCCAGGCCGCTCTTAACCTTTTTGAAGAATTGGTCTGTCATTTTTACTTTCCCTTTACAACCTCTGGATTGAATTATCCTCCAGTCTGCAATGAATTATCCTTCTTCTCCAGCACCCCAAGTGCCGTATTTATCATTTTGAAACAAATTCTTGAACGAGCCTTTCTGGTGTACGCTAAACAATAGGATGAACCACGAGGAAGATGTATGCGATCTAAGGAAATGTTTTGGGAAGGTTTCTAAATCATCTTTTCAGGCTAGGTGGGATGGGCCAGGGTTTTAAAATAAAGGGGTTGACTTTTAGCTTCCTTTTCTTTTCAGCTTGCTTGCTTAAAAGAAAGAAAGAAAGAAAGAAAAAATTGTTAACATTGGCAAGCAGAAGGAGTGAAAAAAGATTTTTTTTGTCTTCTCTAGTTCTCATTATAAATCCCTATTTTATAGGTTTGGTAGCTGTTGTTCAGCTGAGTCAAAAAAAAAAAACCTAATGAGTAAAGAAACTCTTTAGATAGTGAGATGGGGAAAGAAAGGAAGGAAGGAAAGAAGGAAGGAGAGAGAGAGAGAAAGAAAGAAAGAAAGAAAGAAAGAAAGAGGGAGAAGGAAGGAAGGAAATACAAAGAGGAAGGAAGGAGGGAAAGAAGGAAGGAAGGAAGGAAGGAAGGAAGGAAGGAAGGAAGGAAGGAAGGAAGGAAGGAAGGAAGGAAGGAAGGAAAATTAAGGATTAGTTTTTTTTATTTTTATTTTATTTAGTGTATGGCATCTATAGGGGGCATGCAATCACCAATACACAAATTTAGTTTAAATAAAGTGTGTGTGTGTGTGTTTGTATACATATATACATATATGTATTCATGCTCACTGAAGAACTCTGGGATAAGACGTGAGGACTTCAACTCCCAGAATTCATGCTGGCTGAGGAATTCTGGGAACTGAAGTCCACACATCATAAAGTTGCTGAGGCTGAAAAACATTGGCTCAGTTAAGATCATGAGCAATGTTGTTGCAAATCTTTCTTTCTTTTTTAAATTTTAAGCAAAGGCTACAACAGCTGGGACACATTAACTCAGCAGAATGTTAACTTGGGGAGGGTGTGAGATGCAATTGAGGTATGACATTATCCATGATTCCCCCCCCCCCAAATTTCCAACATTAGGACTTGAAGTGAAGCTAACTAGAAGGAGATTTAGACCAGATGGGGGAAAACCCTTTCATTTGGCAGCACATTTTAAGCTATGGGGTTCATTCCCACAAGATGGAGGTATTATAGGTATTTCTTGACTTATGAATAATCACTTAGCGACCGTTTGAAGTTATGACGGACCCGCCAGGGTACTTATGACCCTATTCTGAAATTCCGATGGATCCTAGAACAAATCAGTATGGTTGCTAAGATACCAACTATATGACACCTAATTAAGAGAGCCAGTTTAGTCTAGTGCAGGGGTCCCCAACCCCGGGCCGAGGACCAGTACCGGGCCACGGCATGCCAGCAATCGGTCCGCACAAACAAGCAAAGCCCCATCCGCGAGATGCAGGCAGATGCACAAAACCACACACCCTCCAGTCCGCGGAAAAACCTCTCTCCACGGAACCGGTCCCTGGTGCTCAAAAGGTTGGGGACCTCTGGTCTAGTAGTTATAGCACCAGGCTAGAAGCCAGGAGACTGAAAGTTCTAGTCCTGCCTTAGCCATGAAAGCCGGCTGGTTGACTTTGGGCCAATCACCAGGAGACAATGAGTTCTAGTCCTGCTTAACCATGAAAGTCAGTTGGGTGACTCTGGGCCAATCACCAAGAGACCGTGAGTTCAAGTCCCGCCTTAGGCATGAAAGCTGGCTGGGTGACTTTGGGCCAATCACCAGGAGATTGTGAGTTCTAGTCCCACCTTAGGCATGAAAGCCAGCTGGCTGACTTGGACCAATCACCAGGGGATGGTAAGTTCAAGTCCCGCCTTAGCCATGAAAGGTAGTTGGGTGACTTTGGGCCAATTGCCAGGAGACAGTGAGTTCTAGTCCCACCTTAGGCATGAAAGCCAGCTGGGTGACTTTGGGCTAGTCCCTCTCTCTCAGCCCAACCCACCTCACAGGGCTGTTGTGGGGGAAATAGGAGGAGGAAGGAATATGAGATATGTTTGCCACTTTGAGTTGCTTATAAAGTAATAAAGTTGGGATAAAATCTATTAAATAAATAAAATTAATCCATTGACTTAAAGAGGATTGCCATGTAAGAGACATTTCAAACAAGCCTTCTTTTTCCCTACATAAGTACTTAAATTTTTTTCCTTTATTCCTTCTATCAACACTGATATATTTCAACTTGAAAATACATTTCATAGCCGGTAAAACAAGCAACTAACTCCATTAAACTAAGGGCTTTGCTGCTAATTGGGGAAAAAAGTGTTCTAATTGAATTATTTTTTTAACGGCCGCTCAAAGGAATGGATCTACGTTAATCCTATCCAAAATATCCCATCCACTGATAGCAAATAGACAAGGAAGTTTGAACGTGGTTGAAAATATACAAAGATCTATACCTCAATGGAAAAACAAGATTAACAGTGCCGGATAACATT
Organism: Azemiops feae; assembly: GCA_023970755.1. Taxonomy (NCBI): domain Eukaryota; kingdom Metazoa; phylum Chordata; class Lepidosauria; order Squamata; family Viperidae; genus Azemiops; species Azemiops feae. The sequence goes on along the minus strand of JALGBA010001518.1, from coordinate 4,054 downwards.
AATACAGGTTATCCTTGATTTATGATCATTTGTTTAGTGACCGTTCAAAATTAGGACAGCATTGAAAACAGTGACTTACAACTGGTCATTGTACTTAACAACTATCGCAATACAAAATAATAATAATAATAATAATAATAATAATAATAATAATAATAATAATAATAATGGCTGTCCAGTAATAATAATAATAATAATAATAATAATAATAAAGTGGGAAGGGACCTTGGAGGTCATCTAGTCCAACCCCCTGCTCAGGCAGGAAACCCTATACCATTTCGGACAAATGGCTGTCCAGTCTCTTCTTAAAAACTTCCAGTGTTGGAGCATTCACAGCTTCTGGAGGCAGGTTGTTCCACTGGTTAATTGTTCTAACTGTCAGGAAGTTTCTCCTTAGTTCTAGGTTGCTTCTCTCCTTGATTAATTTCCATCCGTTGCTTCTTGTCCTGCCTTCAGGGGCTTTGGAGAATAGCTTGACTCCCTCTTCTCTGGGGCAGCCCCTGAGATATTGGAACACTGCTATCATGTCCCCCCTCGTCCTTCTCTTCATTAAACTAGACATACCCAATTCCAGCAGCCAGAAGAACACTCCCCCCCCAAAAAAAACCAATTCAAGTAACCATCCAAAATCATTTCCCCCACCTGACCCCAACCCTATTACCCTTAAAAATTAACCTGGTAAAAACTAAACCGCCCTTAAATTTATGCAAAAGGAATAAAATCCATCTACTACGCCATGATATAGCTCCCCTCAAACCACAATGTGTAACGTTGCGAATGTATCCATGAAATTGGGAGACCAGGATGATTCACGGGGCTTTTGACTTATTTTATTTTCTGCCAGGTTCACTGGGATTTACTCTCAAGGAAACATGCCTATAATTGTAGCCTTTAGATCAGGGTTAGGCAACCTCTTTTATGACTCGTGGACTTCAACTCCCAGAATTCCTGAGCCAGCCATGCTGAGGGGAAAGGGAGAGGTTTCCAAGCTGAGCGATGCTGGCTCAGGAATTCTGGGAGTTGAAGTCCACGAGTCATAAAAGAGCCAAGGTTGCCTACCCTTGGTATAGAATCTCCTCTTGAGCAGGGGTTGGACTAGAAGACCTCCAAGGTCCCTTCCAGCTCCATTCTGATTGTAGTTCCTTAATTGTAGTTCCACTTGTGGGAACATAGAGATTCTAGGCCAGGGGTAGGCAACCTTGCCTCTTTTATGATTCGTGGACTTCAATTCCCAGAATTCCTGAGCCGGCATGGCTCAGCATGGAAACCTCTCCCTTTCTCCTCAGCATGACTGGCTCAGGAATTCTGGGAGTTGAAGTCCACGAGTCATAAAAGAGCCAAGGTTGCCTACCCCTGCTTTAGATGCTTTGGCTGGCAGTATGGATTTCATATGTCATCTTGCCTGCCTTCTGCGATGGAAGTTTTTGACAACGGCCCGACTTTTTTTTTTTTTCCCCGTTTCCGTCTGTAAAAGCTTCCGGACCCCAGTCTTAATTGAAGCTTATTAAGAGAACAATGCGTATTTGTCAAAACAGCAATGAAAGCAGTTTCAAAATAATAATAATAATAATAAAAAGAGAGAGATAAAGAGAGACGGGTTTTAAAAAGCCATTCCTTCTTTGACTTCTCAACCAGTAAAGGCTCTGAATTTTTATTTTTTTTTAAAAAAAAAATGTGGCAAGAATGGGTTTCAAAGGTGGTGAAAAGTGAATGCTCCTATTGATCGGGGTGATTGCATAATAACTGCTTTTTAAAGACATCTGAACCGTTCACTCATCTTGAAGACTCAACCATCTTCGGAAGCTTTTCAGAGGCGCTCAGTCTGAGCGGAAAAATTAAATTTGGTTTAAGAACAGGCTTGGCTTACAGCCATGACCTCTGCTTCGTATTTCCCTTCCAATTCTGAAAGCAGATAAATAGCTCTTTTAAACGTTTCTTAATTTACGGGAGAAAATTACTAGGAAGACTGATATAAAACCAGACACCCAGGGGTGAAACTGTAAACATGGGGTTGAGACAGATTCCTGGAATCTAACGGGGGGGGGGGGGAATCCAGCTGACAGGGAAGTTAATATTTTCTGATTTCTACTCCTAATGGAGCAACCTGAATTATTCAGTAATCCTGGGTTGTTTTTTTAATGTGCTTCATTAAAAAGATATTTCCTCATCTTGGTAGATCAACAACTATTTAAATATAAAGGAAGGTATTATATGAATGACTGCTCGTTGTGTTTGTGTGTTGATGTTGAGTCTTGTCTAAAGATGAGTTATGGGATTAACAAAATCCCAAGGCTTTAGGTGTTTTATCTAGGAAGAAACATGCCTTTAGCTGAATGATCCCTGCATTAAGAAGCAGGAAGGTGTAAAAATAAAAGTTGATCTCACCATGTCTGAAAATATAAAAATAATCAAGGAGTTTAGCTGAATCAGACCATTTCTAGTCTACCATTAAATTACTACTATATTCTCTATGTGTCTAGTTTAATGAATAGAATAGAATAGAATAGAATAGAATAGAATAGAATAGAATAGAATAGAATAGAATAGAATAGAATAGAATAGAATAGAATAGAATAGAATAGAATAGAATAGAATAGAATAGAATAGAATAGAATAGAATAGAATAGAATAGAGCTGGAAGGGACCTTGGAGGTTTTCTAGTCCAGCCCCCTGCTCAAGCAGGAGAACTTATACCATCTCAGACAAGTGACTGTCTAGTCTCTTCTTAAAAACCTCCAGTGATGGAGCACCCACGATTTCTGGAGGCAAGCTGTTCCACTGGTTAATTGTCCTGACTATTAGGAAGTTTCTCCTTAATTCCAGGTTGCTTCTCTCTTTGGTCAGTTTCCAACCATTGTTTCTTGTCCTGCCCTCTGGTGCTTTGGAGAATAAGGTGACCCCCTCTTCTTTGTGGCAGCCCCACAAATACTGCTATCATCTCATATCATGTCATGTCAAGGACTAGCGGTGACATGATAGCAGTATTCCAGTATCTCAGGTGTTGCCACAAAGAAGAGGGAGCCAAGCTATTCTCCAAAGAGCCTGAAGGCCGGACAAGAAGCAACGGATGGAAACTAATCAAGGAGAGAAGCAACCTAGAACTAAGGAGAAACTTCCTGACAGTTAGAACAATTAACCAGTGGAACAACTTCCCTCCAGAAGTTGTGGGTGCTCCAACACTGGAAGTTTTTAAGAAGAGATTGGACATCCATTTGTCTGAAAATGTATAGGGTTTCCTGCCTGAGCAGGGGGTTGGACTAGAAGACCTCCAAGGTGCCTTCCAATTCATTCTATTCTATTCTGTTCCATTCCATTCCATTCTACTATAGTAGAAAATAGTTGTAGCTCAGGGTTGAACTGGGGGGGTCCTTGGTGCTCTCTGAGCTTGGTGGTTTTCTTGCAGACGTTTCATTACCCAACTAGGTAACATTATCAATGCTAGAAAGGAGCGGGGTTTGCTCTCTGTTTATATACAAGTAACTTGCCCTATCAGTTTTGGTGGGAGTATTCTTACTGGCTCCTTGATTAGGCTGGTTAGTGTTAGCTTATTTGTCTGAGTTGTTTGTCACCGTAGCACACAGATCAACTAAAGCCCTCCAAAGCATCCTAAGTAAATCAAAAGGTCCAGCAGTTCCAGAAGAAGAAAAAACAAAAGTTATCTAAAATGTACAGTGTAAGGACTAAAACAGCCACTGTGTAGGACAGGCAGGCAGAAGGCAGGCAGACCACATCCCTGAATACCAACTGGCAGTCAGAAGACATGATAAAAATTCCTATTCTATTCCTATTCTATTCTATTCTATTCTATTCTATTCTGTTCTATTCTATTCTATTCTATTCTATTTCATTCCATTCCATTCCATTCCATTCCATTCCATATTTTCTATTCTATTCTATTCTATTCTATTCTATTCTATTCTATTCTATTCTATTCTATTCCATTCCATTCCATTCCATTCCATATTTTCTATTCTATTCTATTCTATTCTATTCTATTCTATTCTATTCTATTCCATTCCATTCCATTCTATTCCATTCCATATTTTCTATTCTA